>OU343225.1:201800863-201857617 GCA_910596185.1 Chrysanthemum makinoi | reverse complement strand
TTTATTCTAGCATAAGGGATTTGTAAACTTATATTTTCCAGGTTATGGGAGATATCTTTTTAGGAATCTATCTAATAAGGTCTACGTGAGGGCAAGTAGAGTTCAAGTGCGGGGATATTTGATAACATCAAATTATCCTGAATATTAAGTGTCAATTTCCTCCGATAATGCTTGTAATTTATATCATTTATATGGATTAACGCTTGTTTTCCATTTTATTCCACTTTCAGGTAAATTACGAACATTGGAGCTAAAGAGACGCGGAATTGGAAAATTATCAAAGATTTATCATAGTATGCTCACTTTGAAGAAGTTACGGCGTAACTCATCTCTCACATTACGCCGTAACTAAAGCGTGACTCAGAAAGCCAACTCATCAGAAGATTATGGCGTAACTCTCCCAAAAGATTATGACGTAACTATATTAGGTCAAATGAGGATCCGCGCCGCTGATAACTACGTCGTAACTCATGCATAAACTACGGCGTAACCAAGAATTATTGAAGATACGGTGTAACCACTTCTAAGGTTACGCCATAACCAGCAGATCTAGTGCATTTTACGAAGAAATTGAGGATTATGGCGTAACTATTTTATTAGTTACGCCGTAACCCAGATCTGGCCTATAAATACCCTACGATTTCCAGCATTTCAAATCATCCCATTTCACACACCACAACCAAAGAACGTGGGAAGAAGCCAAAGGCTGGTCTAGAGGAGCATACGGAGCTATCTCCAAGGGAGAAATCACTCCCCTACGATAAGCATTAGCATTTTATCTTTTCTTTACTTTCGATTCATGTATTTCGTAACATTAATTATTGAATAGATTTGTATGGTTAATATGAGCGGCTAAGCACCTCTTGGTGCTGGCCTAGTTATGATTCCTTAATTGTTTTGTTTGCGTTTATATTACTTCCATATAATTATTTCTAAGTGTATGCATGCATAGTTTATTGGTTGCTACCCTTGTTTCGGTAGTTTTGAATGGCGGTAGAGGCTAGTTGCTTAGGAGATATGACCAACTGACCCTAAGTGAGTAGACTGAGACGGGAAGGGTAAGATATGACCAACTGACGACCCTTTCTACTTGTGCGATTTGACCAACTGATCACCTACCGTTTGGATGAACTTAAGAATTAGGGGGTGAGTGTTTAAGTTGCTAACGCCCGGGCACTCACTATTATAAGTCTAGCATGTAGCGGTACTTAATGACTCGGCTTAGGGGACCAGGAACAACTGGACTTATGAGGGGACACCTGACTTCTCCAGTGGTGGCATCTTTGCTGATAGGTTAGGGCGAATTGACCAAATGATGTCCTCTCGACTTTGACCCCACCTGAAGTAATTGGAAGTAATTAGACGTAGACATTACTAGCTAGGATGATTAACTAGGTTAGCACCACTCTCCTCTATTGATTACACCTTTACCTTTATCTGCTTTTATCTGCTTTAATTAGTTAATTGCTTATCGAAATCATATTAAAATCTGTGACACCTAGACTTAGTAATAATCGAACACACATAGCTCTTGGGACGACCTCGGTTTTACCGAATACTACACTACACACGACCGGGTACACTGCCCGTTAGTGCATTATGGTAGACCATATGTATAACGAGACATTATAAATATTAAAACCTGGTCAGTAAAACCTGCATCAGAAATTCATCTCAACGATATCATTATATTTTGCGACAACAAAGGAGCTATTGATCTCAGCAAAAATCCCATCCAACATGCTCGTACAAAGCATATTGAAATCTGCCATCACTTTCTTCGCGAAAATGTTCAAAAAGGAAACATCTCAATTGAGAAAGTATCCTCCGAAGACAACATTGCCGATATTCTAACTAAGCCTCTCAAACGAGAACCATTTAATCTTCTTAGACTTGGCTTAGGGCTAATAATGGAACCAAACATGTAGTTAAAACATAGTCTAAACCTTAGAACAAACAAAACAAAACAAATTAGTTCAATTCTGCTACTGTTCCCATGGCACCAAATGACCACAAAGACGGAACCAATTTTTTGGTGCCGTTTGGTCCGTGGTGACAACAGCAGAAAAAAATACTACCTACAAAACATCTTATTCCTCACAACCCACTTTACCAAATTGTTTCAACATCATACCTAGCTAATTGTTGACACCTTCTCACCCATTAATCACTGAAGATAACATCATTTTAAGTATCCTAACTACATTACATCTTCTAATTCTGAGTCTAGGATTCTAATTTGTGCACAAAATCATAACATGGGGATTATGTATATTCTTGTACAAAAACATGAATTCAATTGGCAAATTGCATAACTAGTTATTGAAATTAGGTACTACATTGTCACATTGCATAAACAAATCATGTTTCCCACTAATCAAAAGATAATGACTATAAGGCCTTATTCTAAATAAGCAAACACCCCATGTCAAAAATTTTGAAAAACTTCTCACTTGTAGGAAAAGAATTTTTCATTATTAATACAAATAGAAACGTAAATTTTCATCACTTGCATAATGCTCTTGAATACTAAAGGTAATGCATAACTAATATGCATTCCCGGGTATATTCAAATGAATCCACATTGAATTAGGAGCGTTCGGGTTATCTCATGCCTTTTGCCAAACACCCCCACTAAAAACCATTTTGTGCATAAAATGAGTCGAGATAACCGCAACTCCAAATCGTTTTCATATAGGCACACACTAGAACCAAAACGTTAAGTTTGTTCTTATTTTTAACATGTAAATTCTTGCTCATAGGAATAACCATGGTAGCCACAAGATTCTATGATCACAAGGATACTCTTAACTACATCCCTAAACACTACAAAACCAAGGGCCTCTCCAAAGAACAAGTCGAAATCTTTAAGAGTCTAGAGCAAAGGTACTTCCATGAGGGTAGAACCATTCACTCATCCTTTATCGACAGAACCAATCTCCGTCAAGAACTTGCCACCATTAACTTCGATTGTCTCCTTGACATCGATGAACCGATTTGTCCTAGGTTTGTTTTAGAATTCTATGCTAGTGTTTTCGCCTTCACTGATGAGGACGATGAATTTGCTCTTAGGTTTAGGATCAATCAAAACGACTACTCCATCTCCTTAAGCTAATTTGCTCAAGTACTAGGAATTCCTAACCAAGGTACATGTGTCTACTCGGATAAGTGGTCACTCACTATACTTGATGCTATCAATGACCGCTCTCTTCCCTACCAAACTCCTTTAGCGGATAAGGACGTCATCCGTGAGCACCTTTTTAACGAAAGGGCCGCTCCAACCCGTTTCACCCGAAAGGGAAAGGAAGTGAACCGAGATCCATATGGTATGGAGCTTAATGAGCTTAAGCCCGGATTTAAGAAGTGGGAGGAACTCCTAAGAGCCAATGTCATTCGCACTATATGAAATAGGGACCATATCAATGCTTGCCTTTGTTACATGCTCTACAACTTGTCCACCCGTCAACCATTCAATTTAGCCTACTACATTGCTAGGAGAATGATAGACATTCCAACTCAATGATCGGACGTTCTTCCTTACGGGATGCTCCTCACCCGTCTCTATAGAGCATTTGTACCCATTCTACCAAGCCCAAAAGGGTTGAAGCTTGACTATGCTCTCATCCCTCACATATTTGTGCCCTTGAGTGACGAGCGAGTGGCTAAGACTAAAGGCAAAAGGGCTAAACCTCCAACTCCTTCATCATCATCATCAAATTGCTCCGAGGACGGTCTCCCAAATTCTCGCCTTACACCTCAAAAGTACTATACATCTCTCCCGAGATTGAGAATGAATCTTCCGAGTTTAATCAAACCAAGGGGATGTTCAAGTGCCTTGGTAGAATGATGACAAAGATCTACAAGAAGTTGGATAAGTGAGGTTTATTTGAAGGAGTTTTTCGAACAAGACAATAACTATGGTGTATGATACAATTTGGTCGTTTTTACTTTGTAGGATGATAATATGACTTAAAACAATGTTGTATGCTAACCAGTTTATGCAGAGGGATAGCACAAGTGTGTTATTAAATTTTACTCATTTTCACCTTTATGTGAAAATCGTTAGCCCTTAGTCAAAGTCTATGCTCCACTATGTTTGTATATGTGTAATCAACTTTTCCTAACTAGAAATAATTAATGTGACATGTTTTAAGCAAAATTTCAGGTTTCGGAAAAGTCCCCGACACCTAAAAATGTGGTCTGTATTGATTTCTGGTCACCACGGACAAGACGGCACCAAAATTTTGGTACCATCTGTTATGCATTTTGGTACCGCCGTACCTGTACAGGCGGACCAGGCGGCACCATTTTAAGGGTTCCGCCTATGTAAACTTTTGGTGCCGTGGATCCTACAGGTAATTTTATAAATTTTGCTTATTTCAACATTCCATATTACCATACATTGCTTCTAGGTTAGTCATAACTATTTCTTACCCATATTAGAACTAGTGTAACACACTTAGACATATAGGATATCCATTTCCCACCAAATTTCAAAATTTTGAAAAATCCACCCAAGGAGCCCTTTTTCATAAAGGAAGGAACCAAAATTTGGTTCCTTGCAACTGGGTGATCTGATTCTAAATATCCCATCATCATTAGAACACATTTATTGCAAATCTTTGTCTCTTCACTCCATCCTTCTTGTATGGATTGACTTGGGTGATATGACTAGCATTAAACCCACTTCAAAATCATTAGGAACCTCATCTCTTCTATGGTTTAACATTAAATCCAACACATTTCTCCATAATTTTCCAATCCTATAAATTAAGAGCTTTTACCATGATCATATTCACACCTTCTCAATTCTTATCATCTACTAGCAAAAACTTGAGTCAAAATGACTAAGTCTTCACCATCAACCAAGCTTTGCAAAAGAACCGCTAGAATGAGCGTAAGACCTTGTTGCTTTGTCAGCATAAGCTCCTCTTCCGAGTCCTCTCCATTAACCATCTCATCTCCCATAAGATACGAGACAACTCTCTCTTTGGGTACTCCTACACCACCTCCACAATCATCTATCATTATCACTACTCCACCACCGACAAAGACTCCTAGCTCACCACCACCAGCTCCTATCCAAACATCAAAATCACCATCACCTCCAAAATCTCCAACACACATTTTGTTGGAATCACTCCTAAACCTTTATTCAAGTGTTAGTTACTCATATGTAATAGTTAGCTTAATTATGGCCTTTATGTTTGTTATTAGCCTTAAGCTTATGTAGAATGCCCATGAGCTTAGGCCCAAGCCCATAGGAGAAAGGAAGGGACTAGGAGTGTTGCCCTAGCTTCCCTCCTATAAATACTATGTAATAACCCTCACTTGAGGGTTGGTTGTTCTCTTTTCTATTTCACTCTTTGCTTTAACCTTTCTCTTAGTATTTCGTGTGTTTGGATAAGGGTTCAACCGATCTCTCTTCTTTATCTCTTTCTAATAAGCTTGTGTTGTAAAACTAGTGACCTAACAGTGGTATCAATCGCCTACTAGTTGGGTGAAATATTTTGTTTTTGAAGTTTTTTGTTTTTGGTCTTACGCGTAAACGTGGTTGATACTTTGGTTCGCTTAAAAACGTCTTTTTTACACTTTTGAATCCAAGATTCTTGTACTTTCAACGTTTTAAGGTGTTAAAATACTTGTTTTTGGCAAAAAGTTTCAAACTTTATGCGTGGATCGTGGTTTTTAAACTAGTTTTTATACGAGGGTTTCAACCTATGCATAACTGTTTTAAGAGCTTTGGATCATCAAGTTTCACACTTTTGTGTCTTTTGGTGTTATTGAAGCTATTTCATCACACAAAAACTGGTTTAGAAACATCTTTGAGCATTATCATTTTTACGAGTAATCCTACACGTAGCAAAACCCTAAAACTACGCGTAAGGTTATCCTTGGTTTGATCTTCGTTTTCGTGGTTTACTCCGTGTTTTCTTGCTTGGATAAGCCCGAAAATACGTCGACTTTGGATATCTTTTGCACTGTGATAGTGTAAAAGATCACTTGGGATAAAACCCAAAAATTACGCATAAGCATAAAGCTTACGCGTAGAAATCCTACGCATAAGATTCATCTTACGCCTATGCCTAGTCTTACGCATAAGATAATCATACGCCTAACTTTGTGTCTACGCATAACTTTAGCGTCTTTTCCCAACTTACGCGTAAGCTAAATCTACGCGTAACTCTTGATTGTTACGCGTAACTTTGGTGTTTTTACGCATAAGTGCTACTTGGTTATTGTGATTTCTACGCCTAAGGATACTTCATCAACAAAGGTTCATTCGACTACAAAGATCCATTTTTACCAACACAAGTTTATCAACATGTCACAACCACCATACTCTAACTATTTCCCTTACACTTATTCTCAACGTCAACAACAACTAACTCCACAACATCAACAATTGAATCAACAACAAGCAATTTATCAACAACAATTTAATCAACAACATACTCCACAACTTGCTGCAATTCCACAACCTCAAATGGTTCAACCACCACCAAGTCTTCAAGTACAACCCTACACAAACGAATTCAATCAACATCCATCAAGGAACACTATGAAGGAACCCACTTGGTTTGCAAAGATGTGTGAAGCTTTAAGTAGGCAACAATCAATTCATGAGGCTGGATCACTTGATAGACCTCCAATGCTCACTCCAGGAAACTACGATCAATGGGTGATAAGGTTCTTTAGATTTTGTGATCTGAAGAAGCCACATGGAAAGTTTTTAAAGAAGGTTATCTTGGAAGGTCCATTTCAGATGCCTACTGTCATTGTACCCGGAGATCCAAATGCTATTCCACCAAGAGATGAACAAACGAACATTGCTACTGTTGCAGACTTGAATCCTCAAGAACTTCTACACTATGAAGCTGATGAACTTGCAATGCAATACATCCTCTTAGGATTACCTAACCCAATTCTTCGAAGTGTTGATGCTCAAAAGACTGCAAAGGAAATGTGGGATCATATTCATCTTCTTATGGAAGGATCTCGTACTCAATCGAGGATTTGGAATCCATAATTTACTTGGCTTATGAACACTTCATGATTGAACCTGGAGAGACACTAGAGTCTTATCATCATCGTTTTTCATACATCATCAATGATTTGGATAAACACAACATCATCATGCCAAGAATTGCAGTGAATACTAAGTTCCTGAGTAGTCTTGGTCCTGAATGGGAGAAGTATGTCATTTTCCTCCGTCAAGTGAAGAATTTGCATCATTCTACATATGGATTGTTGTACGATTACTTGAAGCCTCATGAAAAGGAAGTTAATAGGGAAAGGATTCTCCGTGCTCAAATCGCTCCAACGACACATCCGGAAAATCAACAACTTGCCTTATATGCTCAAAACAGTTATTCTCCTCAACCAGAACTCAACCAACTGCTACAATCACACCATATGATCCTTCACAACCTCAATCTCAACAAACTCAATTGGTTCCATACAACAACAACAATGCTCAAGCACTTGTCAGTGAAGCTAATGAGGAATCTGATCCGTTGAAGCACTGCAACAAGGATTTGCTATGATTGCTAATGCCTTTAGCCGTTATACCAACAAATCCAACAACCGTATTCGTTCCTCATCTAATACAAGGAATCAAGCTGTTGTGAACAATGGACGAGTTGAAGTTCAAAATCGTGGTTATGGTCGCCAGATGGGCGGTGGTCAAGGGTTTAATGATGTGGGTAGGAATAACAATAGAGCTCAAGTGGTGGAACAGGAAATGCTCGAATGGGTTGAATGGTCTTTGATGCTACAACCGCAATGAGAAGGGACACTGGCTAATGCATGCCCAAAGCCGAGGACAAAGGGCAGGCTTATCAAAAGAGGATCTTCTTTTGGCTCTTAAGGATGAAGCTGGTGGAACTCTCACAAACAAAGAACAGAGCTTTATGGCAAATGCAGACTCAGATGATGATATGGAGGACTTGCAAGCCAATGCAACTGTTATGTTGATGGCTAATATGCATGAGTTACACATGAGTGACCCAGCCCAGTGTATGACACGATGGCTTGTCTCAGTACCCGAACAAACCATATTTATCTCTCGATCTCATATCTCCGCCAACATCAATCCGCAAGGCTCGAATGTTCAAAATGCACCATCCACATCTCATTCCGACGATTTTCAACTAGACCCTGTAGTTATATTTGACGATCAAGATGACCTTATGGTTTCCTTTGATAATCAAATTGACTCCGTGGTTATACTTGAGGATCTAAGTAATGATCATGTTGTGACTCACGTTGAACACCCCGAACTTTTGCCTCATCCAGATTTTGCTCGCTTAATACAAGACCAACAGACCATAGTGGAAAAATGTCATGCCATTAATCAGGACTTGAAAAGCAAAAATGCATTGTTAACCAAGGATTTTGAATGTTTACAAAAGCAACTCAACTTTTTCAAAACTCAAGAAAACGTGAAAAGGTTTTGAAGCACCTTTGCTAAATCTCATCAAAATGAAAAATATTTAGAAGACAGATGCGTGATCTAGCCGCTCAAGAATGCTTTGTTGTATGAAATAGAACAACTGAAACATGAACATAAAAAGCAAATTAACGCTCTCACCTTGGAAAATCAAAAAGCTAAGGCTGAGTTGTTAACTTGTCAAAAACAGTTCTCTGCATACAAAAAGCATTCAACGAAACGAATAGATGATCATCTTGAAGAAATCATCGGCTTGCAAAACAAACTTAAAGAGTTTAAAACTGTTGTTTACAAACATGGCGAGTCGGTCACAGCAATTGAAAAGTTTACTTTAAAACCCAATCCAAATGGATATGGACCGAATCTTGCTGATTACAAACCTAAGCTTTCAACCAAAGCATTCAAACCAAATCCTGAAGTTTCCAGTGCAGAATATAAAGTTGATAATTCTGTTATGAGTGTTGTTGAATATCATCGCCAAGAGGAATTAGATGCGTAAGACGAGAGTCGATCAAAATTAGAAAAGTTGTTTACAACAAACCTTTTAACTATTCAAAAGCGGTCACTTTCGTCACACCAACGGATTCTTCTAACACACCAAGGATTATCATAAAACGTCTGAGTCTTCTAATGATAATCCCAAACCAGATTATGCACAAACTTATGGTCCTTTACCTTCCATCGGTGAAGTAAACTCAAAACCTGAAAATCGCAAAATTCTTCGATATTTTGACCTTTTCATGGCTGACCTCAAAACTTTACAACATGAGATAGAATATCATTCTGAAATCAAAGTTCAACATTTTCAATCGCTCTGGCGCGAGAACAAAGAGACATTTTTCAGAAAAATCTTTTACCAAATGTTAAAAATTTGAAAAGTTGTGCATTGTCTTGGGAAAGGGACTTTCATAAGGAACTTGGATTAATGAAGGTCGTTTCCGAGAAAACAGAAACATCTATTTCTAACACTAAACGTAAAAGAAACTGTTGAGAAAAGATGTTGATCGACTCTTGGAAGATGTCATCTCTGCTGATGTCCATAATGTTGTGTTATTGAATTCTTTGTCATATGCATTTGATTATATCTCACGATACTCGTTGATTCCGTGGTAAATGTTGAGAACACTGATAATGTGCTTCAGATCGAGTCCTTAAAAGTTGAAAATAAACGATTGTCAAACGAACTTTCAAATGCAATACGTCGTCTTAATTGGTGTCAAAAAGATATTCACGATCAACAACTTGCTTTTCAACACAAAATCTCCCAGCCATGCGACAAAAACTTCTCGATCCTAAAATTGAGCAACAGGATGATCAAAACGTGTCTTTTAAGTGTCAAATCTCAAAATATGAACAAGAACTTGTAAAAGTTAAAAAGGAATATGGTGTCATATTTGATTTACTCAAAAAGACTCGTGATGAAGCATCAAATGAACTTGATCATTATCTTGCACACACTAAAGAAGTTATGCATTTTGCCGAAATATTCGGTCCGAAAATCAAGATCTGATTCACACTATCTTCAAGTTAAGAGAAATGTTAGGAAAGTATGAACAACTTCCGCCTACCGTGATTAAGAGAATAGCCCCAGAAACACTTAGTAATCGTGAACCTAGAATCACTGCTGCCAAATCACAAGTTGCTAACGTGCTTCCTTCTACTGAAACAGGACTAGTTGCGTCTTTTCCAAACGTCCATACTTCACAGCCTAGGAGCACTACATCGAAGAATAGGAAGTTACGACCTAAGAAAAGATCAATAAGGAATGCTAAAGTAGAAGAACACCCTAGGACTATGAATAAGACTCACGTTGCCTCCACTATAGATATTACGTCCGACAAATGTAATAGAAATAGTGATGTAACGAATGCTAAACCGTTAAGTACTTTTGATATTCAGTCTGATGCACCTTGTGTTATTTGTCGTAAAAGTATGAATTCTGATTGTCATGACAAATGTGTTGCTAAAGCTATCATCTCTCGTTTAAGGAATCCTAAGAACCGAATACCTCTAGGCCCACTAATCTTTCTAAGTCTGTGCTTGGTAGACCGCCTCTTTAGATTCTAAGAAACGCATTGCTGTCCCTGTAGCTCCACTTTCACCTCCTAGGAATGTAGTACCACCTAGTGCATTCACTAAGACTAAAGCAAATACTAGTTGGAGATGGCGGAAATGGATATATAACACACTAGGATTTAAGTGGATACCTAAAGCTATTGATGTGTGTATATCTACTATAACCGCTACGGAACCCTCTAACATTTCGGGTTCCACATCTACTTCTATTCCATCCGTGTCGTCTGTGTGTAATGCAGGTGATACAGATCATTCTCTGGATTGTTGATAGCGGATGTTCCCGACACATGACAGGCAACCTTAAACTGTTATCAAACTTTATTGCAAAGTTCATTGGCACTGGTAGATTCGGGAATGATCACTTCGCAGCTATCATGGGCTACGGAGACTATATCAATGGGAACATCGAAATTAGCAGGGTTTATTATGTGGAAGGCCTCGGTCACAATCTGTTTTCAAGTGAGGTCGAGGTTCTGTGATGGAGATATGGAGGTTGCTTTCAGGGAGAAAACTTGTTTCATTCGTGATCTACAAGGAAACGACCTTATGTCTGGCTCGCGTAATTCCAGTCTTTACACTATCTCTATGCAAGACATGGTTGCTTCTTCTCCCATCTGCTTACTTTCAAAGGCAACATCAACAAAATCCTGGCTATGGCACCGTCGTCTCTCACATCTAAACTTTCAAACCATCACCAACCTTGCTCGACACAAACTAGTTGAAGGACTCCCACGATTTTGGTATTCTAAAGATCACCTTTGCTCAGCTTGTGAACAAGGCAAAAGCACTCGTGCTCATTTTCCTTCAAAGGTGGAACACAGCTCTAAGTATGTGCTTCATCTTCTTCACATGGATTTGTGTGGCCCGATGCGCGTGCAAACGATCAATGGCAAACGCTACATTTTAGTAATTGTTGATGACTATTCACGCTGGACTTGGGTCTACTTTCTTCGAAGCAAAGATCAAGCTCCACAGATGATCATCACCTTTCTCAAGAAAATACAAGTTCAGCTACGTAACACCGCTCAAATCAGAACAGATAAAGGCACTGAATTTGTTAACCAAACTCTTCGTGAATTTTATGAGAAAGTGGGAATTCAAAGATCAGACATCTATTGCACGCATACACGAACAAAACGGAGTTGTTGAAAGATCGAAACCGAACGTAGTGGAAGCCGTAAGAACAATGTTAATCAATGCTAAACTTCCAGATTACTTATGGGCGTAAGTCATTCATCGCATGCTATACTCAAAACCGTTCTATGATTACAAAACGCCACAACAAAACACCTTTGAGCTTGTCCACAACAGAAAACCGAATCTCAAACACTTTCATGTATTTGGATCTCTTTGCTATCCGAATAATGATCGTGATGACTTTGGAAAGCTCAAAGCCAAAGCTGACATTGGAGTCTTTATAGGATATTGTGATAATTCTAAAGGCTTCCGAATCTGGAATCGTCGAACAAAGGAGGTTATGGAAACGATTCATGCTCATTTTGATGAACTTACGGAAATGGCTTCTGAGTATAACAGCTTGGAACCCGGACACAACCGCTTAAACTTCCCCAAACCCCATCATCAGCTGAACAAAGCCCCAGCTTACTCGTCAACAAATGGAAAGGTTATTTGCTCCGCTGTTCAGTGACGATATTGATGAACGCTCCGTGTGTATCGTGCTTTTTCCGACTCAACCTGATAATAATCTTATACTTGATACACCTGCTACAACAACTACGGTTGAAGAAGCACCACCAGTTGACTCCAACACAACAGTTGAACAAACCGCTTCCAACAATGATGAACCGGCTGATGATGTTCTGAATGAAGTACCCCCACCTGCAGATTTTGATCCAAATGCGTTCTTTAACCCGTTTGCTAATGAGACTGCTGCACCAGATGTCGCGGAATCTTCAACAAGCCATTTGAATCCTCAGAATCTGCACAATGTATACCAACATCAACCCTCCACACATAGATGGACAAAAGACCATCCTCTGGCAAATATTATTGGCAACCCACATCAACCAGTCGTTACGAGACAACGTCTTCATACAGATGGTGAACATTGCATTTATGCACTCACCGTCTGCCAATCTGAACCTAAAAACATCAAAGACGCAATGACAAAAGATAACTGGATTGAATCCATGCAAGAAGAACTCAACCAATTCAAACATCTTGAAGTATGGGAACTGGTTGAAAGACCAACAGGGGTCTACGTCATTGGTCTCAAATGGATTTGGAAAAACAAATTGGATGCTGAAGGAAACGTTATCCGAAACAAGTCACGTCTAGTTGCTAAGGGTTATCGTCAGGAAGAGGGAATAGACTTTGAAGAATCTTTTGCACCGGTCGCTCGTCTTGAGGCTGTTCGGATATTTCTCGCGTTCGCGGCTCATATGAATATAACGGTCTTTCAGATGGATGTCAAAACTGCTTTTCTCAATGGACAACTGAAAGAAACGGTTTATGTCAGCCAACCAGAAGGATTCGTTGATCCCGCGTTCCCGAATCATGTCTACAAACTGAACAAAGCTCTGTATGGTCTCAAACAAGCTCCTCGGGCATGGTACGATAAGCTATCATCTTTCCTAATTGCCAATAATTTCACCAAAGGTTCGGTTGACCCTACTCTTTTCATACAATATCACGGGGAACATATTTTAATTGTTCAAATTTATGTGGATGACATCATTTTGGGTCAACTCATAAAAAGTACTCAATCGCTTTTGCAAAACTAATGAAGAAACATTTTGAAATGTCCATGATGGGTGAACTCACGTTCTTTCTAGGACTACAAGTTCATCAATCACCGCGTGGTATTTTCTGGAGTCAGTCCAAATATGCCCTTGAATTGTTAAACAAATTTGGAATGTAAAACTGTGACACCTATGCCACACCAATGGCTCATACCAAGAAGCTAGACGCCGATTTACATGGGAAATTGGTGGACCCTACAAAATACCGTAGTATAATTGGGTCTCTCATGTATCTAACAGCTAGCAGGACTGATATTGTTTTTGCCGTATATCTTTGCTCTCGCTTATCAGTCGCGACCAACAGAAACCCACCTCTCAGAGGCTAAAAGAATCCTCCGATACATAAAGGGAACCATTAACTTGGGGATCTCGTATCCGAAGGATTCTGGTTTTGAACTAATCGCTTTTTCAGACGCTGACCACGCAGGATGCTTAGACTCACGGAAAAGTACTTTAGGAGCTTTACAATTTCTTGGTGATAAACTGGTGTCATGGCAATCGAAGAAGCAAGATTGTACATCGCTGTCCTCAACCGAAGCAGAATATGTAGCCATGTCGGTGTTGTGCTCAAGTCATTTGGATGAGAACACAACTCAAAGACTATGGTTACGTATTTGACAGAATCCCGATGTACTGCGACAATCGGAGTGCCATTGTGATCTCGCAACTCCGTTCAGACTCAAATCAAAGCACATCGATCTTCGATATCATTTCATCAAGGATCACGTGGAACAGGTACTGTTGAATTATATTTTGTTTGTACCGAATACCAATTGACAGATCTTCTCACCAAAGCCTTGCCTCCCGCTAGGTTTAATGAGTTGGTCCACCGGATTGGTATGAGGTGTTTGACTCAAGAGGAATTGGATGATCTCCTAAACAGTCTTAAAACACCTCAAACACCAAAATATCTCTTTTGTAAATAATTTTTCAAAAACAAAATACAAAAATATAAAACCTAATAAAACAACAAAAATATTCTTCTAATCTAATTTTCTTTCAACATGGCAAGTACATTTCTTCCATCAACACTATAATCTTTCAAAATTCAGTATTTTTCCGATCAAGTGTTGAGGGGGAGAAAATTAATACCAAACTGTTTCAAAAACATTCGTGTACTTGCATGTTATCTTTACCGGCTGTTTCTTTTATCAATGGTGGCTAACTTTTCTGGTGTTATGACACTCCTCGGACTAAAATTTATAACCTTTCATTATTTTTCTTAAGTCGAGGGGGAGTGTCGTCAAGTTTCTTTCTTAAAATCTTTGTTTGGTAACCAAAACGGAAGTTAAATGGCTTTGTATGAAAATGGAAAAGGTGGAGGGACCAAAACTGCCAAAAGTTTAAAGTTATTTTTAATAAAAACACTCCACCTAACATATTCATCACATTTATTACTCATAAACCTAACCAATCCTACGCACGAAATTCGTTCTTCAAATCTGTGTTTCTGATCATCAATTTGTAAGTTGTTTCATGATGTTAACATGTTTACAAACATAGGTTTTGATTTTTACACGAATCCAGCGGTCAAATTTTTGTCTATGATTGTTTTTGTGTTCTAGGCATAAGCGTATGAACTCATAATCAAGAATGGGTGTTTGTGGTTAAAAGGATTTTGTGAAAACATGTCTTTAACATCAATGATACTAATTTTATCCTCTAAATCCACCCAGAAACACGAATTGAAGGTTTTTCAAAATTAGGTTTTAAGTCGAATTAGGTGTTTTCAAATGTGAAGGTTTTGGTCTAAAAGATTGTTTTGTGAGGGTAATATGATGTTGAATTAATGATATCCAGACCCTATAACAACCCAGAAACACTGATTAATTCAGAATTAGGAATTAGGGTTTAAAGTTCTTAAGTTTGGGTATTTTTGATTCATCTCGAACTGGATGTTATAACTTGGTTTATAGACTCTCACAACACTTTAGACCTACCAGAAAAAGTTTGGTGCAATTTCCATGGTTAGAAATCTTATGCGTAATTCATAACCCTTAGGGTTTTGACCTGCGCGTATGTGTTTCTATGCGTAAAATGTTTAACATGTTTTCATGCCGTAATCCGTTTAATATGACTATGCATGTTAAGATTGCTGATTTGATGATTTTATTTCAGGCTTGCTACGCTTAAAATTCAGAATCAAGGTCATTTGAATCTCTACGCATAAGGATCACCTTACGCGTAGAAAGTTATGCGTAAGAGAAATCCTACGCGCAACTATTACGCGTAAGGTTCTACAATGGGACTACGCGTATCCTGTGAAGGATATGCGTAAACAGTGACTCTACGCATAAGGTCTACTCTTACGAGTAAGCCTTACGCGTAAGGTCTTATATACGCCTACGCGTAAGCCCTACGCTTAAGGTTCCTTTTTCCTACGCGTAAGTAAGGATCCTACACATAAGCTTGCGCCTACGCATATACTTCTTCTGTTTACGCGTAACTTTATCATTTCTACGCCTAAGCCTGGATTGACCTTATTTTGAATTGTTACGTGTACAATCTTGTAAATAAACCATTCATATCGTCACGAAACCAATAATGTCACTAATAAACTTAAACGTTTGATATGTTGTGAACTAATAAGTGATAAATAAACTTTAAAACTTAAAAATTAACTAACTCACGAAACGTTTCACGACATCATTGGACTATTAGACAAACAAGTGACTTAGGACTCGTAACAATCATTAGCACTGTACATTAAATAATTAGACAATAAAAACCTTATGTTGACTAACATTATGTCTTTCGATATGTTGGTTCTTTTGGCTAATGTTATTTCAGATCACGACATGGTTGCACAAATGAATGTGGATGCACCAGAAGTTCTCACAATTGCTGATATCTTCCCAAATGGCTATCCTAGAAAGATTGGAAAGAACAACCTTAGGGTTGACTTTGAAACCCTCACATGCTCGGAATCTTCTTGTCTCATTGCTGTGGATATTCTAAGGAATCATCCCTACCAAAACATGCTCTCACACTCTGCCGTACCAGAAATCTACGTTCAGCAATTCTGGAATTCAATGCAGAGGATCACAGGTCAAAGTGCAGTGACAGTGACACTTAATCACAAACAAGTCACTATCACTCCTGCAGACTTACGGGCTGTACTTATCATTCCGCACATCGTGACCACGACTTCTTTGCCACACCTCTGAAGAGACAGGTTCGCAATTTCTACTTGATCTTGGCTATGATGAAGCGTCAGGAATTATTAACAAGCACTCTCACGTGGAGCTTAAGAACATTCCTCAACCGTGGAGAACACTCTACATCATCATCACTAAGTCTGTCTCGGGTCGTGACAGTGGCTATGAGCATCCCAAGCTCATGGAACTGCAAGTCTTCTGGTCATTGATCAATAAGAAGGACATTGAAATTGAAGCACTGATATGGGATGACATGATGACATTTCACAAGAAGCTTGGCTCAAAGATTCCCTATGTCAGATACACAAAGCTTTTGATCCATAGAGCACTTGGACTTAATCCTGATATTCCCAAGAGGCTCAATGACCCCGACAATCACGCATGTGTTGTCCGAACCTAACCTTTCTATCAGAATCAAGGAATCGACAACAAAGAAACAAGGTGTCGTGCTGCTTGATCACCTTCTGACAAATGAAATCAAAAAGCTTGAAACATACAAAAGGTATCAAGTAGCAAGACGAGAAGGCAAAGTTGGTCATCTCGATGAAAAGCCGTTCTGGAACTCCTACTCGGAGAACCGTAAGAGGAAGTGCGGAAGTGCAATAAGCACAGAGAGTCAAAGGAAGGTCCCAATGAGGAAACCTACTCCAAAGAAAAAATTCCCTCCAAGCTGCTCCTATTCCTACACCCGAACCACAAAGAAAGCTTGGACGAAAGCTCAAGATACATAATCGACGAGGAGGTCCACTACTCTGAAACCGCAAAGGATGACAAACCCATCAGTACCAAAACCTCCTAGTCCAATAGCTGAACATGGCAAAGGAAAGACTCATGTACTTGTGCCATATGATGAAAGCTCAGAAAGTGATGAAGAGCAACTGGATAAATCATACAGGAAGAAGTTCAAATTCGTTCGACTTCAACACGTTGCACAACAATTTGCTCAAGAACAAATGGGTGGCCCCGGAGGGTCAAGTGGTGCAGCTCAACCTTCACCAGATCCTGATGCGGTTAATCAACCCGATAAGGGATCTGGTGCCACCACTTTGGAGCAAAAACAAAAGCCCGTGGAAGAAACTATTGAGCATGAATTTGAGGAACCTGTTAAAGAAAAGTCAGAAAAAGATGAGGGTGACAAAGAAAAGACTGAGACAGAAAAGATGAGAGAAAGATAAGTCCGGAGATGACGGATTATGATAAGTTTCGCTAGATAGTCCTCGCCGATCAAAGGAGAAAACCTCTCGCACCTCCAAAGGATCCATAATCTCCTCACATCTCATCATCATCGAGTTCTTCGTCTCACTCTTCACCACCACCATCAAAGAATTCAACCAAATCAGCATCCATATCAGTGAAGAAGCCACCTCGATCTTGGATTTCTCATACTCATGAAAGAATTGTGAAAGTTGTCCAACAAGTCAGAAAGAAGGACATGCTCTACAAAAAACTGAATTGGTTTGCTGACCAAATACGATCTACATGATGAGAATGACAAGATGCGAGAATGAAAGGGAATACATACGAAGCTCATGCGAGGATGATCTACAAGGGAAAATGGACGAGAATGATCGGGCTACACTCACAAGTACCTTCTGGATATCGCTCCTAAAGTCACAAAGGAGATGTTTACCAGACAACTATATACGAATCTTATGCAGATAGCCAAGCAAACTATAAGATCAACACCCTTAACCGTCACAATCAATCCATCTCGATCCTGTAGTTTTCTTGGATAATGAATTGGTGGCCAAGCTTGTCACACAAATGTCTAAACGATCTGGTACATTTACTTCTGATGAAGGAAAGCTGTTTCAAGCATTGCTGGACTACCAACTCAAGAAGCATGCATCGGTCGAAAAGGTCTAAACGTCCTAGAGATGATGAAGATAAGGATCAGGATATGAATGATGAAGCTAAACGAAAGAAGAAGTCTGGTGAATAATCTTCTATGCCACCACCTCCCCAACGGCCTCCTGCTCAACAAAGGTCTCCTCCTCGTTCTTCTACAGATAAACCTCAGGATTCTTCTGAATTGCCACCCCTAACTCAGAAAACCGGTGATCGCTTTGAGTATACGGGTGGTGACGATGAGGAAGTCCGTGAGCCCCTACAACAACCCACCTCTCCCAAACAAGTACAGAAACCAGAATCATCATCTAGGCCTACGAAAAAGAAGAAGAAGACACCTCGACGACGCCGTATCATGGCTAGATGACGATAAAACAGAGGAATTTGAATGGTTCTCTACACTTGTTAACTCAACTCCCTACCCTGCTGAAGGTCAAGATCTGGTAGACGGTAATACATTGGAGCATGCTAAGATTATGCAAGAAAAGTTCCATGTGAAGAAGATGACGAAATCCGAGTTGAGGCGAATCAAGAATGAAGCTTTTCAACTGTGGAAAGATAGCTCAGTAAGTGCCATCGAGGTCGAATATCACCTTGAAAACATTGCTCGAGCTATGTCTAACAACATGGATTGGCTCAACCTGAAGCAAACATCGACTTCACCAAACGGGACAACCCTCCATACTACACCGACTAGTCAAAACCTCTACCAACAATTGGCCAACCAGATGAACCAAGGATTCCATTCCGATATTTCTTCAACAGATACTTGGATTTTCTTCTACATGGTGGCGATGGTTCAAGGAAATACGCTACATCTTTGACACTTCCATTCCCAGCAGCTATATACTCGAACTGCATAGCCATCGAGGAACGTGCCAATCACTTGTTCTCTAACAAAGTGGAAGCATACGACCGAGATGCGTTGTACGGGATTCATCATTGGCCGGAACGGGAAGAATCTACTACGAAGCCGCCAGTTCGAAGTCTCAACATGCAGCATTCAGTTCTAAAAATATCGTTGCCATCAAACACGTCGATCTTTCATCTAAGTGGGACTACACCTTCCTAAAGAATATCGTGGTCAAACGACAAGATGAAAGGGATTATGCATTTTCTCGAAGTGACTTTGAGAATTTGTTTATCAACGACATCGAAGACATGTACCTTGCCAAAGTACGGGGTCGTATGAGACAATTCTCCAATCTGAAGTGCAACGTGAATTCATCAAGTCAGTGCTCATCTTCATCAAACGCATAGTTATCAAAGAACGTGTAGAAGATCTCCAGCTGGCAGTTGAATCTTTTCAGACCCGTGTCAACTTCACTCCAAGCAGCTTGATCTACCCGACATCAACAGCTTCCACAATATCGCTCATCGCAAACCTTCGGCGTCGTTTACCGCAGTGAACTTCAAAGAAATTGCTTGATGGCGTGCAGAGATCTTCATAAGTTTGGAGATCACACTTTGAAGATGGTTAGGGACGAATTGGCTTACCGGTTGAAGGATATACACCAAAAGATCGGGTCTCCTAAGCGATGGAATTCTCGGGATCGAAGGGACGTGAAGAGGATCATCACCATGATTGATGAACGGTTGTATAGAAGGGATTCAGTCAAGATTGGAAAGCTATGTTGGTGGTCGACCCAGGAGAAACATCATCGGTTTTCAACACCCGATTCACACTCCTGGCGACATCTCTGGACTACCCGGTACCCTTGAATGCTTCTTTCATTATAAAATTTGGATGTATGATTTATTATGTCAATGGCTTGTGCACACATTACAGTGTACAACCGGTACTTGTAAATAAAGGACCCTGTGGTACGCTTCACTGCCACAATCCTTATAAAAGGAGCGAAAGCTTCTTACTTTTGAGTAAAACCTATCAAACCTTTCACTTTTCAAGGTTTTGCTCAAAAGAACAAGTACTTCCCTTATGATTTTCAAAACCTCAACCGTTTATATCACTTGTTGAGGGGAGTACTTGACTTAAAACTTTGTTCAAAAATTGTTCACAGTGGTCATTCTTCCCGCAACACTCAAATGGTCATATTTATTCTCAACTTTTCAAAAATAACATTTTATATGCCATTTTGAGGGGGAGAAAATACGTGATAAGAAATATGTTGTGTAAATGCAAATGAATCTTTGTGCTATAGACTTAACCCATGAATTGACGAGATCTTAACTGTTAGTAACTCGAAAAGACTTGTCCGGGACGGGTAATAATTTCAAGCTAGTTCGCTAGTGATGTAAACGTGTCTCGCAAAGGACTTGTCGAAGTAGAATGTACCATTCGAGAAACTCTTGGTAGACATGAACTCTGGCGGGTTTGACAACCTTTCGAGGATTTTCTACACCTTCAAGGTAGTTATTAGAGCTAGTTGTCACCTAAAAGCCGACAATGCAACTCTTTAACTATGCCACGTAACCGTGTCTAGCGGGGGAATGTCTATCTTGAGTTGATCAATTCAAAATGTGCGCGCTCTTTCCTCATTGTGCATTTAACCGTTAAAACTCTTGAGCACATGTGGAGGGGGAATATTTATGCAAAATCTCATCTCAACAGTGGTTCAAAAATGTTTTTACTCATAAACACTGAACGAGATTTTTCAAGTAAATGGTTTTATGGCAACATAGGTTAGTCATGGAGTTATAAGGTGACTAAGGTTAGGAATAACCGTCCTATGATCCGCCTGAGCCGGAGGGATCTACCCAAGGACACCAAAAATAGTTAGAATTTAGAATTCCTTAGGTATGATTATAAAAAGGAGAATTGAGAATCGGAGAAAGAAGGAGTTGAAGAATTAAAAAGAAATGCAAAGAAAAGGGTGAAAAGAAATAGCCCTCCAGATTATTCAACTTAGGGCAGACATCGGGTTCAATTCATATGCTACTGGTTGTCACTAGATGACACCGGTATTGAAGATTAAAAGTCGGCATGGACCCAGTGACGCATGCACTAAACCTTCTTAACCACTCAAGTTTCTCTCAACAAAAGCTTGTTTCATTCTCACAGGGAACCCTACGTAAACTATCAGCTTTCTCTTAGAGATTGCTGGTATTGAAGAAGGAGACCATTTCCCTAGTCTTCGCTCAGGAAAACCAAAATGCACTATTGAGTCTAGAGCCATGAGATTCATCAAAAGATCTCTTAGGTACACTTGACATTTCATCACTTGACATTCAACAATAAGAATTTCAGTGGTGCATTATCGAGTCCTTCACAGATCTTAGCAATCTGTCGAGAACATTTATGAGAGGTTCACATTTGTGATCCTCAGTGATTGAATGGAAACTCCTACCAAGGTCAACATCAAACAGCCCTGACAGCAGGTCGCTTCGGCAACTCCCCGTGGATTGCGCTTAGTGGTCTCAAACGGTCTACAGTCGTGAGGTGATGCTTCGGTATACCTCAGCGACTCATCTGAATCATAGGTGTACTTCGGTACATCGTGTTATCTCACTTGTGGGACTCCGATTCAGGAACGGCCTTTGTAAGAATTAGAGTTATGTTTTCACACTATGCTGTTAACACTCTCGAAGTTCAAACTTGTAAGTGCCGGAATCCGCTTATTACTAACCGTTTTTTATGTTTACTTCTTATGGAAGCTCTGGAGCGGAATGATCGTGCAGATTCTCCACTTGTTCACACCAACAACATCATCAAAGAAGTTCTATCTTAAAGCAACACAAAAGTCAGAATGATTCTTCGTCAAATCAAAGAATCTACAAAGTTAAAGACTTAAAGAACTTCATCAGTACCGTAATCCAACGTTAAAGAGTGTGTGAGCATGTTGGAGAAAGATGTGGAGACACTGGCAAAGAGCAGCGAAGCTGACCTGATGCGACTTGATGCAGATAACAACATAATATCACTTTCATCACAAAGAACAATGATCAAAGAACAAAGTTAAAGATGACGTCAAAGCATAACTGTTCAAAGAAAACTATCTCGCTACACTGGGAGATGGTTCAAATCAAGGCAATTCTTCTCACAAGAAAGAAGAATGTCAGAAGACGTCAAAGCTACTATTACATCAACGCCTTCACCGTTTTTCATCACCAACACTTGAGGGGGAGATTGTTGGAATCACTCCTAAACCTTTATTCAAGTGTTAGTTACTCATATGTAATAGTTAGCTTAATTATGGCCTTTATGTTTGTTATTAGCCTTAAGCTTATGTAGAAGGCCCATGAGCTTAGGCCCAAGCCCATAGGAGAAAGGAAGGGACTAGGAGTGTTGCCCTAGCTTCCCTCCTATAAATACTATGTAATAACCCTCACTTGAGGGTTGGTTGTTCTCTTTTCTATTTCACTCTTTGCTTTAACCTTTCTCTTAGTATTTCGTGTGTTTGGATAAGGGTTCAACCGATCTCTCTTCTCTATCTCTTTCTAATAAGCTTGTGTTGTAAAACTAGTGACCTAACACATTTCATTAGAGTTATTCTCTACACAACCTACATCTCCAAATCCATTTTTGGAAGACTTGGAGGACTTGCCTCCTAGGCCCAATCATCCACCACCACTACCATCTTTTGGTACTATTGAGCGAATAGCTCATGAGTCTCCACGTCCATCATTTGCCAAGACCTCTTCTTTTCCATCCCATCCACAAGGAAATCCATGGTCCTTTGTATGGGGATCAACCATTACCTACAACATCAATGCCCTATCATATAGAAGACATTGAGGAATCAATGTGGGATTGAAGCCGAGCTCAATCATCTCCACCAATTTTCTAATATGGTAGATTCGCATCTTAGTGATGCCATGCAAATGCAAAGTGCTTTGCTAGCCTCCATAATCACCACTCCAAACACCAACACCAACACCAACACCAACACCAACAACTCCATCGTTCCACCACCACAAAACCATGAACCATAATACCCTCCTAGACATGGTTGCTCCAATTGTGAGCGGACCGCCCAAATCACCGAAAGGACCCGGGTGATGGTCCATGAGCTTCAAGACGAAATGAGGTTCATCCTTAATCACATCCTAGAGCGCATCAATGCTCTTGCTCATCCACCACTTTAATAGGATGGTCCTAGTTTATTCTCTTTAAGCATTTTTATTTTTCTAGGCTTTTCTTTGTATTTTTTATTTTCTAGGATAATTTTTTTTTCTTGTACTAACACTTCATTGTGTTCCCTTTTCATGATTTTATATCATGAAAAATTTTAATAAATGAATGGTGTTTCATATATTGTTGTTGCTTGTTACATGGTGTTTGGAAATGCTTGTGATGATGCTTATTACTAACATTTTTTTTGTAGCTTTTTCACAATCCATGTATCTTTCTCTTGGCACCCAATTTAGGGGGAGCATTGGTCAAGGGGGAGATAATGGCTCGGGCTCATTACATATTCCGCCTCGCATCTTCTTTTTGTTGAGACAAAAAGGGGGAGAAATATATAGAACTTGGTTAAATTTGACTTTTATAAAAGTCAACTGCATACTTTGACTTTTTGAAAAGTCAACATCATACTTCAACTAATGAAGACTTTGACTTTCTAATAAAAAGTCAACTACATACTTTGACTTTCAGAAAAGTCAATATCATGTCTAAATTGGACATACTTGCATTATCATTTTTATCTTTCAAGTTCTAAAACTAATATTTTTATAACTATTGTACAATCTTTACATCTTTTATAAAAATAAAATTTATGTTTTGTCCTCAACAAAAAGGGGGAGATTTTTAATACAAATATCATCATTAAATGTTATTTATATTTTATGATCTTTACCTAAGATTTGTTAACGACAAAAGTAAATTTAATTTTTATAAAGCTTAAAGCTTGTCAAGTTTAATAGATATTAAAACAAGCTTTTCAAATAATATCTTCATCACTCAAGCATTTACATTTTGATTAATCATATTTTGATATGACTCTAAACCATAATGTTATGTTAGTATTTTAGTTCAAGAATGTTTTGGTTTCTTAAAACAAAACATTACATATATATTTTAACATTTTTCTAAAAATAGAAAAACAAACACATGACATTATGTAGTGCATCATTGAAATCTTTAGAAGATTTCACTAGATACTTTGTGTAGATTTCGACTCTACATATCTTACACAATCTTGGAAAGATATGGTTGACTTTGGTAAAATTTTGGTGATCTTGCTGTCAGACCCCGGCGACACCAATTATTAACACGGACGAAACTCTTTTGAGGGATCCGTGGTCCGTGGTGCCTGCTGAGTAATTTGGCTATAATAGCAAAGCCAAACAAAGTTGTTTTTATCCCTTTCCATCATATTCACATACATTCATTCTCTCTAACATTTCTAACTCAGTTTCATATCATATTAGTGATCTCTTTTGTAGCAAAGAAGATTGATTAATCGTTTTCAGTACAGATAGATATTTTCCAAAGAAATACAAAGAAATGTATTTCCCGGGTCGTTTTCCCAGCGAGGGATGAATGGAGTTTAACAACTCACGTCGCGTGATTCGGGATTCGAATGGGTAAAAAGGAATTATGGGGATTTCTAAACTATAAGGCAAGCAATAATAAAGGAAAGCAAATAAAACTACTGAATCTATGATTAAAACAAGTAATTAAGACTAGTTATGCAATTGAGAACTAAAAACGTGAAAAACGAAATTAATAAAACGTATTTAAAATGCAAACCAATCTATTTAAACGAAAAATACTTTTTATGACTTTTTGATTTTTCTAAAACTAATAAAATTGAAATTGTATTTTTCTGAACTTTTTCTGAATTATTTGGATTAAAAGCTAATTAAAAAGCCTTAAAAATGATTTTAAATGCAGAAAAATAGCAAATGAAAAGGGAAAAATATGAAAACTTCCAGAATAATATAAAATAATACTAAGATGCAGGAAAAAATAACAGAAATAACTTTGGAGATCAGGAACTATGATTTGGGCACACAACTAATATGAATAAGCACTTGAAATAAGCTAAAAGCTAACTTTAAGCTACCATAAGCTACCATAAGCTACCTAAGCCTAAAAATAACCTAAAATATCTAAGATTAAGCTACTGCAACTGATTTGAATCCAAAAATCTCAATTAAAAGGCATTTAAGCACTAAATCAGATTCTAGTGCTAAAATCCAAACGGCCCTACTGCAACAACTTTAAGCTCCAATTCAGCTTATTTAGAAAAATCCTAAAAATAAATTAAAAATATCATGTTGAGCACAACCAAAAAGAGTGATTATCTCCAGAATTTCAAAAGATTTGGATTAAAAATGAGGAAATTAAAAATGCAAAAGTAACTGCAGTTTGAGAGTTTAAATGAGATTTTGACTTTTAATGACAGAACTAGTATTTTTGACTTTGTGAGCTTTTGATTCTCAGAACCAGATTGATATTGATGTTTTATAAAGAAATGAAGCTAAATAAAGCTACCCTAAGTTGTTCCAAGCCTAAATGCAAGAATTAGCTTCCTAAAATCCAACTGATATAGAATTTAAAACAGAAAACATTTGATTTTGACTATTAGAGTATGCAGATGCAAAGTGAAAGTTAAAATGACTAATATGCAACTATATGAGACTAAACCAATTGAGTTTTACCAATTTTCAAACCTCTAACTCAGATTTCAATCTTAATCCAAACACTAGTTTATTAACTTGAAATGCAGATTTAAGATAGAAAACTTACTAAATAACTAAATGATCAACTAAATTTTAATCTAAAATGACTGATTTACACTAAATGCAGAGATTCAAACTACCTAAACCATCAAAATAAAACTTACCTACTTATGTAGATTATGACTAGATTAGAAAACAGATTTAACTATAATTCAAATTCAGAGAATAAAACTCATTAACTAACAAATAACTGATAAAACTAAACTATCTAAGCATTATCAAGTAATTCTAACAACAGTTAAACTACTTGAGAATAAAACAAGAATTGAACTTACATTAGTCCTGCCACTATGGCATGTAATTCAAATCAATGAAACAGTACCCTAAACTTGATATTAACCCCAAATCAATAACAATCAACCCATATCCATCTCAAATTCAGCAGATCAGCACCATTCAATCATATTGATTCTGAATTTGACTTATATTGACTGAGTGAAATTCAAGAGTAGATACTGAGTAGGTGTAAGATTAAGCTATCAGGAAACTTATAAAACTTTGAAAATCATTAATCAACAACTGAATTCAAGACTTAAAACAGAAATTTAACACAATGAGATATTAAGCTAAAATTACTTCATTAATGAAACTTGAGTATAAAGATGGAATGACTGAATTTAAACTAAAAACATTGAAAACATTTAAAAACTATATTAAAAACTACACTACTACTCTACTCCTACTCTACTTCACTACTCGAATCAAATGTGAATGAAGAGTCTTTTTATACTTGAGCTCGAGGTCTTGGAAGGATCCAGAATACATCATCTGTGCTTTCTCATGGTGATTTTGAGCCCTTAGATCATCTATCACATCACTCCTTTCATCTGGACCATTAGATCATCATTACCACTCATCTTGCACCAATCAGAGGAGAGTATTTTGATGGGATGACACACGGATTGCCAGCGTGGCATCCGTGTGTCAGTGGGTGTCAGAAGAAAGTACATATTTACCCTTAATGATGGTCAATTTGCTCAATTAGGCTCAAGGGTGTTTTAGGGTTCTTCACCTAGGTATTTTGGGGGGAAATTAGGCGGGCATTGATTTTTATGTTATTTTGGTTTTTAGTTGACCGATTAACCGGGTTTGGTTGGCAGACATGGGCTTTTGGATTTTTGGATGAGATTGGGCCTAAGGTATATTATAGTTTTGGTAATGGATTAGAAATGTTATCCATTTGTATCATAGGGGCGAAAAGTGTAAATTCTGAAACTGAAGGGACCCAATGAGTAATTTCTGAATAGTGATCCAAGGGCTTTTCTTGTAAATCTCAAATAATATAAGGACCATATTTGCCATCTTTGAAAATTCCAAGGACCAAACATGACAATTCTGAATCTTCAGGGACTAAAGTTGCCATTTTGAAAATTGATTGTCCAAACTCGCAAATTCCTTTCTCAGCCTCGGCTTTTTGCATTCTTCTATCTCTCGTGCTCGGTTTTCTTCGGTTTTAGCTTTCTTTTGTATGTTTTGACATATCCGTACCTGCACATGCATAAACTCAAGAAAACAGCAAATATTAGCAATAAACGGCTCTTTCTTGGTTATTTTTGGTCTATTTTGATAAAGAAATGATATGTGTTTTTGCACATATCAAAGATCAAGGCATATTCAAGCTTCAACAATTTGTTGGAAGTCTTGTTTGTTTGTTGTTGTATGATCTTTTGTTGATTCATACATCATTATTGTAATAAACCATCATAATCTTGTGAGTGTGAGTGGTTAGTATTTTAGTCCTTAAAATACATTGTGTGTGGGAGTGGTTGTACCCTTGAAAAGAACTCGACATCTAGCTTAGTGTCGGAAATAGTGTGTAAGCGAAGTGTAAAGGTTTCTCCGCCGGTGAAAGGAGCTTGTTGACTAGTGAAGTTAAACTCTCGAGTGTGAGACTCGAGGAGTGGAGTAGGGCAAGGAAAAAGAGTCCTTGTAGACCGAACCACTATAAACAACTTGTCGTGGTTTGATTGTTTCTTTCCTTATCTACTCTTTATATATTGTTTGCATATTGATTATCATTCACTAACATATCTAAGATCAATATCAATTGATCTTTCAAATAAGTTTCAAAACAAAGTTTTTAATCGGTAAACTATTCAACCCCCCCTCCTCTAGTTTTCCACAATGTAAATCTTTTTGTTTTTTAACTTTAAGCATTTTTCACACAAGCATCAATAATCTAACACTTAATAATAATTTCCAAATTTACTCACATCGAGTCCTAAACCAACGAATCTAAAAACTTGTTGTATTATTCTCAGTCGCAAGCCGGAGCCGTTCACTTACGTCATTTGATACTACTTTGTCTCGACTAACACACCGCTAAGGTGAGTTCATAGCCCCATCTTTACTTTAACTATTTTTATAAACTCCTTGGGGGAAGATACATGCTACTACTACTTTTGATCACAATTGCCTGAAAACTGTATGATGTTTTCTTGATATTATTATTGCCTAAGTGTTCTGCCAAAAGCCCCTCACATCATGAACATTAGTCACGGTGAGTGAACGCAAATATTGTGGATAGTACTATGGGGATTAACGACCCTGTCCTTGTTATTGGAAATAAAGGAGGGCACTATATTTGAATTTCAATAGGTATTTAGAAATTACCTCCTTGGGGGCAAAAACCACGTACATCAGTAATTAGGTGTATGCAGTTGAGTCTTGGTGTCATGAGCTTAGGGCAATAATAACTATTTTCCATTATGGGCACATAACAACGTAGCCCATGTTTCCAAGACTTTTTATGCGTTACACTGTCAATTTTACAAATCGATATATCTTGTGATCAACCATTTATTTGATTAAACCTTTGAATTCACTCAACCGTTGTGTTGATTTTTTAGCATGTATTTTCAGGATAAAAAAAGGCGATATCTAATCTTTGGAGGCGCAAGGCATTGGCATGGCATGGTCATAGACGACTTTGTTATATCTTGGGGACCACTTAAATTTCTTTATGGGCCTATATTTCCGCACTAAAATAATAATGTAAACTTTGTTTTACTAAAATAAATGAAATCTCTTAAGGAAAATATATTATTCTATACTTTGTGTATTGATCCAATTGAGTAGCACCCCATTAACATTTTCTTCTGCTGCAAACCATTTTTGAGGGTGTTACAGTAAAGGACACGGTGAATGCTGCAGTGTAGTTGATGTTTTGGGCTTTGCAAAAACCAAATGAGAAACATCTGATGCACAAACCATAAGCAGGAAGAAAGAAGTTCGGATGGCCAGTTAGATAAATTGTACAAAATATTTACTTGGTGCAGTTATTAATGGATTGTTCTCTTTTGTATTAATAATATATAAGAAATTTCAACTTCACATAATAATGTTCGGGCGATGAGGATGGAAGAAATCAATATAAAGCTTATTATCATGCTTGAAGCTGGGTTTGGTTATCAGGTTGACCAAATTAATAGACCACCACCAGAACCTAGAAAAACCAAGGGTTGCCTGACTAAACGGATTTGTTGAGGTATGATATGTATTGCTTTTGTTTCATTTTAATGTTACCACCAGTACTTTAAAATAGTTTTAGCTGATATGTTTTTCCATATACTCTTATGGGTTGTTATCGTCTATATAATTTTGGGGATAAATGCTTGGCAATGATGATCATGTTACCCAGTGTGCGTAACTTAATGCAACAGTGTGTTTGTAGCCAATACATTTTCTGAGCTAAAACCTAAATATTATGTCTTCGATCGCTAATACACTATTCATTTTTTTATTTAGGATATCTATGATAGGGAAAGTGGACATAAAGGAGAGTGGAATAAATCAATATAAGTGTTATTTATGACGCTGCAAGGAGAAGTTATGTGACGAGGAAACCGTTGACCGCGATTCTTCGTGACAAAAAATCTCCTTGCACGGTTATTAAAACACCTTTATATCAATTGCTTCCATCCTCCTTATCCCAATATTAGTATGTTCACTTGCCTTATAGTGCATATTCTAAATATAAAATAAACAATGTCTTAGGTATCACATTTGTTTGTTCGGGCAAACCAAAGCATATAGAAGGTCCATTGGAGTCAAACTTGATCAGCCTGATGATGCAGGTTTTACTTACCAGGTTTTAATATTTATAAGTGTTTCGTTTACCTATGGTCCACCCTATGCACTAACGGGCAGTGTACCCGATCGTGTGTAGTGTAGTAATCGGTAAAACCGAGGTCGTCCTAAGAGCTATGTGAGCGGATTCTAATTAAGTCCAGGTGTCACTTGTTTTTAATTGGTTTTTAGGTTTGAAATGATTAATTATCTAACAAGAAATGAAAGAAAGCAAATAAAGGCAGAGGTTGTGATCAATAGAGGTAAATATTGCTAACCAATTTACCCATCCTATCATGATATGTTCACGTCTAACTACTTCCAATTGATTCAAGTGGGGGTTTAGGTCGCTGGGACAGCATTTGGTCAGTTCGTCCTAACCTATCAGCAAAGGTTTCCACCGGAGATCAAGCTACTACCCTTAAAAGTCCAGTTGATTTTAGTCCCCTAAGCCAAGTCATTAAATTCCGCTACATGCAATATTCATAACAATGAGTGCCCAGGCGCTAGCATCTTAGATACTCATCCCTAACTTCTTAAGTTCATCCAAACGGCAGGTGATCATTTGGTCAGTTCGCACAAGCGAAGAAGGGTCGTCAGTTGGTCAATTCTTACCCTTCCCACTCAGTATACCTACTTAGGGTCAGTTGGTCAATTCTCCTAAGCACCTAGACACTACCGCCATTCAAAACTACCGAAACAAGGGTAGCTACCAAAGAACTATGCATGCATACACTAGAAAAAATTATACGGAAGCAATGTAAACATGAACACAACAATTTAGGAATCATAACTAGGCTAGCACCAAAGGTGCTTAGCCGATCATATTAAGAGAAACAATCAATTTAATGTTTAACAAATTGAAATACATGAATCGAAAGTAAAAGTAAAGATAATCGCTAATGCTTATCGTTAGGGAGTGATTCTCCCTTGGAGATGGATCCGTATGCTATTCAAGATCTGCCTTTGGTCCACTACTCACGTTCTCTGCTTTTTAATGTGGAGTGAATGATGTAAAATGCATAATTTAGGGCTTTTATTTATAGGCGAGATCTAGTTACGGCATAACTTAAGTTGAGAGTTACGCCGTAACCTTAATATCTTCATAATAATGCTCTCGTAATAGCTGGTTACGGCGTAACACATGGGATGAGTTACACCGTATCTTCAATACATGTTACAAATGACATGATTACGCCGTAATCGTTGGAAGGGTTACGACGTAGCTTATAGCGGCGTGGAAATTCTTTTGACTTAATAAGTTACGGCGTAATCCTTAGTGGGAGTTACGCCGTAATCTTCTGCTGAGCTGCCCTTCTGAGTCACGCATTAGCAACGGCGTAATGTGAGAGTGGAGTTACGCCGTAGCTTCATCACATTGGGCATACTATCATTATTCTCTTATAAAATCTCCAAATCCGCGTCTCTTTAGCTCCAATGCTCGTAATTTACCTGTAAGTGAAATATAGAGGAAAACAAGCGTAAATCCATATAAATGATATAAAATACGACAACTTTAACAAGTTTGGAAAACCTAAAACTTTTTATTACCTATGTTTAGTGTTAATTGCAATGAAGCGGAGCTTCTTTTCCCTTTTAAGTAAATCCGACCCTATTTCAATATACACTAAAATATAACACATACTTAACATGCTATTTCACTTGTTGTTATTCACATTCTTAACATGCTATTTCAATTGTTGTTGGTGTTCCACTATCAGTTTAATATCTGATATGTGAGCCATCGGCTCACTTGAGATTAATTTTATTTTTAATTAAGAAAGACCGAACAAAATAATTTGCTATTGAGGTATTTGCGAGTAGCCATGGTGTTGTACTACGCCTTGGCCTGGCTCACCTCTTAATTAAATTACCTCGCTCCGGAAAAGTTAAGTTTTTATTTATGATGTTTTGAGGTGTGAACACGAGTGGTAATCTTTATTAATTTATCTCTAAATTGACTTACTTAAATTGTATGCTATGTCCATCAGCCCAATACAAATACTTAACTAGAAACTTAACACGCTAAAAACATTGCACAACTCGGTTATAATGTAATTACAAAGAATGTGATAATTAACGTAAACATAAGTTTGACATTAACAAATTACAATAAAAACTTATGACACTTACCAAAATCATACTGATTTACAATAATATATACTAAGACAAAAGTTCAATATATATCTCAAATTTACCACCGATCCAATGAACCAATCATAGTCACTTTTTCTAATAAAAAAAAATAGACTTTCACTCTTTTTTTTTTAAATTAAATATCTCGCAAACCGTTAATCGTAACGAGAAAAAAATCATACCATCGTGACGAGAATTGAATTATCTTTCTACAGATATGCACTTCTATATATTTTTAACAATTTTTTTTTCAAAATTTCGGCCCAGAAAAATCATATGTGATTTGTGAAATCACATACGATTCGATTTTTATAAATGATATATGATTTTTTTCAAATCATATGTGATTTGTAAATCATATATGATTTGAAAAAATCATATGTGATTTGTAAAAATCATATGTGATTTGTAAAAATCGAATCACATGTGATTTTTGAAAATCATATATGATTGTACAAATCATATGTGATTTTTCTGGGCGGAATTTTTGAAAAAAAAATTTGTCGAAAATATAGAGAAGTGCATATCTATAGAAAGACAATTTAATTCTATTCGCGACGATGTATTTTTTATAGTTTGAAGATTTATCATTTGCAAAATATATTGTTTAAAAGAATGTGAAAATGTTTTTTTATTAATTTTGATAAAAAAAATAGATGGTTAAGATTGATTGATTAGATCTATGATAAATATGAGATCTATATTGTTCTCAACTCAATATACTAATACTCACATTCCCAATGGCCAATATTAAGTGAAAGACAAGGGCACTCCAGATATCAAGCTGAGGGCACATAACCCTTTTTCTACATATTTGATATTTTTCTTACATGAGTTTATGAGTCTACAATAGCTTTGTTTGGGCCAATTCCCCCAACTACTTTTAACTTTTAACGTAGCTCCACCCCTTTAATGCTAAAGGTTACACACAGTAATGAGGGTTAATCCTTTTCATTTTATCTGTCACGTCAGCTTTCTCTTTTTGACGATCTTCAGGCGATTGGTTGCCACAGTAAAGGCGATCTTCATTTTGTTTTTTAATATATATAGATTTTTTTAAAAATATTTTTAACAACAAACTTAAATTTCATTAATAATTCAAACCTTACATAATTCAAATAAAATTAAAACATTACAATACTTATTAAAAACTTAAACTAATAATCTAGGTCGTAGCGTGCCTTGATTGAATCCTTGATTTACTGCATCTTTTGTCGTTGTAAGGCAAAGATGGGTCGATTGGTGTGAGATAGAATATGATGTCTTTTTCCCGTTTCTTTTGCCACTCAAGTTCAAGTTTTTGTTGTTCTAGTTCAATTTTTCTTTCCTCCATTTCTGCTGCTTTCTATCTCTTCTTGCTTGCAGCTCCAACTCATGTTTCTTTTGCTCCAACTCTTGTTTCTTCAACTCGTATTATTCGTCTGCCATATTCTTCTTCTTTCCCAATGCCGTGGACTTAAGGTTTTCCAATTGTCGGCTATCCCTTCCATATACGAAGACTTCGATTGAACGGAGGCGGATGATTTCTTTTTATTTATCTTAGCTTGGCCACGTCCTATTGGTCGCTCATCTCGAGTCTCTTCACAATCAGGCACATCTGAGCCGGTTTCAGAAGTCTTGGCTTTCTTTCGACGAGTATCTTGGTCCTAAAAATGAGGCATCTCAACTTCCTTCCAAGCAGAATGCTCCCTCAAAATTTCTCAACAATGCTCCCATGTAAAGGCATGATCATACATCAATAGGTATTCTTCACACGCTCGTCTGTAAATATTGAGGTCATTCTCACCACTTCCAAGATTCTTATTAACATTGTTGTGGCACAACATGCACCAACTCTAGGACGACTCTTATTTTTCCACTTGGTAACGATCGAGTTGTAAGTTCTGTTTGCACCAAATTATTTTTCAAAGTAACCAATAACCTTCTTCCAAAATCCCTTAACTTGCATATTGTTTCCCATCACGCTATTTTCGGACACATCACACCACGCTTTGCACAACGCCACCTCTTCCTCACGTGTCCAATTCAATGAATCATTCTTGGCATATTTCTTTTTTGCCTTTGTAGCTCGTTTCGTAGGCTTCTTAGTTTTGATCGGTGACATCATCATCATCTTTTGGAACCGAATCGTGAAACGATCCGTGAGCCGAACCTTGACCCATAGAATACTCTTGGCTCGGATAACTTTGAGTCGGATAACACGAACAAGTTCCGACATAAAAATCTAGATTATTGTATAATTGTTCTTCAAAATCATAAGCACTAAGATTAATGTGGTTAACCAGAGAATACGGTTGATGATTTGAGTCGGAAGACGTCGATGAATCCATTGTTGGACAATACAACGCTTTTGGTGAGCCAAAAATAAATTGTTAGGATGAGCTTCGATAGGATTGGCTTTGTTGTTGTTGTTGGTTGTTATTATAGGGTGGAACAAATGGACGTTTTATAAAAAATGGATTGTGAGTTTGTTGTTGTGGAGGTACTTGCGAATGATAATCAAAACTAGCAGGTTGAAAATTCACGTTTTGTGATACACCGGTTAACCGGAAATTCGGATTCGGTTTTAATTGCGGAACGTTTTGTTGCAATCGGGATTTTCGGCCTTTTGTTGGTGGTGTTTTCATAGACATTTTTGAATGAGGAAATTGTTTGAATTGTGGTTTATGTTGTGTTATTTATAAGTAAGTTTTTAAAGTTTAAAAATTTTATTATTATTATTATTATTATTATTATTATTATTATTATAAAAAAATATCATTTTATTATTATTATTATTATTATTATTATTATTATTTTTTAAACCGTTACCAAACGGTAACATTTTTTTTAGCTTAGCCCATGAAACAAAACAAATAAAAACACAACTTTCGCTCAAACGCTTGAGGTTGTTTACACGACCTTTATGCCAAAACAACATGTGATCGATCAAGTGGGGATTGGATGCCACAGAAATGACGATCGAGTGGGGATGAATGTCGATCGATCGTTTCTTGCTTACTGTGTGTAGCCCAAGTCATTTTCATAACCTTAGGCTGCCCCCAGTAAGGGGATTCAATCCCTTTACTTTTCACTGCCACGTCAGTTTTCTCTCTCCAGCGACCTTCAGGCGATTAGGTGCCCCAGTAAAGACGACTTTAATAAAATTAATTACAAAGTGAGTGTTTTGTTTTTATGTGTGTAGTTTAGTCGATCGTATATACGACCGAAATCCTCAAAAAACACTTGCGATAGCTGGCGATCGAGTGGACACACAACAAGACGATCGATGGTGAATCAATCGCCACGATCGATCTTACTTCCCTCGATCGAGACTATTGGAGCCAACCTTAAATCAAATCACTTTAACTATTGAAACCAGGGGATGATAAACTTGGTAATAAATGAGTGACAGCTTTTGTAAATATTAAGGTGAGTAAATCCAAAACATGTTAAAACGATTCCTGATAAACATAATTCGGTGGTTTAAAACACACGAACCCAGCAAGATAAGAAAACAGAAATTGACAAAGATTCAGTTGGATTCGCCATAAATGTCTACGTCCTCTGGTAAAAAGTAAAGAAAGTTTGATTATGAAAACCTAACGTGCAACTAAATTGTTTCCTCAACTATATCATATAAAACCTTTCATGTTATAGAAAACCGACTATGACATAATTGAACCCAACCATTTTTAGTGAGGGCCACAAACACAACATTCCAAATTTTCTTCATTTTTGAGCCACGAGTTGGATTGAATTCAGATCCACTAGAAAATTCAAGCCACTAATTCAACAGTGATAATGATATTAATGAATGTAGACGTATATACATGCACGATGGTAGAGATACAAACAACCTACATTTAACAATAATGAGCATTATTTAAAGGGAGATGATTTATACACTTTTAAAAATGATTGGGACACTCAAATTATTTGTCTTTGGACATTTATACCCTCATAATCGAATTTACATTTTCACTCATGTGAGGGTAGAAATGTCCACACACAACTAATTTGAGTGTCCTAATCATTTTTTAGAGTGCGCAAATCACTTCCCTTATTTAAAGCTAGAGTGGTAGAAGCTTAAGCAATTAAGCGAGCCACTAGTGAGAGTAGTACCGGGTGGGTGACCTACCGGGAAGTTGTTGAAACAAACAAAGACCTTAATAGATCTTGAACTCGTGGATCGTTATATATGCCTATGTAATCACAAGCACAATAAAAGACAATCTCTACAACTTATGTTCAGCAGCGGAATATAAACACAAGTTATAACTAAGAACTTCTTGATCCTCTATGGATCTTTATATTAACTAAAACTGAGTTTTTCAATCGATACATAACTCTTTCTAATGTGTTCCTTTTATAGACAAGGAACCCTAAACAATATCTCTAAACCGTTTCCCAAGAAACGTATAAACTTAAAACTAAATAAGATATACACAATCACTTCCTAATAAAGCTCATGTATATCCACACTAAATATACTAAACACGGAATAAACACTTCCGCAGAAACCAACTAGTCACTATTATACTTCAGTAGAATAAGTCTTCGGCAGAATCCACTTTACTTCAGTAGAAACACTTCAGCATAATCCAGACTTTCACATAATTCCCAACAATCCTCCCCTAAACTGGAATTTGACTTGTTAAGTTCCAGTTTCTTGATAGATCTGACAGCACCAGAGGATTGAACACGAACAGCAACAGCAACAGCAAAGAATCCAAAGAACATCTCTATGATGAAGAAACTTTAAAACTCCATATCTTTGCAGCAACAAATGACAATAGGTACATCAAAACAATTAGTTGCATACTATTCTCATCACATCCAGGTGTGTGAACTCCTGGGAGAGGTGAATCATTGAAAATAAATGGATTTGATGTCTCTTTACCAATAGCCATCACTACTGGAGTAGCCATATGTTTAAGTTCGTAAACTATGGTACACTGATAACCATCTGATTTATTGGCAAACCAGCAACCATATAAACGGATTTGAAATGTCTTTACCTGTAGCCGTTTGCTCAGGACTAGTTAATTCTTAGAATTGGTGAATTAAGAACCAAATATGGAATATGCCACTGCCTTTACCACAAGCCATATACAAGTGGGCTAGCCAATTCTTGGATTCCAAATAGGAATAAAACATGGTGAATTGAAAACCATACAACACTCTTCAATTAAGCATGGGTGGTTGCATACCCTATGATTTTCAGCAAATCATTACAGCTATCAACAGATTTGATGTGTCTTTACCAAAGCTGTACCCTTTGGACTAGCTAACTCTTGGACATACACAAAGTATATCAGGTGAGTCAAGAACCAAAAAATATACAACAAACCTGCAATAAAAGTTAGATAAAACCAAAATCATTTTTTTTTTTTTTTTTTTTTTTTTTTTTTAACTAAGAAAAGAAAGAAAGAAAACAAATATTACAAAGTATTACAATCAAGATGAACCTTTATGTGATTGAAGTTGATTCTTAATCAAACCAACACATTGAATAGCATGAAGGTCATCATTGCCAACCGGATTAGGAGGCACATCCAACTTGTGTCTCAGCAACCTTTCCATAAAAGTATCAGATAAAGGATAAAGCCTATCTGATAGCATACACAAAATCATCCCACATGTAGTCTGAACTACCTGAACACAAGGCAAAGGATAAAACCTCCAACTCTCAATCTCCCATTTATGAGAATTCTTCCAAATAGAATACCCTTTACCATTTGGAGAATCAGAATCAAACATAACTTGAAGATCACCCAAAAGATATAAACCAGAACCAGTTGCTGAATGATACTTATAATACGGAATAACATGATTATACAGCATTTGTAAATCATGTCTATTCACTAAATGAAGAATATCCTTCAAGAAGTTGAACTCAAGAACAGTATTATCCAGCCTAGACACAGTATTCAGCTTTCCAGCTTTCCAATCAACCAAAATCACATGAGTTCCTTCAGGAAAATCATCAACAGTTCCAACTTCAATAAAAGTAGATTCATCAGCTTGGATATCAAAATCAGTATTCCTGGAAGCATGTTTCTTAGCCAATCTGTCAGAACTTCTTGTAACCAAACTCTTCATTTCCATACCATCAATGTGGTCAGTACCAATCTGTAAATCAGTCTCCTGAATCAGAGAATCATTAAGATCCACACTGGACAACATTTCAGAAGAAATTAAAGAAGATTCAGCAGAAACAACCAGTTCAGAAGAAGGAGTAGCATCAGAATGTGTTTCAGAAGGAACAACTGAAGATACCACCGAAGGCAAAACAGTATCAAAATTATCCACAATTTCAACTGTTTTCTGTCTCTTGGCTGTAGGAACATCAGGCATTGAATCACGATTTTCCAATGAAGAAGAAGAAATAGTACCTTGTGAAGAAAACTTCATAACCAGATTATACTGTCGAATCAAAGCATCATCAGACAAAGTCAGAATTTGCTTCATGGACATACCAGAATTATACATAGCAGCATTCTTCACAACTCTTCTCATATAATTCCTCTTCTGAGCAACTGTCATAGGTCTGTCTCTTTTAGCTTTATTTCTTTGATCAATAAGAGCTCTTCTCTTAGCAGCAGATTCTAGCTTTCTTTGATTACCAAGTGCCTTCATTTTCTCCACAAAATCATCATCATTAAAAGAATCTCCTAAGATAAGTTTTGCAAGAGAAGGATCAGAAGCACCTTGAGAAATATAACCATCCCATTGATCATCAGTAATCGTAGGAAAGAATTCATCAAGCTCTAATTTCCTTTCAGGAGTCAAATCAGAAGCATACTGATCTTGAAAAAATTTAGCCACAACACGACTCTTTTGGATATTCTCATAATCAGCAAATAATCCAGCCTGAGCTTGATATTGTTCTTTAGTCACTTTTCCTGACTTCAGCAAATCAGCAATCACAGAGTCCTGTCCTGTCTCAGAAGATATCTCAGCAGAACCAATTTCAGCAGAACCAATGTGAGCTTCAGAAGCAATCAAACCCACATCAGAGGAAATAGGTTGAGACAATTCCTCTATAGGTGTAGAGAAAACCTCAGATGAATCATTCAACTTGGACATTCTCCCCGCAATAAAAACCTCTTCATCATCTGCGGAAGGCGACACATTTGAATGTTCTGGGATAGACGAAGTTTGACCATGACTAGTAGTAACCTCCTTCACTAGGACATCAGCAGATGCATCAACCATATGTGGCTCCTTTGAAGTATCAGCATGTACAATATTCAAATATTGTCTTCGTCTTTTGCTAGTATATAGAATAGGCTCCTTGCTCTTTGAAGATTTATCAATAGAAGAATGAACATCAGATGTAAGTGCCACATCAGCCAATATCGCAAGAGATTCATTAAGATTCTCTGTGTCCTCCTCATCAGAAGAAATCAAACTTCTCTTTGTACCTTTCTGACTTAGCAGTTTTTCCAAGTGCTCAACTTTATTCTCCAAGCCCACAATCTTATCACCAAGAACAGACTTGGTTTCAGCAAGTTCTTTCTTAAGACCAATCACCTCACCTGTAAGCTTGTTCATCAGAACATATAATGAGGTAAGTGTGATAGTTTCTTCATCAGCATCATGTGATTGTTCAGTTGGAATTGGAACTTCAGTAGAATGTTCAGAAGCAACATTATCCTGATCAACATTAGAACAACCTTCACCAAATGGAGTCCTAACAGGACTTGGTGTGGACAATCTGTCAGTATCAACCTGAACTTCATCAATTTGATCCTGAACTGCTTCAATAGGAACTTGGATAAATGCTGGACTAGAACATGGTCTTGGTGAAAGTATAGATGCTTCAGCAACAACAGAAGGACCCTCACCACCATCTACTGAAGGAGTTCCATCAGTAGGATTGGAGGAAGGTAAAACTACATTAAGCTCATTATCAATCTCATTTTCCTGAGGTAACATTGCAGCTAACAAAGGAAAATGTGTCCCTTCAAATTTAGTTCTCATTGTAGCAAATAACTTGGGAGTCAGAACACTTATGGGATAAAAGGCTTGGGTTTGTGTAGAAATATTCAATATCATCTGTAAGAACCTAGGGTACATCAAAAACTTACCCTTTGTCCTAGTTATATTTTCTACCATATTATCAAAGATATACTTAGAGAAATTAAAAGTTAAACCCTTAGATAAACAAACAATACCACATCCCATTTGTGTTGAAAATTGATCCCAGCCTCCTGACTTATTGCTCATGCACTGCAACAAAGTATGAACCAAGAATCTCCACATAGGACAGAGCTTATTTTTCAACCACATATCTGTCCTCGTACTTTGATATCCAATAGCTCTAAGTCCTTCAAGCACCATTGTAGAGTCAGAATGATAAACCCCATTCTCATCGTCCAAGCGAAGTTGGCTTCTGATCAAATCCTCTGTCACCACATACACTTGTCCATCAACACTTGCAACTATCTCAGTATCACCTCTCTTTTCTGCCGACGCCCAAAATTGAGTAATCAAAGTTTCATATATTGCATCTGGATAATGCGTCAATGCATATACAATCTTTGATCTTAGTAAGAAAGAAATCATCGGCCTATAAAGCTCATCTCCTCGAGCAGTCCCAAGAAAAGCAACCTTGTTATGATCGTGTTTAAATTGAAGTGCCATGAGTGATTTTGAGGATTAGGGTTACGATTTTTCACAAAAGGAAGTGTTTTTAATGAGAGAGTAATTGAATCAATTAATATGGAGCGAAAATATTCCGGAGAGAATAAATAGAAAGTTCTCAATTTTAGTCAAAGTTGACCAAAGCTGACGTGGATTTCTACTTTTCCTCGAATTCACTTATAACTTCGGTAGAAACGGAAATCAGTCTGCTGAAGTAGAACCCTCAGAAGAAACAGAAGACTTACTCACGAAGCTTCAGTAAATATCTTTTTACTGTTTCACCCACACGCATTAATTCTCTTACCACTTGAACCCGTCTATAAAATAATCCCAATGCACATAGACTTCTTCATCAAAAATCCCCAAATAATATCAAACCCTAATCTCTTCAATCCTTCAAAATTAACCAAACTCATCATGAGTACCAAACTTGAGATCATAGATCTCACAACAACATCCTCATCATCTAGTGAAGATACCAATACATGGTTTAACTATTTTCCAAAACCATATCCACTACCAAAGAAGTCACCTTTTCTCTCCTCATCAGAAGATGAAAGTGTTGAGAAACCAAATGTATCTGCTGAAGATTCTGATGAATCCTATAATGAGGGAACATCTTATTCCCAACCCTCAGCACCTAGGCCTCAACGAAGGTCACGGGCCAAAAATCCACCACTTCCTATGGGAAGAAAGGTGGTGCTTGGTCTCTTGGCATCATGTTTTGGTGCATCATCACATATCGTATCAAGGAATGGAAAAAGGAAAATGATGTAAGTTGATGTATGATTGAAAGAGTAGATGAAGCACAAAGGAAAATCTTTCAGTCTCATCTCTCTGCCACAATCAGCGTCAGCTTCTTCGGTTGCATCAATCCATCCTCTCCATTTTGATCCTTAGCATCTGTTAGAGTTGGTTATGCTTTCACAAAGGCATAGCCAGCATTTAGTGCCAAAAGATGTGAGCGATCATGCATATCCAACAGCTATTAGTGTGAAAGATGTGAGCAGTCATGCTCATCGTGCTCATCTTTAGATGTTGGAACAGATGATATGTAATAGATTAGGACTATTAGATCATGTAGATGCTTTTGATGTTGCCAGTACTCTGTAATCTGTAAGCTGTAAACTGTTTCTTGAATGAATGAATGATCTATTTGCTTCTGTACTTCTTTTGATTGAATCATATGACTTCAGTACTTCAACTTCAGAGGAAACAAATAGCACACTTCAGCACAATGAATTCGGAAGAAACCAGCTTGAGCTTTCTTGACCATAACACAACTGATCAGAGACAACCATTCTGCAAAACAAACACAGAAACATGCACAAACAAAACAAAGAAACACACTAAACTTACATTAGCAGGTTAGAGTTAGATACCAAAACAACCAAATATACAAAATTACATAGCAAAAATGCAAAGTTATACACAAATCCTCCCCTGAGGCATATGCCTCCCCTGAGGCCTATGCCTCCCCTTAAACTTTGCAGTTAAGGGTTAAGCATGCCAATATGGACCACAAGGTGTTGAAACCTTGGTCCTTCAAAAGCCTTTGTTAACAAATCGGCCACATTATCATCAGTATGTATTTTGACCACATTTATCAAATTTTTATCATATGCATCTCTTATAAAGTGGTGCCTGATTTCAATATGTTTTGTTCGACTATGAAAAACTGGATTTTTAACAATGCATATGGTACTTTGATTATCAATAAAAATTGTTGTGTTCATGAAATTATACCCATAATCCAACAACTGATTTTGAATCCAAAGAACCTGTCCACAACAATTAGCAGCAGCCACATACTCTGCTTCAGTAGATGAGGTAGCCACAATAGTTTGTTTCTTGCATTGCCAAGAAATCAATCTCTTTCCAAGGAATTGGCAACCTCCAGTAGTGGACCTCCTATCCAGATTAGCACCAGCATAGTCACTATCACTATAGGCTTCCAACTTAAAAGGAGACTCTTTTGGGTACCAAAGACCAAGAAGAGGTTGGCCTTTGAGATACTTAAAGATCTTCTTAACAGCATTGAGATGGGAAGTCAGTGGAGTAACTTGATGCCGCGAACAAACACTCACAGCAAAAGTAATATCAGGCCTGGAAGCTGTTAAATACATCAAAGACCCAATCATAGACCTGTACAAATGAACATTCACAGGTGGATCAGCTTCATTGTTGGTCTTTGTCTTTGGAGCTTCATAAGGTGTAGTAGCAGTCCGTACACCCTCCATACCAAACTTCTTCAAGATGTCCCTCACATATTTGTCCTGACTTATAAAAATACCATCAGGTTTCTGCTGAACTTGAAGACCTAAAAAGAAAGTCATCTCTCCCATTGCACTCATCTGAAACTCTCCCTTCATGAGTTCCTCAAACTCCCTGCACCAAGCTTCCTTTGTGGATCCAAAGATAATATCATCCACATACACTTGCACAAGAATAATGTCAGTGGAATTCTTCTTCAGGAAAAGAGTCTTATCAATTGCACCTCTTCTGTAACCGTGCTTCAGCAGAAATGTAGAGAGCCTAGCATACCAGGCTCTAGGTGCCTGATGTAGTCCATAGAGAGCTTTGACTACCTTATAAACATAGGTCGGATGATCTGGATCTTCAAATCCTTTAGGTTGAGTGACATACACCTCCTCTTCAATTTCACCATACAAGAAGGCTCCTTTAACATCCATTTGATAGACCATAAAGCCCATATAGGATGCATAAGCTAAGAAGATCCTTATAGCCTCAACTCTTGCTACTGGTGCAAACACTTCATCATAATCGATCCCCTCCTCTTGTCTATAACCCTGTGCAACCAATCTGGCTTTGTTCTTGATGACAACACCCCGAGCATCTCTCTTATTCTTCAGAATCCATTTTGTCCCAATAGCATACTTACCATCAGGTAGTGGTACCAATATCCAAACCTGCTGATTTTGAAACTGTTTCATCTCATCCTGCATTGCTTCAAGCCAACTTGAGTCTTCAAGAGCTTGAGTAACACTAGTTGGTTCCACTTGTGAGAGAAAACAAGCAAACAGACAATGTTCATAGTCTGTGTGATTGTCTCTCTGTTGATTTGAGACATAAGAGACAAAAGCCACCTGTCCATATTTAGAACGCGCCACAGTACCTCTTGTTCTAACAGGTGCATCAGGATCACCAATAATATTTGACTGTGGATGTACATTGTTGATCCTTGTTGTAGTGGTGGTGTTGACATCAATGGAATCATCAAGATTAGTCACAGTAGGTTCAAAGTCAGTATCATAGGAAGGTGTGTTGAAGATGCCTGCTTTAGGTTGATGATGACCAAGATCTGAAGGTGTTGGAAACCTTGTATAAGGTTCACCAAGATCTGTTGACACTTTAGTAGACATAGGAGTCGAGTCAACATGTCTTTCAGCCGAATTGGAGAGGTGAGAAGAACCAGATTCCCTTTCAGCAGAATTGAAGTTTCTGCCGAGTACTGCATTAGAACTCGCTTCAGCATTCCTCTCAGTATCTAAATTTGCTGCATACTCTTGTTTCTTCAGTCTTGCAAGGTCCTCAGCATAATAGAATTCATCTTCACCCACATCAGTATAAGCTTGAGAAGTGTCACCTACAAAATTGTTAGGAGAAAAGGAAGGTACTATAATGGGTTGTTCATCATCAGACCCACTGTCAGAATGAACATCCAAATTGTCTGCGTTTGTAGTTGTAGATACTTCTGAATCTGCATTTTGATCAGCCTTATGTCTAGCATATCCCAAGTAATCAGTCAAGTAATCAAGATCAAATGACCAAACATGACCCTGGCCTTGAACATTAGGCTTGTCTTCAAGATACCTCAGATTCAATGTCTCCTCAATTTTCTTTGCAGATATATTGTAAACTCTGTATGCCTTACTATGAGCAGAATACCCCACAATGTAACCATCATCAGCTTTCTCATCAAATTTGCCCAAAGGATCACTGGTATTCAAGATTGTCACCTGACAGCCAAACGGTTTAAGGTAATGAATAACAGGAACTTTCCCAAAAAGAAGTTCATAAGGTGTTTTAAGATGTGGTCTTGTAATGGACACTCTATTGAGTACATAACAAGCTGTACCAACAGCCTCAGTCCAAAACATGGTAGGAAGTTTAGAGTCTGCTAGCATTGATCTTGCAGCCTCTATTAGGGTTCTATTTTTTCTTTCTGCCACCCCATTTTGTTGAGGGGTTCTTGGAGTGCTATAGTCCCTTTTGATTCCCTTCAACCTGCAGAGTTCTATGAGAATGGCATTTTTGAACTCTGTACCATTATCACACCTAATTCCTTTCACCTTTTTGTTCAACTGATTCTCAATAAGGGTAATGAAGTCTTTCAAAATTTCAGATGTTTCATCTTTGGTCCTTAGAAAGAATACCCAACAAAATTTGCTAAAACCATCAGTAATCACCAGACAAAAATATTTATGATCAATGCTTCTCACTTTAGTTGGACCAAACAGATCCATATGAAGCAGCTGAAGAGGTTCAGAAATAATGGTTACTGCCGTAACTGGAACACCTTTGTAGGAGGCTCTGTGCTGCTTTCCTTTGTTGCATGCAACACAGTTATGATCATTAGTGAATACTTTGGCAGGAAGTCCTTGAACAAGGCCCAGTTTAGAGAGCTGGTTGATGGTCTTGAAATTGACATGGGCCATCCTTCTGTGCCATTTGGTGGACTCATCCACAGATGCTTTAGCCACCAAACATGTTAAGTCACCTGCTGGTTGGACATTAGTTAAGTTAAATGTATACAGATTATGACTCCGAGGAACCTTCAGTAGAATTGAAGTATCTTCTGGGAGTTTGAAGTCTTTAGACAGCACAAGACATTCATTCTCTGTGAAGAGTACTTTGTTCTTAGTGTCACAGATTTGTGAGACTGAAAACAAATTGAAGTGTTGAAGTTCCTTGACATAATAAACATTCTCAAAGTCCAGCTGAGGTGTTTTGATGGTCCCTTTTCCTGTAATTCGTCCATCACTTCCTCCAAAGGTTACATTGCCTCCACCTTCAATAGGTATAAAGTTATGCATCATGTCCCTGTTTCCTGACATACTTCTAGAACAACCACTGTCAACAATTCCAACATCTTTATGCTTAAGGGGATGATCCTACAACAACAACAAAATTTACAGAATATTAGTACACTATGGAGGCTCAAGTCATTGCTGACTTGAACCTGCCTTGTGGATCATATGAGTTATGCCAGGTAGAAAGATAAGATCCACTATTGTTCTTGGGTTTCCAATGAAACTTAGGTCTATGTTTATTCCAAGAACAACCTGCTGAGGTCTTGACAGCAGTACCCCAGTACCCTCTCCCATCAGTCATAGGATTTATATATCTAGGCCAAAAACCATTTTTAAAATATTCACTGGTTGATTGAACATATGGTTTTCCAAATGATCTTCTCCAAGGAAAAGATGTATTATAATTAGAGGCTTGTGGAACATAAGGTGGTATTTCATTCACATTGGTCCACATAGGCCTAGTATTCCTAGAATTACCACACCTACTCATTCTTTGCTCATGATAATCACAATCCTTAATTAAATGGGATTTACTTCCACACACAAAACATTTCTTCTGAAGAGAAGATTTATTCAAACCAAAAGAAGTATTCTTACAAGCAGAAGTATTCAAACCAAAACCATGAAAAGAATTGTTTTTAACAGTACTATTATGCAAAGAATTAAAAACTAAGTCTTCAGAGGCAACTGTCTTGGAAGTGGATTCCTTGGCAGCAACTCTGACACTCTTATTGGTAGTCTTTGGGACAGGCAAGGGTGTAGACTCGGGAAGGTCAGACTTGAGAAGGTCAGACTTGGGAAGGTCAGACTTGTCATTTGAATCACTCTCTGTAGACCCTTGCTTGGTGGACTTGTCACTGTTAACACAAGAGACAAAGTCATTAGAAGAAGTATTAGGGTCTGACATGTCTCTTGACTTTTTGCCATACAGATGATATGATCCATCAAAGTCTTTAATTTTGGACACATCAATAGGCATATGTTCACCTCTAATAGGACCAGGGACAGAATGTAATTGACCTTCTTTGACAAAATTAGCTAGCTTGGCTGGTGTAGATTTACGTGTGTCATCCCTAGCTTCTAAGCCAACATATTTCTTAAACCCTAAAGCCACTGTAGAGTTAGAAGCTTGACTACTATAAATAAAACCAGCTAACTTATTCCCATTCATCATCCATTCTTTATGCCTAGCAATTTCCTCTTTAAGTTTCTCCTTAAGCTCTAGATTTTCTGACTCTAAGTCTGCTCTTAACTTCTCAGACCATTTTAACTCATTTGTAGCACATTCGAGATCTCTTTCTAAAACACCTATCTTTTCACCATAAGCTATTTCATTCTTCTGAAACCAAACCTTTTGTCTTTCTAGTGTTTTTAAAGCCTGTTTATAAGCTTCTACTTCCACATAATATTCATTATATTTAGGTTCCAAAATATCATAAGCTTGTTTAAGTTCATTATAACGCTCACTACAACCAAACAAACAATTTTGTACCTGAGAGATGCCCATTAAGGCAATCTGATCATGCCTATCCTCTGAAGTACAGCTAGCAATCAACCCAATATTATCAGGACCATCATTATCAGACTCCTCATGTTGCTTCCAGTCCACATTGCTATCCAGAGTGACCAAAGCAGCTGATCCCTTTGATGTTCCTGCCTCCTTCTGATACTGCTGATAAGAAGTGTATCTTGTCTCATCACTAGCTTTCCTGTCTTTGCATTCTCTAGAAAAGTGCCCCATCTGTTGGCATGTGAAGCATTTAACCTTCCTCTTGTCAAACCTTGCTGGATCACGTCCTTTGAATCCAAACCTTCTTCCAGCTTTTCTTTCAAAACTCTTGATATCCATGGAAAGCATGGCCACTTGCCACCTCAACTTCATCTCTTCCATCTCAAGCGGGTCCACCTGATCAAAATCCTCATAAGCTAGTTCCTGCTGAGGATCATAATCAGCAAAGAAGGATCCAAGTACATCTTCCATAATGTTGCTTGATTTAGAGTGAGAACTTGATGAAGGAGCAGCATTAGATGATGATGGATATGGACTTGGACCATAGCAAGACTTTGGAGTAGAGGCTCCAACAAAGGCAGTATGAGTAGCAGAAGAAGATGATCGAAAAGGGCTTCTTACATCATGTTCAAGAGCTTTAAGTTTGTTGTAAAGTTCATCAAAGGTCATCATGTCCAAACCACCTTTAGCTTTTAAGGCTATGCTTACATGTAGCCAGGATGGAGGCAATGACCTCAGAAACTTAGAGTTACAGTCATCATTATCCGGCTTAGCTTGAAGCTGGTTCAACTGACTTAAGATCTTGTGAAACTTATCATAGCCCTTGTGAATTCCTTCCTCTTCAGAGATCTGAAAGTCCTGAAACTGTTGTCTTAGCATGGACTTCTTCAGCCTTCTAGACTCCTCATTCCCACCGAACTTCGCTTTAATAGCTAGCCATATATCCTTGGCGTCATGCATGAAGTGAAAATCACTCAAGTGATCCTCAGGAATAGCTTGCAGAAGAATAGTTCTGACTTTTGTTTCTCTCTGAACTGCTAGCAACTCTTCAGCAGTTTTGGGAGGAACATTAATCATGTTCCCAGCAGCATCCGTGGTAGTTCTCTTTAAACTGTTCCCCTTCAAAATTATCTGCCATAGATTCCAATCAATATTGGAAATCCAATTCTGCATCTTCATAGCCCAAAGATCATATTCCTCCCTTTTAAGGTAAGGAAACTTAGCATTGCTATTAGTAAGGCTTAGTTGCTGCAGATGGGTGGAGTTTTGGTTGTTGGTAAGTTCAGTTTCAGCATCTGAACCAGGCATGATGTTATTGTAATGGTTGTATTGGTGTTTAGAAAAAGCTTGTCCTTAGTATCGTAGAGACTCTAACGAGGCTCTGATACCACTTGTTGAAACAAACAAAGACCTTAATAGATCTTGAACTCGTGGATCGTTATATATGCCTATGTAATCACAAGCACAATAAAAGACAATCTCTACAACTTATGTTCAGCAGCGGAATATAAACACAAGTTATAACTAAGAACTTCTTGATCCTCTATGGATCTTTATATTAACTAAAACTGAGTTTTTCAATCGATACATAACTCTTTCTAATGTGTTCCTTTTATAGACAAGGAACCCTAAACAATATCTCTAAACCGTTTCCCAAGAAACGTATAAACTTAAAACTAAATAAGATATACACAATCACTTCCTAATAAAGCTCATGTATATCCAAACTAAATATACTAAACACGGAATAAACACTTCCGCAGAAACCAACTAGTCACTATTATACTTCAGTAGAATAAGTCTTCGGCAGAATCCACTTCACTTCAGTAGAAACACTTCAGCATAATCCAGACTTTCACATAATTCCCAACAGAAGTCCTCATTTGTGGACCACAAGCTCTGTTGATATTAGGCAATGAAGATGAGAGCCTGTAAGCCATTAGTTGCGCAGGTTCGAATCCGAGCCGGCCCCGGTTTTCATCCGGCTGTTAGTCCAACGAATTATTATCGTGTGGAGGCGGTACGGTTTCCCGGTGGACGCCGTTAAAAATCCACACTACGCCAGCGTGGACCCGGTTAAGACAACATAGTCTGGGTATGTGGTGGATGAGGGCCTACCGTGAGGTGGGTGCGACTCTAATCAAAAAATGAAAGTCGCCGTTCAAAAAAAAAAAAGATAAAGTGATGAAAGAGTCAAGAAGTAAAACACCCCACCCTCCAAAATCCAAATTATAGCTTGTTCTTCACATTCTTCACGTTTCTACATTTAAAGATAAACTTCTTATTAAAAGAAAAAGTTAGTTTGGGTTGATGTGAAGCTCTATTTCTATACTTTAATTTTATTTATATATTTATCTTTTTATGAAACTAGGTGTAATGGTCACCAAATCCATATCACAAATTTATTTAAAACTTTTATTTTTATGTTAGTTTATTTGATAACTTAGTAATCTATCAAAAGAAAGATTCATAAACAAACACTAGAATAGGAGTTTTAAGTGATTTCGAGTAGACAAGAATGTTGGGAAAATACTCAGTAACTTTGAAAATGGTGGGTGAATTCATTCAAATATTTTCGGTAACTTCATAATTTGTAGGTGGTGACGTGGCACCTAGAAAGATATTCAGCAGTGTTGGACCTCCATTATCTCATGACCTGGCATTAGGGCTGAGCATCGGTCCCGGACCGGACCGGACCGACCAAGACCGAGACCGAACTTGCCCAAAATCCGAGACCGAGGACCGGACCGAATGTGGTCGGTCCTGTCCGGTCCGGTCCGGTCTCGGTCGGTCCGGTCCAACTAGGCAAAATAGCCGGTTTGTGGTCTGGACCGAACCGGAACGGACCGGACCGACCAAGACCGAGACTGAATTAGCCTTAAAACCGAGACAGAGGACCGGACCGAATGTGGTCGGTCCGGTCCGGTTTCGGTCGGTCCGGTCCGTTCGGGTCGTTTGCTCAGCCTTACCTGGCATCAAGAAAAGTTAGATTCAATGAGAACTTTTTTACCTAGAAAAGAGTAAATTGCGAAAATCATTTTTATGGTTTGGCTAAATTGCACGTTTCGTCTTTGTGGTTCATTAAGTGCAAGGATGTTAAGTATTTTCTACTGTTACGTGCACTTTTGGTCCTTCATTTTACCGGCATTAAGTGAGGATAAGCCTTCGAAACTTTGAGCCCAAGTAATTAATTACGGCGTAACTAAACATCGGGTTACGTCGTAATCCTTCGTCATCTCATACTTATCCGATCCGAAATTGTCTCTACAGCGTAACTAATATCATGTTACGCCGTAACCTCCATAAAAATAATTACGACGTAACCATAAGAGATGGTTACGCCGTATCCTTCAAAGCTCATATTTACGCCGTAACATTATTAATGAGTTACGGCGTAATCTTCACAAATAATTATCAGGCCCTCATAAATCAATCTTCAAAACATATAGTTGGCCTTATATTACATCTTTTCCGCTCCTACGCCTCATTTATCCTGAAATGCAATTATGAACGAATTAAGTACCATATTAATAAAAATGAGGCCATAAACACGGGAATTTGATATATAAAAGATCAGGCTAATTTGATGTTATCAAATATCCCCCTACTTGAATCCTACTTGTTCTCAAGTAGACCCTTTAAATAATTCTTAAAAAGATATCTCCAAGGATTAATTGGAAATTATGAGTTTAAAAATCACCTAAGCTAGAAAATTCCAAACCGAGCATCTCACGAAAAGGAAATTGAAATCACACTCTCTCTTATAATTCCCGTGTTTATTTTTGGGTGATCACTCAACTGCTCAGTCATGGCGAGTATTCTATCATAAGCTTGGCAAAGATACTAATCTCCACCACTAGAGTCTATAGATGCAGCTATTCTAAAAGGCAATGGGTTGACACAACATAGGCTTATGGGGTTATTTTGTCATTACTAACGAGTTACGGAGAATGAGACAAAACCAATGATACATGACCAAATCCATGGCCAAGACACCAATGATTGCTCGCTTCCTCACCTAAACTCGATTCATGACTAAGGGTAGGATAAGACATGGGAACACATTTAATGGGTGTAAATAAAAAGACACGAAACAAATAGATTCTTAAGTCCACAGTCGCCCCACCACTAGTCGCATTCAATCCCATAGCAAAAATCGAGTGTCAAGAGTCAAGGGGTCTTCAATACACGAGTCAATGCATATAAAATGTAAAGTAGTGCCTCATCAACTCCATAAACTTAGGCAAATAAGATGCATTAACTCGGCCTTCATCATCAATGAAAAAATGAATGTGCTATAAAAAAAAATTTAATTTGTGTCAATTTAGCACATTTTTCTATCAAAATCAACCATTTATTTCTCCCATCTCCCCACTTGAAATGTACAATGCCCCCATTGTACGAATATTGATTAAAATTTGAAAGGCGAGATAAAATGTACGGGTTTCTAATTTTATCCGTAAGAGTACAACGGATATTTAAAAATTACGCCTAGCTGAAACAAGGCGAGAACACTTATCACAATATGACACATAAGCTGATTATAACGATCATCAATAAACAAACTAATAAACTCTTGCTTGCATTTTTTTTTTTTTTTTTTTTTGCAAGACAAGGTATACATGAATAAAAATAAAAACAACACGAACATATAAAGCATCCCCCACTTGAGATCAACTATCATCTAAACCTGATTTTCTTCCACAACCCTTTATTCAAAACCCGTGACTTTCACTAGTGGAACCAAAATTAACTAACAGCGCCCGGACCATGGACATAAGGAAACTACAGGGTAGGCTAAGCGATAGGTGTAACGAAACAATTATATTGGGTGAACAAAATGAAAGGAAAGGCTCTAAAGGGGGTATCTAGGGGTATCTTGCACTAATGGTTAGTACAACAAAAAGGGTTTAACAGGGGGATTGACTAATCGATGTGAAAAGTCAATAAACACAATATATATATGGGCTATTTGGGTTTAATCCTAAAATTGCCTTATATCCTAGCTGCACCGATCACACTAAGTTACCTCAGTGTAATGCTCATGATAATGGTCTCGAAAAGATATGCAAGGCCAAGTTCTAAAGTCTACTACAGCCACCGGCACACTCATTTTTATGGTATTATGTATAAGGGAAAAACGGAAAGGCTTATCCTCAAACAATGGAAATATAGGGTAGGTGTGCTCAGTCTAGATTAATCCAGTTAAGTAATGAAAAACATGTCAAAATTTTACTAATGAAACACTTTTCATCAAAAACTAGAAAAATAAAGGCAAGTAAAATCAAGAGGGTGTCTATGTCTAATCCCTTCCCCCCACTTGGGTCATACTTAAGCATATAAATGAAAGATAAGAAGGGTTAGAATTGAAACGAAAAACTCCCCTGGATTTGCTCGGTATGATTAATAAATGTCACTTCTCGTAACATGCTCCAAATACGCTTCCTCGAGCAACATCCAACTTCTCATCAATTTTCCAACACCGTGTCACTCAACTAGGATGGATAAAAAGTGTTCTCTTGTAGCCAATTATAACTCCATAATTCTTCAACGTGTATTGCTGCAAGAAAAACTAATACCAAAAAGCATAATTCCTGGATAAAAAGCAAAAAATAGCATGAAATGTAAAATAAATAAATAAATAAATAAAACCTAACTCACTTTCGTAGGAATCACGGTTGCATTTAGCGCATGCAACAAGCCTTTTAAACCACACGGTGTCCCGAGTGAACGAGTGAAGTCTTGTGAGGGTTTACAGGGAACACACCCACAAAGTTCATTTAATTACTAATACAAGGTTATGGAATGCTTTGAAACTGTTTTTATTAAAAATTTTCACATCAGAGGATAGTTACGGCGTAACTGGATCGGCCCAGTTACGGCGTAGGTGAGTTGACTTAATAAAATGTGTACCAGGAAATGGGTTATGGCGTAACTGGATCGGCCCAGTTACGGAGTAATAAGAAAGCCCTTAGAAAAGAAGATAACTGGAACAAAGATATTACGGCGTAACTAGATCGGCCTAGTTACGGCATAATTACGTAGAAGTGGGCAGATGGCCTTACTGATGGCCAGTTACGGCGTAAATGGATAGGCCCATTACACCGTAATTACATTATGATGTTGTTGTGCCCAAAGTGTCAACTTTTTCCTACGTTTGAAGAGGAGTTATCAAGACTCCTATCATTTATCCTGGGTCTTTATACCTGCAAACAAGATAACAAAACATACCAAACCCAAAAACAAATCCGGCTATTTTATCGTTTAGTTTATCATGAGGTATGTTAACTAAATTTCCTTTATCATCTTTTGAGGTAGCCTCAAAATCGCCTTCAACTATAATGTACCAAAGATCAATATCTTTAGATTTCACATAAGTTTCGAATCTATTTTTCCAATATATAAAACCATTAGTTTCAAGTAGTGGTGGTCGTTGCATAGATTGCCATTCCTTTTAATTTTCAGAACCCATAGTGATCGAAAAGTTTTTAAAATACTGTTTACTTTAAAACTTTTATAAACTTAGCTCTTGATGCCAATTGTGGAAAACTAGAAGGGGGGTTGAATAGTTTTGCCGATTTTAAGTTAGTTTCAAAAACTTTAGATTCGATATTATGTGAAATCGTATGGATGTAGAGAAAGTATAGATCTAATGATAAAGCAAGTAAATAAAGTAAAGCTAGGGATAGAAATGACACAACCAGTTTATAGTGGTTCGGCTACAAGGACACCTTCCTTGCCCTACTCCACTCCCCGGGTCACCTACTCGAGAGTTCAAGCACTATGTCAACAAACTCCTTCAACTTGGCGGAGAAGCCTTCACAACGTTGCTGATGCAGGTTTTACTGGTCAGGTCTTAATATTTATAGTGTCTCGCTATACCTATGGTCTACCCTAATGCACTAACGGGCAGTGTACCCGGTCGTGTGTAGTGTAGTAAATGGTAAAGCCGAGGTCGTCCCAAGAGCTATGTGTGTTGGATTATTACTAAGTCTAATTGTCACAGAATTATAATGGTTTTGATAAGGATTTAATTAATTAAACTACTAATGCAGAATATAAAATAAAAGCAAATAAATGGTAAAGGAAAATCAATAGAGGAATAGTGGTGCTAACCTAGTCAATCCTCCTAGCTAGTTATGTCTACGTCTACCTACTTCCAATTACTTCAGGTGTGGTCAAATTCGAGAGGACAGCATTTGGTCAATTCGCCCTAACCTATCAGCAAAGATGCCACCACAGGAGAAATCAGCGCAGCACCGTTATAAGTCTGTGTTCCGGTCCCCTAAGCCAAGTAATTAAGTACCGCTACATGCTAGATTCTAAATAGTGAGTGCCCGGCCGTTAGGAACTTAGACACTACACCCCCAATTCTTAAGTTCATCCAAACGATAGGTGATCAGTTGGTCCAATCGCACAAGTAGAAAGGGTCGTCAGTTGGTCATATCTTACCCTTCCCATCTCGGTCCGCTCACCTAGGGTCATTGGTCATATCTCCCAGGCAATTGGCTTCTATCGCCATTCAAAACTACCGAACAAAGGGTGACTACCAAAGAACTATGCATGCATACACTTAGAAATAATTGTACGGAAGTAAAGGTAAACGCAAACAAAACAATTAAGGAATCATAACTAGGCAAGCACCAAAGGGTGCTTAGCCGCTCATATTAATCATGCAAATCAATTCAATATTCAAAGGTACGAAATACATGAATTGAAAGTAAAATAAATAATAAACGCTAAAGCTTATCGTAATGGTGTGACTTCTCCCTTGGAAACAACTCCGTATGCTTCCCAAGACCTGGCTTGAGCTTTTTCCCACGTTCTCAGAGTGTTGTGTGTGGAATGGGATGCTTTGAAATCCTGGAATTCGTGGAGTATTTATAGGCCAGGTCTGGGTTACGGCGTAACCAATATAGGAGTTACGCCGTAACCTTCTATTTCCTCGTAAAAGCACTAGATCTGCTTGTTACGGCATAACCTTATAAGTGGTTACGCCGTAGTCTTCAATAAACTTGGTTACGTCGTAAGTGATGCAGTGTTACGCGTAAGTATCAGCGGCATGTAACCTCTTTTGACCTAATGGAGTTACGTCGTAACCTTTGGGAAGAGTTACGCCGTAACCTCTTGATAAGTTAGACTTCTGGGTCATGCAATAGTTACGGCGTAATGTGAGAGACGAGTTACGCCGCAACTTCTTCCAAATAAGCATACTCAGATAAATCTTTAGTAATGTTTCCATTTTCGCGTCTCTTTAGCTCCAATGCTTGCAATTTACCTGAAAGTGGAAAACAATGGAAAACAAGCGTAAATCCATATAAATGATATAAATAACGAACATTATCGGGGGAAATTGACACTTAATATTCAGGACTATTTAATGTTATCAAATATCCCCCCACTTGAACTCTACTTGCCCTCAAGTAGACCTTATTAGATAGATTCCTAAAAAGATATCTCCCAAAACCTGGAAAATATGAGTTTACAAATCCCTTGTGCTAGAATAAAACAAAGCCGAACACCTCACGAAAGGGGAACAAACACTCAAATATCTCAACTATTCAAAATACCGACAAGCATAATTCTAAAAAGAAAAATAAAATAAAAATGAAAAACAAACCTAACTCACTTTCGTAGGAATCATGGTTGCATTTAGCGAATGCAACAAGCCTTTTAAACCACTTGGTGTCCCAAGTGGACGAGTGAAGTCTCGTGAGGTTTACAAAAAACACACCCACAAAGTTCATTTAAAACTAATACAAGGTTCTTGGTTTTAAAATGAAAGAATTAAAGCAGAGGAGAGTTACGTCGTAACTTCTATTAGGAGTTACGCGTATGGCAAAACTGTTATGAGCTGTGAGCGAGTAGTTACTGCGTAACCACGGGATGGTATTACCCGAATTGGTAAGCGTCAATAATTCTGCTGCTAAAATGTTGGTTTACGGCGTAATCACCAGATGAGTTTTACGCCGTAACTCGTGCAGACACAACTGCAGCCCAATTAGTTCCTCGTTTCTTGCAAATGGTTAGAAAACCCAAAACCCAACAAACGGAAATAAAAACAAAAAAGGATAATTCGGGTTGTCTCCCGAAAAAACATTTTTATTTATTTACGAGTCTTTAAGTTAGACTCAGAGCCGCGGGGCTCCTATGGGGGCCTTTGAGCTTGCCCCACTTCTTCAATATCCTTCATCTAATTGTGTCTCATCCATGCAACATTTGAGGCAGTTAAGAGATATTCAATGGTTTCGATCTTTCGGACTTTACAAAATTTCTCCTCCGGACCTAGGTGGTAGCGAGTGAATTCGTATTTTTCAGCTATAGTTGGAGGTGGTCTTTTGTAGGGTATCCCCTGGAGTTTACACCTCCTTTGTTCGTAAGCTTCATCATTAGGATCAGTGAACTCGTC
>OU343225.1:201695848-201800763 GCA_910596185.1 Chrysanthemum makinoi | reverse complement strand
GTAAGATATAACTTTTCACATACACATCATAACATTAACACAAGGTAGCATATAGATGGAATTCTAGAGAGAGAAAGTTAGAGGTTTAGGGAACTTAGTGAGAGAAAGTGAAAGATATTATTATGAGCTCCAACTCTCTACCTTGGGAGGTAGAGAGTATTATAGTCTTACATAAGCATACACATAGGGCATGGTGGATCAGGGCATACGATGGGTAAAGACCGTCCGTCCTCCACGGTGTTACTTAACTAAATACTACTTAACTTAAAATAACTATGACTACGAGCTTTCTAGCGATTACATATACTTGAGGTGACCGACTCTTTAATACATGGAATTTCTAATTCCTAACAATCTCCCCCTAAAGGAGGTCACCTCAATCATGCACTAAAATTACATTGAATACAATCAGATATTACATTAACAATTGTTCTTGCATTCTTGATGTAGTTCTTTGTTCCTAAGCTCGTAGTCATTGATTCTTCACATTGCATGTTTGGTTACTCCAAGTGGAGGTCTTTCTTGATCCACGTGATAATAATGTTGAGCCATCATTTGAGATCATCAGCCTAATAGAAAATCTCTCGATACATCCATTGTGGTGTTGGTATTATGTGATGTTGTGACATTCGGACCGACATGCTCACATTCTGGATCATGATATCTTCTCATCGAGTAGCGGAAGCATTTGTTGATTCATGATATTGGCGGCGGCGTAAGCGAGAAGCATGGAGTGAAAATATCCGAGTCATTGATGCACTAATCATGATTTCTTTTGAGATGAATGTGTTAGGTGAGCATGCGGGTATGAATTGACCGCTTCATTACGATCAATTTGTACAAGCGTCGGGTGTACGCATAAGGCAGTTAGCAATAAAGCGCACGAAAGTGTCTTTGATCACTTTCGATGAATTGAGGTACACGGCCCACGGTTCCCGTTGATCGATACAAATCTTTTGTGATCGGTATAATTCGAAGAATTTCCTTGACGAGGTTTGCATTTGCTCTAGGCGTTCTCAAACCGAACGTCTCAAAGAAGACAACCGAGTGAGTGAACCGGCGAATTTAGTCGCGATTGATGAAAAGAGATTTGAAAAACAATCGTGTATTGCTCAATAGAAATTGTTTTTGCAATATAACGAAGGTTTTAATGAAAATCAATTATCAATCATAAAACACCTTTTGATTTGAAAAATTAGTATACGGTCGACGTGCTAATGAAAAGAGTTTTAAAGCACAAAGACCGGTTTTTCAAAGGTATCCGTCAATCCATAACCTGAACCATGATTGATTCAAAAGATTGATAAGCCCCATTGTTTACTGTTCGGTTGTCACATGGTTGATCTGTATAATAGATCTCACATGCCACCTACCGGGAGCTTGTTAGATGTTGGCTCCAGAAGGCTTTCCATCTTCATTGTGAATATGTTTTCATATCACTCGGATGTTACGGCAATACCACAAGGATAATCGTGGGACTCAAGATATAATCTCTCTTTCCACATTGTGTGAAGCAGAGAGTCTTCATTGAAAGTGTCCTAATGAGATTTATTGATGATCTCGTGGCTCTAGACTCAATTTTGCATATTTGGATCCATATGCGGAGACTAGGGAGAGGGTCTCCTTCTTCAATATCAACAATCTCTAAGAGAAAGTCGATAGATAATGTCGGTTCCCGTGAGAATGAAACAAGTCCTTTTAAGAGGAACTTGAGTGGTTTGGAAAGTTGAAGTGCGGTCGTCCTTTGGGTCCATGACGTCTTGTCTTCAATACCGATGTTACCATCAGTAGCATATGAATTGAACCGGTTTACGCCTAAGGTTGAATAAATGGAGGCTATTTGTTTTCACCCTTTTCTCATTCAATTCTTTTTAATTCTTCAACCCCTTGATTGCTTACTTAGAGACTTCATAGCTAGAACCTTGTTGGGTTTATTCCGATACTAGCTCGATCTTAGTCCGCACTCTTCCCATATCTCATTTTCTCCTTTTATCATCATACCTAAGAACTCTACACTAACTAGTGGATAGTCACTGGGTAGATCCCTCGGTTGGCGGATCATGGGAACCAATACCTAACCTTATCATCCTTATATCACCATACATAAAGTAAAGTTGGTCGGTCTATTTGGTATTGTTCATCGCCATTGGAACCAATTGAAAACCATTTGAAAATCAATCCAGATACTTGTGATATATTATCAAAGCATTTTGTACACGAATTGTTTTTGATATTTTTAGAACGAGAACTCCCCTCAACATGTGCATCAAGTATTTGAAAATGTTTTGCACACGGAGGCAAGAGAAAGAATTAACTTCTTTGATTACCATTTTCTAAAAGATATCAACATCACTTCCCCAATCGAATCAAGTAGATAAAGCATTTTGGGGAAGGATGAGGTTTTCATGATTTTGCTCCCCTCAATATGTGCCTCGAGGTTTGAAAAGAGTTTTACACATACTAGAGGGAACCTGCACATTGAGATAAATGATTACATTTCAAATCATTGTGTTTAATATAGATGCTCCCCCTCAATGTGTGCATGGAAAATTTGAAATCGTTTGTCACTAACGGGGAGGCAAACATGCTAATCACTTAGAAAACCATTTATCAAATTATCAGGTTTAAATCCTATTTAAATCACAACTTCTTCCCCGATCACAATTATCAAAACATTTGAGATTTGTGATCTCTGTAGATTTAAATTGATTTTGAAAGCTTTTAAGGAGAATTGTGACTTGTTTATGAAAGCGTTTTAGCGATAAGGATCGATGTTGAGATTTTAAACTCCATTGGTTAAACATGCATGTACATCTTTTGAAAACAATTTAATGCCAAATAACTTTTTAATTTAATTGAAATCATTCTCCCCTCAATCAATGACATAGGTTGTTGATTGAGAGATAGAGATTGACAAGATAAGTCGATGATTATCAAAAATAGAGACCGAGTTATTTTTCAAAGCATTTAGTTTTCGGAGATAAATGTTATATAGAATCGAGCATGGAATTTGAAAACATGGTAAAACATGGCTCTGTTCTTTCTTTTAAAACCAGGTTATTGCCTGAAAATGACAATAAACCATTGTTTCTCTTTCTCCCAAAATAATTTTTTAATTTTTTTTTTTTTTTTGGGTTAGAACAACATCTAAAGTCCCGTGTCATTCTTTGAATGACAGCACAAAGACCGTAGATATTATCGAACCGAAAGAAAACATGACAAAAGACAATATTTTTGAAGATTTTTTTTTTTTTTTTTGGATTTTTGAATTTTTTTTATGGATTTTGAAGGTTTTATAATTTTGTATTTTGATTTTTGAATAGATATATACAAGAGATAGATGAAGATAGACCTTTACTCCTCGTCTTCCTCCTGAAGGCGTTTGAGTGTTTCTGGTTGAAGGCTTTTCAAGCCAAGGCGTGGAAGAATAAACTCAAAACGTTCTCTTGGAAGAGCTTTGGTGAAGATGTCCGCTAGCTGATATTCAGACCTCACAAAATATAGTTCCACCACACCTTTTCCACTTGTTCCCTGATGAAATGATGTCGAATGTCGATATGCTTTGCTCTTGAGTGTTGAGCGTTGTTGCATGAGAGAGCAATAGCACTTTTATTATCACGATGCAGAGGATTTTGTTGAATTCAAAGCCATAGTCGGATAATTGAGATCTCATCCATAAGATTTGAGCACAACAAGATGACATGGCTATGTATTCAACCTCTGTAGAGGAAATAGAAGTACTCATTTGCTTCTTTGAAGACCAGCTTACTAGCTTATCACCCAAAGCGAGCACCTCGGATGTACCGGCGTGTATCTTGACAACACGCATGATCGGCATCTGCATAGGCCGTTAGTGACATACCGGTGTCCTTTGGGTACCATAGTCCCATATTGATGGTTCCTTGGAGATACCGAAAGACCCGTTTAAGCGCTTCAAGGTGCTTTTTAGTAGGCTTAGCCTGGTATCTAGCACACATGCAATCAGCGAACAAGATGTGCGGTCTACTAGCGTGAGGTACATCGGGATCCAATCATACTACGATATTTCGTTTGGTCAATCATGATCCCTGAGTGGTCCTCATCTAGTTTGGTTCGATCAATCATGGGGGTGTCAACAAGGTCACTTGAATCAAATCCAAATTTCTTTAAAATCTCTGTTGCATATTTAGATTGATTTATGAAAATGCCTCAGGGACTTTGTGAAATTTGTAATCCCAAGAAAAATGACATTTGTCCCATCATTGACATTTGAAACTTTGAACTCATTTCATTAGAAAAACGATCACATTCCATTGGGTCGGTCGAGGCAAAAATAATATCATCAACATAAATTTGAACATGAGTTAAATGTTTGCGACTTCACGGTGAACAATGTAGGATCAACTGCTCCTTTCTTGAATCCGGTTGATAGAAGAAACTTTGACAATGTATCATACCATGCCCTTGGAGCTTGCTTTAAACCGTAAAGAGCCTTCTTCAAGGCGATAGCGTGAGTAGGATGCTCTTGATTCACAAATCCTTCAGGGTTGGTGGCGTGAGCGACTTCTTTAAGATCTCCGATTCGAAATGCCGTCTTCACATCCATCGATACACTACCATGTTCTTACTAGCGGCGTTAGCGAAAGATTCGATTGCCTCGATTCGAGCAGCAGGAGCAAAAGATTCTTCAAAGTCTATACCCTCCTCTTGACGATATCCTTTAGCAACTAATCGAGCCTTGTTCTTCAACACATCACCATGCTCATCAAGTTTTACTTTGAAGATCCATTTGAGTGCTATAATCATAGCACGATGGAGCGGTACTAACTCCCATACATCAAGTCGATCAAACTCATGAATTTCATCTTGCATGGCATTGAACCAGTTGTCTTCATTCATGGCGGTTTTAACATCTTTTGGTTCGATCTTAGAGAATACGGAGTTGAAGAAACACCATAAGGCATCGGTTGCAAGTTGTTTCGGGTTGATACGGGGCGAGAGGGATTTCCAATGATGTTGTCTAATGGATGATCGTGAGTCCATTTTTGAAGGTGTTCATGTGGCATTGTTGAGGCGAGGTAGCTGAGTCGATGTCTCCTGAAGAAGATGGTTCTGATGATGATTCGGGAGTAGCAAATATGTTTTCAAATGGAGCATCCTCAGGGGTAGCAAAGGGATTAACTTCATCATTGATGCCAGAAACATTTCCATGATGTACATTTGAAGAATGTTGATTTGTTGATGAGGCGAAGGATCGGCGGCAGGGTGCTTCTTGACTTAAAGATATTGAGAATGAAGGATTGACTTCATTCACAGGAATATGAGCATCCTCATTGCGAGGAATCATCACCTCATTAGTGTTTGAATCATACAGTTCATCAAACATAGGATCAAACAATTTCTTTACATCATCTTGAGATGGAGGTACATATGGAGTTTCTTGAGTAGAGTTTGGAACAAGAGATGAACCAATGGGAATGTCTTGAAGTGCGGGTCTGGTTTGGGTGTCGGGAGCCATTTGACCGTCGACTCATCAAGCGTAGCGTGAATGGTTTCCATGATATTTCGGGTTCTTTTGTTATAGATTCGGTATCCCTTTTTGTTTGGTGCATATCCTACAAATACTCCAATGTCAACTTTAGCCCTAAGTTTCCCTAAGTCTTGACCCTCATTAGTTGGATAGCACAATACTCCAAACACACGAAGGAAAGAGAGATTAGGTTTTACATTTGTGGACAAGTTCATATGGAGTTTTCCATATGCGGTGTGGATTAGGGAGCGATTTTGTGTATAGCATGCGATGGCGATTGCTTCAGCCAGAGAAACATTGGAACCTTTGAGTAAATCAACATTGTTCTAGCGGCTTCAACCAGAGTCCGATTTAGTCTTTCAACTACACCGTTCTGTTGAGGAGTTCGTGAAACACTTCTTTGATGGCTGATTCCAACGCTTTCATAGAATTCATTAAGTTGTTTGTTGACAAACTTCGGTTCCATTGTGCGATTCGACAATTGATCGGCGGTTTTGTTAAGTCGAACCTGCAGTTGTTTGATGAGTTTGATGATGATATCAGGAGTTTCATCCTTTGTCCTTAAGAACTTGACCCCGGTGAATCTAGAGTAATCATCAACCACAACTAACACATATTTCTTCCCAAAGATATTATGTACCCTCATTGGTCCACATAAATCCATATGAATCATATGAAGAACTTACGTGAGCGAGTTAGTAGGTTTGGGTTTATGGGCATATTTCTTGCTTTTTCCCAATTGACATCTTGAACAAAGATGATCCTTTTCATACTTTAGTCTAGGTAAACCTACAACTAAGTCCTTTATGGAAAGATCATTGATGGTGCCGAAGTTCAAGTGATTGAGACGGCGATGCCATAACCATGACTTTGTTTTTGAAGCCTTTGATAACAAGCAGATTGGAGAAGCCCTCATCATATCATCGATAGAGATGGTGTAAAGGTTTGACCCACGAGTTCCTTTTAACAGTTCCTTACCATTAAGATCTCTAACAAAGCGGGTATGTTTTCTGAAGGCAACTTCTAGATCGAGTCACGAATTGACCAGCGGAGAGCAGTTATGACCCAACCCTTCAACATAGTAGACACTCGAGATGACACTATCACCAACAACATAATCTCCATAACCCATAATAGCACTGAAATGATCATTACCAAATCTACTGTCCCGATGAACTTGCTCACGAAGTTCATGAGCGCGACCGGTCTCCGGTCATATGCTTGGAGCGGCGAGTCCGGGTACCACGGAGCGATTTGAACGATCTGCGGTTGAACCGCAGACAAAATGGATAAGCTGGATAATTGGGATCCCCATGCAAGAATGGGTTCCACTTGGTTAGTAACGATGGTGGAACACCACATCGAATCGAAACATCCATATCGAGTAGAAGCAATGGAATCATTGGGAATAGATGCAATCTTTGGGTATGCGTATTTGACCTATTCAAAGTATGTTTACTTCTTAAGGGAATAGTTCTACCTGTAGGCATCCATTTTCTAGTGGGCATAATCTTAGCGGTTGAGAACAAAGCTGATTATTCTTATGGCCAAAAGGTATCCAATAATAACCTATCTTTATAAAAGTTCTTCCTGTGGGTTTCCATTGTTTTTTAACAATCTTTCGTTTTGCCTTTTGCCTTATTTGCGATTATTAGCATTAGCAATTTTAGCGGGCATTTGACAGCATTAGACAAAGCATTCACACCACATTCATGATTAGCAACAGAATTCAAGCATACATCATTACATGGTTTGCAAATAGTATCGAATTGAATTAATTACGATGCGCCTAAGGCTAATACTAGAATCAACACGATTCGTTTTATTCAACTCAAGCCTAAAGTTCCTAGATTGGTCTTCTACTCTCTTCCAATGCACATTCTTAGCTTGCAAGGTCCTATCATTCCTTGTGTTATCTTGAGACTTTGACTGCTTCCGCTTTAAAGTCACGATTACTCTGTAGAGGAATGGGAACATTAGTTGGTTGATCTAATTTTGCATTCTGAACTTGATGTGCAAGGATCTGAAGTACTAGAAGGCACATTAGTGTATACTTTAAGACAGTGATTTGAGCTTTTTGCAGGCACACTAAAGTTCACTTTCTTAGCACTAACATATCTGGAATCAGAACTACTTGAAGGCACATTAGTGTTTCCTTTTTTAAGATTGGGCATAGAACGGATTTCCTGCTTGGCACTAGGCATAGAACAGGGCATCACGGCTTTGCCTTTTGCACCTAAGGTTAAGGATTTTGGACATGTGGCAATTACACATTCTAGCAACTCTTGAGATCGTTTGGCCCGGAGGCAAGCAAACCTAATTTCACTATCAAGAGGTTTGTTAATGAAATCCTCTTCGACAATCTCACGGAGACATTCTAGACTATCCTTAAGGTGAGCACGGTATTCATGAAAAGCATGTTCATTATTCCTAAGATGAGGAGGAATATATTTAGCTGTCACAGTGTATTTGCAGTCTAAGGGTGATTTTGAGACAACATTCTTATTGAAAACAAGTGGCGGTTCCCATTTCACGACTTCTGATTCTCAATTTCCTTTTGTAAAGACGTTATTTTTCGTTGTTTTGGTCACGGGTGACTTTTATTGAATCATATAACTCTTTAAAATGTCGTTTAACTTTTTCATTTTCTTCTAGAAAACTCTCGTTTTCCTTTTGTAAGGCATCAACTAAGTTTTGAAGATGAAAAGTTTGAGAATTCTGAGAATCTAAAGAAGGTGGGATTTGGGAGCCTCTGTCATATTGTTCGTTTGACCCTTTAATTGAGAGATTTGGGCTTTCAACTTTCTGATCGTGTTGCATGAGCTTGAATCTGTTCATCACGTTTGTTAATTTGAAAAGCGCATCAAACTCTGGAGCATCTGACGATGTCTTGATATTTGAAGTTTTAACATTTTCTTTAAGATGTTGATATTTTAGTTGTAAATTAAAATGCTCAACTTCTAGTTTAGAAAAATGTTTAACCAAATTGTCGTGATCATCCGGTTCAATTTTCTCGTTTAGTTTAGAATTAGTTTTTTCAAGCTCAATGACACGATCATGGGAGACTTTGAGGGCCACAGATAGTTCATGAAATTTGGAAGCATTAATAGAGCAATTTGAAGTGAAAAAGATATCTTGAGCAACACATTCAATAATAAGAGTCTCATTTAATGTATGCAAGTTCTTCCTCTCAATCTCATTATATTTTAGTGCAAGCTCATAATCACTAACTTCAACTACCATTGCATCAAATTCCTTTTCCATTCCTTTAATATCGAGTTTCTATCCCTTTTTAAGACTCTCAAAGTGATCTTTTAGAAGTTTAAAGAAAGGCATGACCTCAGTTAAATAACATTCTTTCATTTGCTCAATACCCCTTTCTCCTTCATTATACCCGATGGGTGTGATCCTTTTCTTGCAAGTTTTCTCAAAATCAGCAAATAGTTAAAATATAACATATTGACTAATTAAGGTCTTGCTTTTAGTGGCAATTGTTCTAGGAACTAGATGCATTGGTGTATTAGGAGGATACTCATTCGCTCTAGGCATTTTCCATAAAGGGGGGTTTGTTTCAACAATATTTTCGACTTTTGCTTTTCTAAATCCTTTTTCGAGAAAACTTGTTAGGGAGTCAACAATGTTTGAGGCTTAAACATGTTCAAGGAAATCCAGTTTTCCTTCTTGTAGTCATGGGGAGTGATAATAATCTTTTTCTCTTTGCATTTTGGATCATCTAGTTTTTTGTTCATCCTTTCCTAGTGACTTCATCTGATTTCTTATCTTCCTCAGTGCACTCAACGCAACTAGGTTTCCGCCTAGGCTTAAGAATTTCATTACCATCATAAAGCACCTTATGAGCATTTCTAGCCTTTTTAATTACCTCTGGATTAGGTTCCTCAACAAAGGGAATGCTATGCTTATCGCTTAAGACTCGATGTTTAGTGACCATGTGAGCGGTCTGAATGGTGTTTCCTTGTATGTACAACTTGTTCTCAAGTTTGTTTTTCAAAGTTTTCGGATTAGAAAAATCTCTCAAGAGTTTTGATTCCTTTGCATTAAATTCTTGCTTAAGCATTTTCACATTTTCTTGAAGTTCTTGTTTTTGTTTAGATGTTTTAGAAAGTTTTTCTTGCAAGGAATTTAATTCTTGTTTCAATACTTCTTCTCTAAACTTACTTTTCTAATTCTGTACTTACTTGGTTATCCATTTCCTGCTCACGAGTGGTCAACTCAAACTTAGCACGTTGTTCATAAATAGCAACACGTTCTTTATAGGCATTTAGTTCAGAAATAATGGAATCATCAGGGGCACATGCGGTGTATTCATCAAAAACATAGTCATTGTTGATTGCGAGAAGATGCATCACTTGGTACAACTTCACTTTCACTTTGTTTCACATATTGATCATATGGGACAATATTGATATTACCCATATTTTCAATATTTGATTCAATAGTTTCAGATGATTGTACTTTGTCATGCATCTTTGCACATCGACATCATCGTATAGTTTTAATACCTCTGAGATGAGCTTGTCTTTGGATGGGATGGCCCGCTAGTGATGAAGAAGAGACCTTGGGAGAAACCATTGGAGAAATGCTAGCCATAAAAATTGTGTGTGCAGTAGGTCCATCATCCACATCACAGTCGTATGCATCACAATCAGCGACTTGAAAGGCATTCTGATGATTGTGACCTATCTTCTGAATAGGCTGCTCATCCACATCTGCATCATAGGTCTTGGCATTGCCCTCAGCAAGAAACAACAATTCCTCTTCATTCAAAGTAGCACCATTGTCCACGAGCTTGAGCGGCGACATCTTATCTCTGAGTAATCGGCATTCGTGGCGCTTTGGAGATGTGCAGTTCCTTGCAATGTGTCCCTCTCCACCACAGTTATAACATTTGATGAGCTTAGTTTGACCTTGGTTACCATTCCTTCCTCGATTCTGGTTTCCAACATAACCTCTCCCGGCTCCACCTCTTCCACGATCATCGTCTTTCTGAGCTGGTTGCACCACGATCCTTCCATCTTTAATAGTGGCTTGATTGTGTGGGTTAGATGCAGTTCTGAGGTTGTTGTTGGTTTGTGGGAGAGTATTCATGTTTTGTCTGATGAGAAGAGCTAGTTGATTAATGAAGCTACCCACGTGAGCATCGGCATCGACTTGTTTGTACATAGGATCGGGAATGAGTTTGTGATTACCATTACCCAAGGGTATGACTTGTGATGCTTTGGTTGTGATTCTGATGTTTGAGTAGAAAGTTGTAGAGTCATTAGACGAGCTTGTCTCTCCACGGTTGGTTTTGAACCGATTGAGAATTAATTTTTCAAACATAGCATGTCTCTCATTCCGAAGGAGGAAGGCATAGAGTTGCTCATAGTTTGTATTCTTCAATCCTTTAGTGAGCTTCACAGCTGTAACAAACTTGTGCCATTCGGGATTCATGTTGTTCACAAATTTTGAGTTCAATTGAATGTTAGGCATAGTCATTCCGATGTTCCTCATGTCATTAACTAACTTATGAAATCTCACATAGTACTCATAGACACTCTCATCCGGTTTCATCTTGAAATGCTCAAATTCGTCATAGAGTTGGGATTCTCTGTCTTCCATAGTTAATTCAGAACATGAGAGAAGCATCTTAACATTGTCCCAAACTGCCTTTAGCATCGTGTATGATTGATCGCTTGTAGATGTCTTTAGGAAGACCTTGAAGAACAATGTTTGAAGCCACGATATCGCATCAAATCTCTTTTTATCCTTATCATCAAGCTCATCATACATCTTAGGTCGTCCATTCCGTAACAGGAGTACCATCTGCATTAGTATCAAGTATGTCTCTAGTCGTCTCAACTTCGATATGGTCCTTCATCAATGGATTTGAGAATGTTGACACCATTTTCCTTTCTAAGGCAATACAGTCTAATTCGTTGAGCCCAAGAGTCGTAGTCGGTTCGTCAAGCATGGGTGGGCGAGTATCGAGCGGTACTTGCTTGAACATCCTCGACAGCGGTGGAGATGCCATAGATAGGAGCGTTGGTAGACATGTTAGCAGTTATACGAGGATTTTATAACTCTATGATTAAACCGGAAATAGATTCTTTCACGGATTTTCTAAATCAAGAAGAAAACCGTAAACAATCACTCAAGACTCTAGAAGATAAAATACTAAATAAGCTAGAAGATAATGCACTAAGCTGCACTAATTAAGCTAGAAATTAATGCACTAAGTCGCTATAAATTAATGCACTAAGTCGCTAGCCCTTAATTTGCTACACCCCTAAGTCGCTAGAGTCCCAAGTCGCTACTAGAAAAGCAAATTAAGCTAAGTAGTAACTTCGCTCATCAGACCAAATTAAGCTAACCAAATTTTGGCGACAATTAGCTACACAAGTAAGCTAGAGACACAAATTAAGCTAAAAGAGCAACTTCCTTCTTGACCAAAGTAAGCTACCACAGAGTAAGCTACCCGTAGTGGAGAATCCACTACTTGTACTTTAACTCGCTAGATCTAATTCGCTAGCTCCAACACTGTAAGAAATTCGCTACAAAATGTGAAGCAAGTAAGCTACCAAGAAAATATTAGTGAGCTAAATTAAGCTAGCTTGAAAAACCATATAAACTCACTTTTCAATCCAAAAACAACCCAACCAAGATGATTCAAGCTTACCAAATGAAAACCTAAACACTTTTGATGATTCTAAACATAAAAGTACCAACAAAATTCAAACTTTAACACAAGAAATCAACCAAATGATGCAAAAACCACTAAACTTTTCAAACTCAAAAACCACCTAAAACCACTAGAAATCCAAAGATGTGCAAGATATGATCTAACCATGGCTCTTGATACCAATTGTAAGATATAACTTTTCACATACACATCATAACATTAACACAAGGTAGCATATAGATGGAATTCTAGAGAGAAAGTTAGAGGTTTAGGGAACTTAGTGAGAGAAAGTGAAAGATATTATTATGAGCTCCAACTCTCTACCTTGGGAGGTAGAGAGTATTAATAGTCTTACATAAAAGCGCACACATCGGGTACGTGGATCGGGCATCGAGTGGGTAAAGACCGTCAGTCCTCGCGGTGTTACTTAACTAAATACTACTTAACTTAAAATAACTATGACCACGAGCTTTCTAACGATTACATATACTTGAGGTGACCGACTCTTTAATACCGAGAATTTCTAATTCCTAACCAATAACCATGGATCATAACCCATACCCAGAGTTGGCTAAGATGCAATGTATACTTAGATACATGAATCTAAAAGAAAACCATGGACCAACCCATAACCCATGACCCATAACAAAAACCCATGGGCAAGAGGGCGTTCCACGGATCCCTAGGATTACACTAGGCGGATCCCAAATTGGAAGGGATCCGTGGGATCCGAGGAGCGATTGAAGATTTTTGCCTATAAATAGAGAGCCATTTCTTCATTCTAATTCACCCCTCTTCTAACAAAATCTCTCATACACTCTCATTCTCTTCTAACATATAGATCACTTGATCTAGAGAGTTGTTCTTCTTTCTTTCTATTTGTGATCCTCATATAGGTCCTTCTCTAAAGGCTGAATCACGAGCATTCTACAAGTCATCAAGCAAGGGGTCCTTGATTGATTTGTCCTCCACTTAAGATTTACGTAGCGAAGATCTTCTATTTGATATTTCACATACTTGTTGTGTAATAGTCGTGTTGGTTTGGTCCACCGTACTCTGGGACTCGGTATTTAGCTTTGTACGGAAAAATTGTAAGCAACGTTAGTGAAGGCTTCTCCTTAATTGAAGAGTTTGTTGACATAGTTCTTGAACTCGAGTAGGTATTCGGGGAGTGGAGTAGGGCAAGGAAGGTGTCCTTGTAGCCGAACCACTATACATCGGTTGTGTCTTTTTTCTTTCCCTTAACTTTACTTTATTTACTTGCTTTATCATTAGATCTATACTTTCTCTACATCCATAAGATCTCACATATTATTGAATCTAAAGTTTTTGAAACTAACTAAAATGCGGCAAAAACTATTCAACCCCATTCAGTTTTCCACAATTGGCATCAAGAGCTAAGTTTATAAAAGTTTTTAAATAAAATTGTATTTTAAAAACTTTTCGATCATTAGGGTTAAAATTCAAGGAAGGGCAATCTATGCAACGACCACCACTACTTGAAACTAATGGTTTTATATATTGCAAAAATAGATTCAAAACATATGTGAAATCTAAAGATATTGATCTTTGGTACATTATTGTTGAAGGCGACTTTGAGGCTACCCCAAATGATGATAAAGGAAATATAGTTAACATACCTCATGATAAATTAAGTGATGAATTGAAGAAAAAGCTTTCTAAAAATAGTGAAGCAAAAATGGTTTTATATAATGCTTTACCCAAAAAGGAATTTGAAAGAATTTCTATGCTTAAAACCTCTAAAGAAATTTGGAATTCTTTAGTTGTAACTCATCAAGGGAACCAACAAGTTAAAAATAATAAAATTGATTTATTTGTTCAACAATATGAACAATTTTCAATATCGGATGAGGAAACTATAGATCATTTATTTGCTAACTTTAATACTATTATTACATCTTTACAAGCACTTGATGAATCTTTTCTAGCCGTAACCATGTTAGGAGATATCTAGAGCACTTCCATCGAAGTGGTCAAGGTAGCGTCGAAGAGTCAAAGATTTGACAATCTACTCTCGATGAACTCATAGGCAACCTAAAGGTCTCACGAGCTTGTCCCATTAAAGACTTCTGAAGCCTCAAAGGTGAAGAAACACAAATCTCTTGCCCTTAAAGCCAAAGGCTTCTAGCGTGAAGAAGAACTCCTCTTCCAAGTAGTGAGGGGCAGTACGCCATGTGGCTGATGGGGACTTTAAAAGTTCTTTAGAAGAAAGGGAAATCGTCAAACAACGTATGGCGATAAGAAGGCTTCGAAAAGCAAAAGGGGCGAAGCCAAAGGATGATCATTACTTTTAAATGTGGGGACCCAAACCACTTTATTAGTAAGTGTCCCCAAGCGGGATGATCAAAAGCGTTAGAGTGAGAAGCTGACACGTGGGGAATGGCGACGAGGAGGGGCGAAGAAATTTGTCTCATGGCAAATGACTAGGTGTGCTTAAAGGTCACCTAGACCCGATGAATGGGTCAAGGATAAGTTACCTGTGAGGCACATGACGGCAATAGGGATCTATTCTCCACATATGAATCCACTTAAATGGAGGTATGTGGTGTTTGGAAATAGCAAAAGTAGAATCATAAAGTCAAAAGTGCGATTTCTAACAAATCTCTAACCATTAACTGATGTGTGTCGCGTAGAAACCTAAACTTTAACCTCTTAAGTATAGGACAAATATGTGATAAGAAGTGCAATGTACTTTTTCTTTGAAGCAGTAGTAAGATACTAAAAAATGGAATAACCATAGGAAGAGGAATTAGGAAACATGGGTCTATATGTCATTAAAATTGGTAATGAACCTAAGACAAACAATGCCTTACCTCTATGGATGATACTTGACCTTATGGCATGGGAGATTGGAGTCACGCCAACATCGACTTCTTGATAAGCTATCATCCAAAGATCTAGTAAAGAGATCTACCTAAGTTAAAACTATGAACATCATTTTTGTGATATTGCGTAATGTAGGAAAACAAGCTCATTCTAGTCATAAAGCTAAAACATGAATTGTCTACAACTAGGGTGTCTAAAATTACTTTCACATACAAGGTTTATTTTGGTCCATCCATTTATCTAAAGTTATATAGGCAACTACTACGCTTTGGTCATAGTTGATGACTATTCTAGGTATACATGGACAAAATTCTTAAGAACAAAGCGAAAACCTTTAATTATTTTGAAAATATTAAGCAAAAAGATCCAAAGACAACTAGAGTCCCATTGTGTCTATTAGGACCGGATCATGGTAGGAATTAGATAATGAAGTGCAATTGGGCTTTTGTGATGCTAATGGTATACAGCTACCGACTCCACGCGCTCCACAATCGAATGGGGTAGTAGAAAAGAAAGAATAGAACCCTACAAAAATAGTAGAGACAAAATGTAATGAACAATCCATACCTCAAAAGTTTTGGTGTAATGCCGTTGATACTTCAGCGTACATACTCAATCGAGTCTTAATTAGACCAATCTTAGGAAAAACTCCATATGAAAAGTTACTTAGGGGCAAAAAGCCTAGTTAAATCACTTTAGAGTCTTTGGTAGTAAATGTTTTATTCTTAACACTAAAGATTACCTTACAAAATTTGATCTTAAATCAACAGGGAATCTTTAGGTTACTAAGCCAAATAGCAAAGCTTATGTCATATTAAACAAAGAAACAATGAAGGTGTAACATATTAGTATTGGATTTCACATACACATTCAAACCATACATACAAAGTAGGCGTACAAAGGATGAGTTTTTAGAGAGAAAGTTAGAGGTTTGGGAACTTTAGTGAGGAAAGAAAAATCTTATTATGAGCTCCAACTCTCTACCTTGGGAGGTAGAGAGTATTTATAATATACCCACATAAGCGCCACACGGCGAGGCGTGGTCAGGATATACTGATGGGTAAGACCCGTCCGTCCTCCATGGTGTTACTAAACTAAATACTACTTAACATTAAATAACTTCGACCTACGAGCTTTCTTGATTACATATACTTGGTGACCCGACACTTTAGCACTTGGTTTTCCGTCCTGTATCCCTCCCCTAAGGAGATGCCTCAATACACATTACATTCGTGAAAAACAAGCAGTATAACATTGAGATTGTTCTTAGATTCTTGTTCAGCTAAGTAGTCTTGATTCTTCATCTTTGCATGTTTTGGATAATCGGTGGAGGTATTTAACTGATCCACGTGATCTTGAGTTTTGATTTAGCTTTGAGATCATCGGTCCACATTAATCTAGACTCATCCATTGTGGTGTTGGTATTATGTGATGTTGTATTTTTTAGACGACATGCTCACATTGGATCATGATATATTCTTATGGTAAGCGGAAGCTTTCGTTGATTCATGATATTGGCGGCCAGCGTAGCGAAGCATAGGTAATAATAAGAGTCATTGATGCACTAATCGTCATTTCTTTTAGATATGAATGTGTTTTGTGAGCATGCGGCTATGGATTGACCGCTTCATTCTGATCAGCTGCAAACATCGGGGTGTACCTGCATAAGACAGTGAGCAATAAAGCGCATGAAAGTGTCTTTGATCACTTTCGATGAATTCAAATTTTTGGCGCCGCGACTCCATTGATCAGTACAAGTACTGCCTTTTCTCATTACAATCTCTAATAAAATGATGTCTTCTCTCAATATGTTTAGTTCTAGAGTGTAAAACATGATTTTTAATGATGCATATTATGCTGGTATTATCAATGTAAATCTTAGTATGCATAAAATTGTACTTAATCAAGAGTGATTAAGACCACATAGAACTTGACCAGCAACTAGCAGCTGACCACATATTCAGCTTTAGTTGTAGAATTTGCCACAATAGTTTGCTTTTACCATTTGCCATGAAATAAGTCGCTTCCCAAAGCATCCCCTCCGGTTTTGTAGACTTCCTATCAAACTAGCACCACATAGTCACTATCTACGTGTAGGCCACCAAGTCAAAAGGAGAATCCTTTGAGTACCAAAGGCCCAATTTAGGATGACCTTTAAGATACCTAAAGATTCTCTGCGGCATTCATGCGTGATGAATTAGGTGTGACTTGGAATCTTGCACACACACATCGCGAGAACATAATAAAGAAGATGCGATTGAGATACATCAAAGATCCAATCATGGACCTATACAACTTCGATAAACTCACGGTACTTCCATCATCGAGGTAGCAATGGTTTCAGTCTCCATTGGTGTACTAGCACTCTTCACATCCTGAAACCAAACTTCTTGAAATACGCTATACTTATCTTATTTAATAGAAGATACCATCAGTCCTTTTATTGAACTTTTGTAGCCTACAAAAGTAGAGTTCTCCCATAGAACTCATCTGAAACTTATCATGCATAAGCTTCTCAAAATATTTGCATAGCTCTTTATTGGTTGAGCCAAAGATGATGTCATCTAGATAAACCTGAACCAATAAAATATCATCTTTGTGCTTCCTTATGAACAAAGTTTTATCAATCAGTCCTCTTTTTAACCCATTGTCCATCAAATAAGTTGGGCACTCATACCATGCCTAGGAGCTTGATGCAAACCATACATAGCCTTCCTCACCACTGTAGACCTTGTCGGATGTCAGGATCTTCAAAACCAGGAGGTTGACAAACATAAACCTCCTCATCAATTCTGCCATACAAAAATGCACTTTTAACATCCATTTGATACACAACAAAATATTTGAATGAAGCATAAGCTAAAAACAATCTAATAGCCTCAATTCTTTGCAAGTGGACAAAACACTTCATCATAACCAAGCCTTCATTTTGTGTGTATCCAGAGCAACCAACCTTGACTTGTTCCTCACAACAATAACTCTTTCATCCCTTTTTGTTTTCGAACACCCATTTTATCCCAATTGCCCTCTTACCATTTGGAAGTTCTACCAATGTCCAAACCTCTTGAAGTTTGAACTGAAGAAGCTCCTCTTGCTTTGATTCTACCCATCCCTTCTTGGATAATGCTTCTTCAACTCTCTTGGGCTCCTTTTGAGAGACGAAAACAAGCAAACATGCAATTTTAGATCTTATGGTATTTCTATTGTGAAGTGATCTTGCAAAGAACCCATGTTGGGGAAAGGGTTCGGTGTTCTTAACCTTTCAACTGCTTGTTTGAGCTGGAGTATTCAAATTTCAAGTATTTGTTCCTTGGATGAATCTTGTGTATCCTTGTTGAGGTAACAGGACTTTCATGAATGACATGTTCCAAATTAGTTAAATCAGCATTGAAGAAATCATCCATGTCTTCATCATCGGTAGGAGTATCAATTTCAATCAAAGCAGGTATATCAGGATCATGTGGATACTCCTCTTCACAATGTAATGGCTTTGCATGTGGTCCAAAGAAAGTACTACTATCAGTACTTACAGCCGGGATGTCACTTGTAATGACAGTGGTAGAAGTTGTTGGCTTAGCAGTGGTTGTATTAACTCTATTCGTGCTTATTTTTGGTCTAATATAGAAACTGACTTAGAATAAAAGCTTATTAAGTATTACGCGGAATTTAACACTTAATCTTAAGAAGAAGAACAGTTAACATTCAACACCTCAATATTATTTATTAAAACGAATACTCTTACAGTATTAGGGTTTTACAACCTTGAAGTGTATCGACCTTAGGTATATAAAACTTATTCGTATATCTAATCTAACCTAGAACCTCCTTTTATAGACTAAGTGTGACAACTCGTAATTTCAGGTCATTTCTTAAATTTACTATTCATCATTTTACTATTCATCATTTTCGGGGTCGATTTGATATTCCGAGCGTATTTCCAAAGGAGCCCCCACTATTCTTCAAATGGGTTCGTTATCGTTAATAGTTCAGTTTGTTGTGTGTATTTATTAATAATAAATATAATATATAATTTTAAGTATATACATTCAGATAAATGACTATTCATATACGTTTTATAATTTTTATGAATTGATATATTTTATTTTGTTTACATCCTTTGAGCACTCGTGTTATAAAATGTACCATCGACCTACAATTTTATTTAACGTCAAATAAATTTCAATGATATGCTCAAACTATTTTAAAATAGTTAGTGTCACCCAAACTTAAAAACCATACGTGTTTACGTTGGCATCTTCATATCAAAAACTAATATGAAGTATATTGATAAGTTTAGACATTTTTATAAGTATTACATTTTATGTTACCCCGGTTTTAAGTTTAAGTAACTTAAGAGATTAACGTTACTAATTAAGGATCAAACTACACCCGTTATAGCAAGGCAACTATATTTAAATGAAATTTACATGCAAACTTTTTCGTTCTCCTACATGCCACGCATGAAATACTACATATACCTTGTATTTAATTTTTTTTTAACTACTTTATCTAATATCCTTGATTTCTTAGTTCTTAAGTTGTCTACTTATTTTATCAAACAAATGAGATGACTAACAGTTATAAGGAAAGCCACGTGAATGTTTGACCAATGACTAAAGCTATACGTGGGACTCTAAAAATCACTCATGCTAATGTTACGTAATTATAAATAGAAGATTCACCCATTTTTGGTGATCTCGTGTAAAGAAAAAGAAAACTTTGTAGCGTTCAAAGTGATCATGGGATAAAACCAACTTCCATACGATTTCGAGGGTTAAATCCATTATTTTCGGCGAGTTCTTTTCGTTCTTTTCACCAAATTGGTTTGTTCTTCCGACGAGGTATGCGGGTTTTCAGTGAAGTGGTTTGGTCTATTTGGTCCTTATTGTTTGAGCGGCATTTAAAGGTGAGTTCATAGCCCACTTTCTATTACTTAATTGTTTTAAACTCTTGGGGAGATACATGCTATATTTTGAATCGAACACAAATGCTTTGAACTGTACGTTATATCCAAATGCTTTATTGTCACTAAGTATTCGATTGCCATGTTTGAAGTCCCTACATCATGCACCATTAGTCACTTGCAGTGGCCGAATATTGTGAATAGGCTTATTGGAATTAACACACCCGTTCTTATTGACCCGGTTAGGGAAATCGAGCACTATATTGAATCAATAAAGGTAAATTGGCAAGTTTACCTACTAGAGCTGCGATGAAACGATTTTTACCAATTTCTATTGGTACAGGTTTCGCTTTGGTTGTCATGAACTTAGTGAAATAAATAAATGTTGTTTTGTTTTCAACGATGAGTGTGACTGCCCGTAACTCACACTACGAATATTGTGTTCAAACGCGATTAATTAAACCTATGGTTTCACTCAACCTTTGTGTTGACTGTTTTAAGCATGTTTATCTCGGTATTAGCATATCATCATGGCTTTGCATGGAGTCGTGAGTTGACCAGCGTCCTCACATATATTTATGCACTTAACTATCGTTTGATTGTAACAAACTCATTTTTGGTACTTTAGAAATCTTTTGGGACCAATACTTTGTAAACTCTGATTGTTTTATTAAATCAAGCGATGTATTTTCTAAACGACACTTTAGGTCGTTCAATATACTTGTGATTGTGTGATATTGAAGTCAACCCCAGGAATTCCATTCCGCTATGGCAGAGTAATTTGGGGTGTGGCAGTTATTTGCATCGAACTTGATTATAGAGAACTAGATTTGCATCATTGACCCTAGACTATAACTACATCATCATAGCATCTCATCATTTCCTCATAAGTGCATATCCACTATACGTCACGGTTTATACGTACATTTTTCGAGTTATTTACTTTCATTTCAAATTGATTGTCACATAGATGCCTTCAAATACCCATTCCATTATCCTTTCATCAGACTTCAACGTGAAGAATGTCTTGTCATTCCTATCACAATTTTAACATCAGGTTGACTCATCACCGATAGCGTTCGAATGCGAGATAAAACCTTTAAGTAGGGCAAAGTCACTCTCACTCCTTTGATCACCACCAACATGTCGATTTACCGCGTTATTCACACATTAAGTCACTAAACCATCATACATTTGAAGCACCTGACATCTCATAACCCATCTTCTAGGAATCCGTCATTCATTTTTGAAAAATAACCTCAAATTATTATCTCATATCACATCTCTTTAGAGCGCTTATAAACATAGGACTTTGCTATGTCTCACCCTTCCTCTTATTTTGAAGGTTATGGCCGAAGAAGCTCCCAAGTTATGACACAGGCTATGCAAAAGTATGTGAGGGATAGTATAGCTGAGGCATTGGACTGAAGAGCAGTGGCTGAGGCTGGCTAAGGCTGCGGACTCTTGCCGAAAGCAGCTAGACTTGCCACTGGCTGGCGAGGCTGCTGACTCTTGTCGAGCAGCTAGACTTGCTAATCTTTGCCGGGTTATTGCATTTCTGAAGCTTCTACTAATTGCGGTTGCTGCTGAAGTTGCTAGGCTTCTTTGCTGCTGCTTGAGGAATTGCAGGAGGTGCTGGGGTTGAGAGTTGTTCATATAAGGACTTTAAAGCGGAGATCACTAAATTCAAGGGCACGAAGGGCAAGCTGCAATGTACGATGGTTTGAGAAAATGGAGTCTGTGTTTTGTTATGCAATTTACTCGATGATAGCAAGGTTAAGTTTGCTACAAGTACACTTTTAGATGGGGCAATGTCATGGTGGAACTCGTATACCTGACCCATGGGAATAAAATGCTTACAAGCTCACTTGGGGCAATTTTAAGGGTTGTTGACAAAGAAGTATTGTCCGTGACTGAGGTGAAGAAGTTGGAAACAGAATTTTATGAGCTAGTGACTGTTGGGTACGACATCGATACCTACATTCGAAGGTTTCAAGAATTGGCTGCGTTATGTCCGTCTATGGTTTAGGACGAAAAACTACTGGAGGCTTTCATTGGGGGACTTCCCCAAATTATTCAAGGTGATGTGATTTCCTTTGATCATAAGCGATTGAAGAATCTATTCGAGTATCTCAAAAGCTCATGGCACAAGTATTGAAAGGAGGAAACATTACCAACACCAACCGTAACAACAATACACCACAAGCTGCACCAACTACAACAATAACCGAAACAACAACAACAACAACAACGACGATAACCAAATCAACAACAACAAAAGGAAATGGGAAAATGACCAAGGAGATTATAATAACAACAACCAAAACGAAGTAACACTTCCATCTCAACAACAAAATAGAAGGCAAGAAGCGCAATGGTTTATGTTCTTTGCACCAATAGAAGGGCAGAGGTTATCTTTGGAGCACACCCACTATGTAATGCGATGTAAGTTTCATCACTCGGGTCCTTGCCGCAAAGTGCCACAAGTGTCAAAGATTGGGACACCTCATGAGAGTTGTAGAGGTAAAGCCATAGTCACATGTTTCGGATGTGGGGAGCAAGGACACTATCGGAATCAATGTCCTCGAAACCAAGGTCAACAAGTTGAAGGTGCTCATGGGAATGCATACATGTTAGAAGGAGGCTAGCCATGGTCTCAACAACGTGGAAGACTGAAGAAGTTTAGAAATTAACAGTCTTATTTTCCCTATACACTATGTGGAGTACTAAGTTTATGTCTTTCATCGTATCCGGATCTTTAAAAATTTAAAACTATGTATTGTTTGATAAACCCTTTCGTTGTGTAATATTCTCATCTATTGTACTTCATGTTCCTTTCCGATTTGTTATCACATACAAGGATTTTACTTCCTTTTACTTTAACGCTATTTTAGCGACATGGTTTAAATCCCTGTAAAATTGAGAGTTATAACAACTAAACCGACGTCACATTATCGTTCCTTAATATACATAGCCTAGCTAACTATGTCTAATGGAGGGATCATGTTATGTTAAGGGCTTGATTATTATAAATCTTGGTGCAAGCAAAATTCTCGCATATTCCAATAAGTCAAAGTGATACTCATGAGAGATTCTTCCAATATTTTCTCTATCGCGATGTTTATACACTCTTAATCATTGATAGCCGTAACGACACCTTCTCATGTCTTCTCTCCTCGTTATTCATCACAAACACACTAAACTGTAGAAAACCAACATGGATTGAATTCAGAATTTGAATTCCTTTTTGAATGGGCGAATGTGACAACTCGTAATTTCAGGTCATTTCTTAAATTTACTATTCATCATTTTACTATTCATCGTTTTCGGGGTCGATTTGATATTCTGAGAACGTATTTCAAAATTTTACTATTCACGAAACACTATTCATTCTTAGAGAAAAATCACTATTCATGATTCCTTTGTTCATCATTTTTTAAGTAAATTAGGTTTACAGTATCAAATTCGCGTAACGTAGGGTTTAGCTGGCAATTCATGAAAAACATGAGGACATTTCATATAGACTCGATTTATTCTACATATCATTAGTAACATCATCATCATATTAGTTCATGCATGGATTTGCGAGTTTCATTTAACGTATATTTACTTATTAAATAAACGCTATCATACGATCACTTATTTTGAATATTTGACCGACACCGACAAATGTCCTAATATATTTTTATACTCATTTAATGCTATAAAATTATATTATTAGTTTACGCGATGTTTTGAATTTATTTAGTACACATATTGTTATATATATATTTACGACGATTTACGTGATTTCGATTCGATAATTATTTATTCACCCAATACTTGCGAGGAATGCGTTTTTTTATAATTTTATGAATTTGATATATTTTATTTTGTTTTACATCCTTTAGCACTCAATTGTTATAAATGTACCATCGACCTACAATTTTATTTAACGTCAAATAAATTTCAATGATATGCTCAAACTATTTTAAAATAGTTAGTGTCACCCAAACTTAAAAACCATACGTGTTTACGTTGGCATCTTCATATCAAAACTAATATGAAGTATATTGATAAGTTTAGACATTTTTATAAGTATTACATTTTATATTTACCGGTTTTTAAGTTTATTAACTTAAGAGATTAACGTTAATTCTTGGGATCAAACTACACCCCGTTATAGCAAGGCAACTATATTTAAATGAAATTTACATGCAAACTTTTGAATTCCTCCTACATGCCACGCATGAAATACTACATATACCTTGTATTTTATTTTTTTATACCATCTATATCCTCTTGATTTCTTAGTTTTCTTAAGTTGTCTACTTATTTTATCAAACAAATGAGATGATACTTAGGTTATAAGGAAAGCCGCGTGAATGTTTGACCAATGACTAAAGCTATAGGATCTAAAATCACTCATGCTAATGTTACGTAATTATAAATAGAAGATTCACCCATTTTTTTTGTCATCTCGTGTAAAAAGAAAAAGAAAAGAAACTTTGTACGTTCAAAAGTGATCATGGGATAAAACCAACTTAGCGTTCGAGGGTTAAGCTCCATTATTTTCGGCGATTTCTTTTACGTTCTTTCACCAAATTGGTTCGTTCTTCCGACGAGGTATGCGAGGTTTCCGACGAAGTGGTTTGGTTATTGGTCATATTGTTTTGAACGGCATTTAAGGTGAGTTCATAGCCCCACTTTCTATTACTTAATTGTTTTACAAACTCTTGGGGAGATACATGCTATATTTTTAATCGAACACAAATGCTTTGAACTATGCGTTATATCAAATGCTTTATTGTCACTAAGTATTCTATTGCCATGTTTGGAGTCCCTACATTATGCACCATTAGTCACTGCAGTGGCCTTGAATATTGTGAATAGGCCTATTAGAATTAACACACGTTCTTATTGACCCAGTTAGGGAAATCAGGCACTATATTCGAATCAATAAGGTAAATTGGCAAGTTTACCTACTACTAGGGCTCTTGATAAACTTGATTTACCAATTTCTATTGGTACGAGGTTTACGCTTTGGTTGTCATGAACTTAGTGAAATAAATGTTGTTTTGTTTTCAACGATGACTGTAAAACAACGTAACTCACCTCTGAGAATATTGTGTTCAAACGAATTAATTAAACCTATGGATTTCACTCAACCTTTGTGTTGACTGTTTTAAGCATGTTTTATCTCAGGTATTAGCATATCATCGTGGCTTGCATGGAGTGGCCGAGTTGGCGTCTCCACATATATTTATACACTTAACTATCGTTTGATTGTAACAAACTCATTTTGGTACTTTGGAAATCTTTTGGACCAATACTTTGTAAACTCGATTGTTTTATTAAATCAAACGATGTTTTTCCAAACGACACTTTAGGTCGTTCAATATAACTGTGATTGTGATGCTATGACATTCAATCCCCAGGAATTCCATTCATTTGCAAAATAGGTAATTTGGGGGTGTGACTAAGAGTCCTTTACATATTACAATACGTAACCTACAGATAAATATACCATATTTATCTAATACAATAAACTAAACCGACTATACAAAACACTAGCATTGGTTACAATATATCATCCGTGGTTACACACTACTACTAGCCGTGGTTGTCTTTATGTGATTTACATTCTTACTGTCCGTGGTTATATCAAACCACGTCCGTGGTTCGATTACCAAAGTAATTCATGATTCAAGGAACCAAAAACCCAACACAGGTATATTTGCATGCGAGGATGACGTTGATGCAACATTCTTATTAAAAACAAGTGGCGGTTTCCCATTTTCCTGACTTCTCAGATTCTCAATTTCCTTTTGTAAAGACGTTATTTTTTAGTTGTTTTGGTCACGAGTGACTTTCATTGATCATATAACTCTTTAAAAGTGTCGTTTAACTTTCATTTTCTTCTAGAAAACTTTTGTTTTCCTTTGTAAAGGCATTTACTAAGTTTTGAAGATGAAAAGTTTGAAATCCGAGAATCTAAAGGAGGAGGCATTTGGGATCCAGTCACATTGTTCATTTCACCCTTTAATTGGGAGATTTGGGTTTTCAACTTTCTGATCGTGTTACAATGAGCTTTCGAATCGATCGTCACGTTTGTTTATTTGAAAAGCTGCATGAAACTCTGGAACATCAGGATATCTGATATTTGAGGTTGACATTTTCTTTAAGATTTTGATATTTTATTTGTAAATCAAAATTTTCCTTCTAGTTTAGAAAGATGCTTTACCAAATTATCGTGATCATCTGATCAATTTTTCTCATTAAGTTTAGAATTAATCTTTTCAAGCTCAATGACACGATCATGGGAACTTCGAACAACAGATAATTCATGAAATTGAGAAACATTAATGGAGCCATTAAATAGTGATGTAAGACACATCTTGAGCAATACATTGATAAGATTCTCATTCAAGGTATGCAAGTTTTTCCTTTCAATCTCATTATATTTTAATGCTCGCTCATAGTCACTAACCTCAACTATCATTGCGTCAAATTCCTTTTCCATTCCTTTAATATCTGAATCTATCCCCTTTTTAAGACTCTCAAAATGATCTCTTAGTTGTTTAAAGAAGGCATGACCTTGGTTAGATAGCATTCTTTTGTTTGTTCAAAACCCTTTCCCCTTGATTATCCCAGTGGGTGTGATCCTTTTCTTACAAGTTTTCTCAAAATCGACAAATAGTTGAAAAATAACATATTGACTGATTAAGGTCTTGCTTTTAGTGGCAATAGTTCTAGGAACTAAATACATTGGTGTATTTGGGGATACCCGAGCGTTGCGAGGCATTTTCTAAGGGGAGGGTTTGTTTCAACAAGGTTTCACTTTTTGCTTATCTAAGTCCCTTTTCGAGCTTTTTGAGGTGTTAACAACGTTTAAGCCTTAAATTTGTTTAAGGAGATCCAGTTTTCCTTCTTGTAATCATGGGGTTTGATAGTGATGTTATTCTTTTTACATTCGGGATCTTCTAGATTTTATTTATTTTCTCCCTAGATGCATCATCTAATTTTCTATCTTCCTCGATTGCACTCAAAGCGCAACTAGGTTTTACTGTCTAGGTTTAAGAATCTCATTGCCATCATAGATTACATTTTGAGCTGCTTTTTCTATCTTACTTACATTACTCGGGGTTGGGTTTATCAATAATGGGAACACTATGCTTATCGCTTAAAACTCTATTCTTAGTGACCATGTGAAGCAGATCTGAATGGTATTCCTTATGCATTACAACTTATTTTCAAGCTTGTTCTTCAAATTTTTTAGATTAGAAAAATCATTCAAAAGTTTTGATTCCTTAGCATGAAATTTCTGCTTAAGCACTTTAACATTTTCTTGAAGTTCTTGTTTTTGCTTAGCAGTTTTTGAAAGCTTTTCTTGTAAGGAGTTTAACTCTTGTTTAAACACTTCTTCTCTAAAATTACTTTTTTAATAATTGTATGCGCATTTGGTTATCCAACTCTGCTCACAGTAGTTAACTCAAACTTAGCACGTTATTCATAAATGGCAACTCGTTCTTTATAGGCATTAAGTTCAGAGATACTTGAATCATCAGGGGAACATGTAGTGTATTCATTAAAAACATAGTCATCATTGACTGCGAAGATGCATCACTTGGTACGACCTCACTTTCACTTTGTTTCACATATTGATCATATGGGACAACATTGATATTACCCATATTTTCAATATTTGACTCAAAAGTTTCAGTTGATTGTACTTTCTCATGCATCTTTTGCACATCTTTATCATCATTATAGTTTTAATACATAGAAATGATTTTGTCTTTGGAAGGACCAACGTGGTGATGAAGAGACTTTAGAGAGACCATTGGAGAAATGCTAGCTATGAAAATGGTTTGTGCATGGGTTCATCATCAACATCAGAGTCGGTATGCATCACAATCAGCTACTTGAAAGGCATTCGATGATTATGGCCTATCTCACAATTGGTTGCTCATCCACATCGCATCATACGTCTTGGCATTTCCCTCAGCAAGAAATAACAACTCTTCTTCATCCAAAGCTGCACCATTATCCCGAGCTTGAACAAGCAACATCTTATCCCGAGTATTAGCATTTGAGGCGTTTTGGCGATGTGCAGTTCCTTGCAATGTGTCCTCACCTCCATTTGTAACACTTGATCGGCTTTGCTTGTCCTGTTTGTTTCCATTCCTATTTGATTACGTTTACATATCTCTCCACCCACTCCTCCTTGTTCGTCTTGCCTTTCTTGAGCTGGGCACCATAACTTTCCCATCTCGGACGGTGGCGATTGTGTGGATTGGATGCGGTTCGAGATTGTTGTTGGTGTGTGGAAGAGAGTTCATGTTTTGACTAATCAGAAGAGCCAGTTGATTAATGAATTTCCATGTGCATCGGCATCAACTTGTTTGAGCATAGGATGGGAATGAGTTTGTGATTACCATCACCCATGGGTATAACTTGAGATGCTTTGGTGGTAATTCCAATGTTTGAGTAGAAGGCGGTTGAATCATTTGATGAGCTTGTCTCTCCCTTGGTTGGTTTTGAGCCCGATCAGAATCCTTTTTCAAACATAGCATGTCTCTCATTCTGAAGAAGGAAGGCATAGAGTTGCTCATAGTTTGTATTCTTCAATCCTTTGGTTAGCTTCACAGAGGTAACAAACTTGTGCCATTCGGGATTCATGTTGTTCACAAATTTGAGTTAATTTGAATGTTTGGCATGGTCATTCCGATGTTCCTCATGTCATTAACAAGCTTGTGGAATCTCACGTAATACTCATAAACACTCTCTTCTGGTTTCATCTTAAAGTGATCAAATTCATCATAGAGTTGTGATTCTCTGTCTTCCATAGTTAATTCAGAACGAGAAAGAAGCATCTTGACATTATCCCACACTGCCTTGGCTTCAGTGTTGTGTTTGATAAGCTTGTAGATATCTTTTGGTAGACCTTGAAGTACGATGTTAGAAGCCACGATATCGACATCGAATCTCTTTTTCTCTTTATCCTTTGAGCTCATCATACGTCTTTGGCTGTCAATCCAAAATCATAGTTCCAGCTCATCATAAGGTCCTTCATCAATGGATTGAGAATGTTGATTTGTTTCCTTTCCAAGACATTATAGTCGATTCTTTGAGCCCAAGAGTCGTAGTGGAGTTTTGTCAAGCATGGGTGGACGGGTATCGAACAGTTGCTTGAACATCACGACCTTGATGGAGATGATTGAAGATACGTTGGTAGACATGTTAAAGATTACACGGATTTTATAACTCAATGATTAAACAGGAAATAGATTCTTTCACGGGATTTTACTAAATCAAGAGAAAACCGTATTATAAACAAAAGTTAACCATTGTGTAATCCTTGAACCAAGTTAAGCACAAGTACTAAGTTGCTAAAAGTAATAACACAATAAATCGCTAAGTACCCAAGTCGCTACAAATTTTGAAAGCAAGTCACATGCACCAAATAAGCTAAGAAATCAAGTTGCTAAATAGCAACTTCGCTACTTGTCCAAATCGCTACCACAGTTGCTAAGAAACTTAGAACAAATCGCTATTAAAATTGAAAGCAAGTCGCTACCTTACACAGTGGCTACTGTAGTGGAGAATCCACCCAGTACTTTGGTCAACTGTCTCTAAAGGCAAGTCGCTAGACACCAAGTCGCTACCACAATACACTACAACTTCGCTCTAGACTTACAAAGCAAGTCGCTACCAAGAAAACGGCGAGAGAGCCAAATCGCTAACGAAAACCTTCCAAAAACACACTTTTCAATCCAAAAATAACCCAACCACGATGATTCAAGCCTTCAAAATCAAAACCTAAACACTTGTGATGATTCTAAACACAAAAATACAATCAAAATCCAAACTATAACACTAGAAATCAACAAATGATAAAAACCACTAAACTTTCTCAAACTCAAAAACCACTAGAAATCCAAAGATATGTAAGAGATGATCTAACCATGGCTCTTGATACCATTTGTAACATATTGGATTTCACATACATATCAAACCATAACCAAAGTAGGCGCAAGAGATGAGTTTTAGAGAGAAAGTTAGAGGTTTGGGAACTTTAGTGAGAGAAAGAAAAATCTTATTATGAGCTCCAACTCTCTACCTTGGGAGGTAGAGAGTATTTATAATACTTACATAAGCGCCACTGACGGGCTGTGGATCGGGCATACAGTGGGTAAAGACCGTCCGTCCTCCGGTTGTTACTAAACTAAATACTACTTAACATAAAAGCACTATGACTACGAGCTTTCTAACGATTACATATACTTGAGGTGACCGACTCTTTAACTACTGGATTTTCCAAATCCTAACAGAAGGTAGAAGAGTCATTAAATATAAAATTTGATGAAAGTCCACCCAAACCCTCTCCACCTCTTGTAGATGATGAGATTATAGAAAGTGAAGCTATAGTAATAGAAAAGATAAATTGAAGAAGAAGAACCTCTAAGTGATGAAATAATAAACATTAAAGAGTCCAAAGATCACCCGTAGATAAAGTCATAGGAAAACTAAATGAAAGAACATTAAGGTCTCAAGTTCAAAACCAAAGTAGCTTGTTTTGTTTCGTTTCAACCTTAGAACCTAAGAATACACAAGAAGCCATAAAAGATGAGAGTTGGGTAATGGCTATGCAAGAAGAACTAAATCAATTTGTTTCTAATGATGTTTGGACACTTGTCCCTCCACCTAGTAATCAAACCATAATAGGAACCAAATGGGTTTACAAATACAAATTAGATGCAAACGGAGTAGTGTCTAGGAACAAGGCTAGACTCGTTGCTCAAGGGTATAACCAACAAGAGGGAATACACTTTGATGAGACCTATGCCCCCGTGGCTAGATTAGAGTCTATAAGAATACTTCTTGTGTATGCTTGTGCTAATGATCTAAAGCTTTATCAAACGGATGTCAAAAGCACTTTTCTATATGGTTTCATTAATGAAGAAGTATATGTAGCTCAACCTCCTGGCATCATTGATTTTGAAAATCCCAAACATGTGTATAAATTAAAGAAAGCCCTTTACAGTCTTAAACAAGCTCCAAAGGCTTGGTATGATAGACTCAAGTCATTTCTAGTTAAACACAACTATACCATGGGGTTAGTTGACAACACACTTGTTACTAAGAAAAGAGAGTCACATATAATCATAGTACAAATATATGTAGATGATATTATATTCGGATCCACTTGTCAAGACATGTGTGATGATTTCTCTAAGATCATGCATGACGAGTTCGAGATGAGTATGATGGGAAACTTAGTTTCTTTCTTGGTCTACAAATAAAACAAGTAGAAGATGGTATCTTCTTCAATCAATCTAAATACATCATGGAGATGTTAAATAAATTCGGTCTAGAAGAGTCGAAACCAATTAGGACTCAAAGTCATCCGACATCAAACTCACAAAAATGAAGACCGGTAAGATAATACTAAATATGTGGCATGATAGGTAGTCTTCTCTACCTCACGGCAAGTAGGCCGGATATCAGGTTTAGTGTTTGCTTATGTGCTAGGTTTCAAGAAGACCCTAAAACATCACACCTAGAGCATTAAAGGGATATTTAGATATATTAAAGGTTTTACAACAAAATTAGGATTATGGTATTGATGAGTGTGTAAATACTCATCATTTTAGTCATCTGGCTGCCAAAACGTCTAAAAAGCTCAGAAATGCATCAAAATCTGAAAATATTCCAAAATTGCATTTTATATGTTTCAGATGCAAAATGTTTAAAATCGGATGAAAAATGAGCAAAGTTTGCATAATTGGCAGTTTCAGTCCCCCAAGTTTCTAAAATTGTCAAAGTAGTCCACAGTCCGATTTCAAAGAAAAATCACCAAAGGTCCTTTTTAAATCAAAACTTGTCAAAATTAGTCCTTTGGTGAAAAATATAAAAAGTTTGAGAAAATTACAAGTTTGGTCCTCCAAGTTTCAAAATTGGCAAAAATGGCCCTTGGAATTTTGAAAATGTCAAGTTTAGTCCGTATATTATTGAAACTTGTCACTTTTAGTCCCTTGGAACATCTTTGCATAATTGACAGGATTGGTCCTTGATTTTCAGAAAATTGCATAACAAGTCCTTTTATTATAAGCTTTACACCTTTTGGACTTGTCAAACCAAGTGACCCTGCCAACCTTTGGACCCTACCACTTTTGACCCCCCACCCAGTCAAATATCTGGTCAAATCTAGCCTACCCGCCAATACTTTTCTTCTCCTTCCTCACTTTTCTTTCTCAGCAACTCAGACCAACCATCCTCCCTCCTCACCTTATCCCTTCCATGTCCCCCCACCTCCACACATCTACAAAACACATTTAATGATATCTCTAGCCCTTTACTCAACCCCAATTTGTCAAAATCCCAATTTCCCGCCAAAAAATGATAAATGGCCAAGATTACTTCAAATGATCCAAGGGCCTCAAATAGAGGTGGGAAAAGCTCAGAAACAAGTGGGGAGTTGATTGGAGTATAAAAAGAAGAAAGAGGAGAAGAAAAGGAGTAGTTAGTTTTAGTTTAAAAAGCATGTCGTTTTTATTTTACAAGTCTTAGTTAGTTTCTCAATATTGTAATTTTTAGTTTCCTTGTATTGAACTTAAGTTATTTGATCACTTGCAATTCAATTCAGCACCAATCGAGTTTTATTCAAATATCTTGTTTTAAAATTTTCTTCTATCCATTAGGTCTCAAATGTTTCTAAATCCAGGCTTCAATAAGCCTTATTATAATTCAAAAGAGCTAACTAAAGCGTGTGTGTAGCTTTGGTATGAGCTCAAGCTTAAGTTTAAGCATTTTCCATTTCGGTCAATGAAAGTCAAGGAGAGGAAAGTTGATCTGGATTAATGAAGCAAGCCTGAAATGTTTGTTGGTATACATGGTTCTAGTTGAGCCAACTCCAGACAATAGTTAAGGTTCCTGGCTTTGATCTTTAATTTTCAGTTTGTAGCATAAAAATAGCTTATATGGCTCCTGTTGATTAACTGCTTTCAATTCTGTTATTTATGGTTAAATCAGTTTAATTAGGTTAGTATATCTCTATTTCATGTTAGCATGGCCTAATTCTGTCAATTAATTGGTTAAATCTCATTATCATTAAAGTGGTGTTTGGATTTGGTCCTTAAAAGTACTAGAGGTTTGTTCAGAGGTGATAACCTGTTGTTTCATGTTTGCTTAGCTCCTTTGAACTCATTTGAGTCATAGCTTGTGCACGCAAAGCTCATAAGTCAACATACCCATTTATCGTCTCAACACTCAACTGTTGAGCTTTATAAAACCAAAAGCTCATTTTGTGTGTAAAATACATAGAGAAAGATTGTAGTAGCTTTATTTCATCATATTAGATCCTTATCAGTCCTTAAATCATGATCAAAGTTCAATTTAGTCAAACTTTTAGTTTTGTCAAAAAGTCAAAAACATTGAAAACCTGTTTTTGGGCTCAACTAGGAAGAATTTTCATGGATTCATTTCTAGGCCAATCTTAGTGAAACTTGTGGCTTTTAAAACTTCATTTGGTCTATTTTATGATTAGCATTTTTGTTAAATTTTACCAATTTGGTTTAAGCCTCAAACTGGCTTATCATTATGGGTTTAAGTGCCCTGCAGGGCACGATCTATACAGGTTTTGTCTGAGATCTTATGACCTGCACAGAGGTCACAAGAGCTTGTCTAAGCTTGGTTTTGGTTTGCAAACTCTCTGACCGGTCTAGTATAGATCCCCATTTTTGGTTTTTAAATCTCAGCTTATTTGATAGCTTATTCATAGGCTCAAAGTAGGTCTCGAGAATCTGTTTTATCTCTTTAGCTCAATTAGCCAAATCTTTGCAAGTTGCAATCCAGAGGTTATAGATAGTTGTTTTCAGTTTCATTTTGGTTCTCTTAGCTATTTTATCTGTTTTGGTTTGGTGCTTTTTGGTCTCCATTTGCTTATTCAAAGTGCTTATCTATAAGCACTTTGCTCCATTCCTTTCCTCTCCACACATGCTTTTTGTTTTTCTATTTTTCCTAGCTTCCTAATATTATTTTAGAGTTTTCCTGAAATTTTCAGATTTTTCCAAGTCAGTTTGCTATTTTCCTTGATTTTAATTAGTTTTTAAGCATTTTTAAATAGCATTTAATACAAAAAATTAAGAAAAGTTTCAAAAAAATAATTTTTCATTTTTCTTAAGTTAAGATAAATATAAAAAGACAAAAAAATATTTTTCTAGATTTTTCTTAGTTAAATTTGTATTTTTAAGTAATTTAATTAGTTTTAATAGTTTTTAATTCCTAGAAAATAGAAAAATAATCAGAAAAATTCAAAAATAGTTTTGAAAATTCTCTTTTGTTATTTTAGATTTTTCCAAGTCATAATTTTATTTTTCTAGCTTTATTTCATATTTTCTTTCATTTTAGGCTAATATTAAATAGTTAAAATTAGTTTTTAATTAATAATAATTAATTTAATAGTGTTAAAAAATAATTTTCTTTTTCTATATATTTTCTTTTATCATTAGGTTTGTAAAAATGTCATTCTCATATTTTTAGGACTTTTATTTCTTAGATATCACTTTTTATTTTGTACGTCTACGTAATTTTATTTAAGCACAAGTTTAGTTTTAAAGTTTTAAACGTTCATCAATTTTAAAAATAGTGATAGCGTTTATTTAATAGTTTTTATCTTTTAAATTCTCTGTAATTTGCATTTAAGCCGTTGTAATTTATTAACTTTTTCTTTAGGTTTAATTATCCATTAAAACCTTTACTGATCACTATCCTTAGTGATCATTCTATCGTCTGATTAGTGTTTACACACCATTGAGTCTCTGTGGGACTTAACGACCGGGAATTCATTATATTCTCCAGGACTTCATTGTATTTGTGTTTTAAGCAGTTTTAAGCTTCTTACGGTTAGCCATTCACAAGTGGCTAGCTTGTGTGATTAGACTTGACTGGTTTAGCACAGATCAAATATTTGGCGCCGCTGCCGGGGAGCTGTGCTGATTATCCTCCGTTTAGCAGATTAGTAGTTTGAATATTCGCTCTTTGTTCATATCATCCATCTCTATCTATATATATATATCCATATTTTATAAAAATCAAAAACCCAAAAGATTTTCTTTCTTATTTTTACAAAATGTTTATCAAAAATCAAAAAGATTCTTCTTATCCTGTTATCTGTTTGATTCTTTCTCTCGTATCCTCTAAACGTTTAATTCTATCTTCTTGATCCTCTTTGTGTTTAATTCTGATGGAATCATCGATTCCTTGTGTGGTTGTGGAGACCGCTTTTCGGTTTACCGTGTCGTTGGTGTAATGCGTGCGAATGATGCGGTAATGACATTCATAACGAGTTGTTTTGTTTTGCGGTTCGAGGAATTCATGTTCTTATGATCAAATTTTTTCAATGAGCGAAAAATTTCTCCGGCTACCCACCCCAACCCCAAAATTTTCGTTCAATGCGTGTGCTATGCATTTGTGGGGATCCGTTAGTTGATTTTCGATGTCAACGATGTTCTTAGAGAGGTGTGGAAATGATCTTACGAATGGATTTTGTTCGTTTTGTGCTTCGGAAGCTGAAAACTCATGCACTTATCCGAACTTTTCCAATTATCCTCAAAACGATTTTAGCCACCCTCCTCAGTATTCATTTGAGCAAGACCCGTGCTATCAAAGTTTTAATGACACATCGTTTCAGAATGTACCGAATTTTTCTTGCACAAATTGTGGAGATCCTCTTCAATGTCAACCGTGGAATCAAAATTACTATACTTCCGGTTTTGACAATTTCCAACCTCCACAGCACCATACGGTTCAAACTCCACCTGAGCCGTTGCCTAAAGAAACCTCCCAAGATTTTGAAAACGCAATGAAAAAACTTGATGATATAATTCAAAACCTTAAGAATCAAGTGAGTGGTGAAAAAACCATGGGAGAATTGCTAGCCGAAGAACGGGAGGCTCGCGAATCTAGGGAAGAATTATTAGCCCTAGAGCATGCAGCTCTAAGGCGTTCCCAATTTCTTAGGCGGCTCTATATGATGATGATGAGGAGGTTTTTATCCTTTTAAGATATTATTTCTCAACCCCTCGGTTAGTTGATATCAGCAGTTTGAGATTCCATCTCAAACAACTGCTATCACACCCGATATTCCCACTCACTCTCTGAACATGGGGGGCGAGCATCTTGACACTGTTCCTGAAAAGGAATCGGACGACTTCATAAAGTCTAGTGTTGAGAACCTTGTCCCAATCCCGAGAGAGTCACAGGGAACTTCTGATAATATGTGTGATTCTTCTTCCCCTCTTGAGTGTTCAAATCAATTTGAGACTTTCTCCGATGGTAGCGAAGCGTGCTTCTTATGGAAACATTGAGTATGTTGAGGCATCTCTTCCACGGTCTGATGCGATCATCTTCTTGAGGATTCGCGGTGAACTCACTCACATCAATCCACTTTCATCGGAAAGTGATGATAGTCTCTTTGATTTCAAAGCTGATCTGGGAGAGACTGAAAGTCTCCTTGATAATGATCGTTCAACACTTCTTATCCTAACAGTCCAATAGAGAATGTTGATCACTTTGTTCCCGAAACATTCAAAGCTACTTTCACAAAATCCTCTATTTGAATTCGACTCTGAATTCACTTCAATTGCTGAGAATCCACTCTTTGATACTCAGATTAAGGATAGTGATGAATCTGATGGAACAAGATTCACAGATTTACATCATGTGAATGATTCTCTTCATGAGGAGTTCGCAGGTGAACTCACTCATATCATGACTCCGCCGGAGTATGATAAACTTGGATGGCAAAAATCATGATCGGGGAAAAGTTTTCAATCATGAGTTTGTATTTCTATGACAAATTTTCCAACCCTCCCTCGAGATGCTTTCCAAACCAAAGGAGCTCAACGTTAAAATCAAGCGGTGCAAGCTGTCTTGATCATGAGGAAGAAGATCTTATCATGATCGTCATCATGATTTTCCTTCTTTTCTTCACCTACCTGGTGACTTCCTCTCTTCTTCACTCGTTCGGGAGTGAGGACACTATCTTTGACCCCGGCATTTTCATGTACCATTATCTTGAACCGGGAATATATCTCATCGGTGTGGAACTTTCTCGTGCTTCAGATGTTTGTCCAAACATCTTGAATGAAAGTCCGATGGAGATTATTTCTTCCATTTTGCTTCCCCATGAACCAATGAATTGAGTGAGTCAAGCTAGCGACTTCGGTAATCAAAAACAGTAGCAAACATGGGTTTTCACCCATGTTTCCACCTAGTGTGGGGAGTTGCCCACATATTATATATATATATATATAAGTTTTCATATAAAAACTTTCTAAATAATGGCGTAGTATTTCCCTTTTCGTTCTTTGTTTTGACGCATAACGGGGTACTTTGAATATTGAGGGCAATATTCATTTCTAAGTGTGGGGGGGAATTCTCACGAATTTTATCATATAATTATACCGCCTAATTCCCCCGTTTTTGGCCAAATTTTTTTTTTGGAGTAAGTGTTTTACACTTACTCATTTGGTTATCAATCCGCCTTGTCTAATAAACAAAAGGATTGGCTAATCCAGGAGCAAACGGCTCTTGGTAAAGATATCTCAAATTCGTTGACGGCTTGCAATTTGCCCAAAATTGTATGGTATTCAACTCACCATATCCTTAAAAGTAAAGAGTTGGCTAGCCCGCAAGTTTATGGCTTGTGGTAAAGGCAGTGGAAAAACCATAATTGGTAATGAGCTCACCAAAGATAATTTGATAATTTATCTAAGAGTTGGCTAGTCGGAGCAAGCGGCTTCTGGTAAGAGACAAATCAAATCCGTTGAAAGTGGTGGTTTGCTCAAAATCACATGGTTATCGGTTGTACCATGGTTCTTACTTGAAGCTGAAACATTTGGCTACTCGGAAGTAATGGCTTTTGGTAAAGAGCTTCAAATCCATTAAGTTTTTCTCAAAAGATTGCTAGGGACTAGCAATAGTTTAGTGTGGGGGATTGATGAGTGTGTAAATACTCATCATTTTAGTCAAATCTGAGCGCAAACGTCTAAAAATCTCGAGAAATGCATCAAAATTTTGAAAATATTCCAAAATTGCATTTTATATGTTTCAGATGCAAAATGTTCAAAATCGGATGAAAAATGAGCAAAGTTTGCATAATTGGCAGTTTCAGTCCCCAAGTTACTAAAATTGTCAAAAATAGTCCACAGTCCTTATTTCAAAAAGAAAAATCACCAAAGGTCCTTTTTAAATCAGAACTTGTCAAAATTAGTCCTTTGGTGAAAAATATCAAAAGTTTGAGAAAATTACAAAATTGGTCCTCTAAGTTTCAAATTTGGCAAAATTAGCCCCTGGAAAATTGGAAAATCACAAGATTGGTCCTTATACTTTTTGAGTTTGTCACTTTTAATCCTTGGGCAACTTTTGATTTGGCGCCTAGGTCCCTTGAGTTTTCAAGAAAATTACATAACAAGCCCTTTATTAAAACCTTAGCCTTGTCAACGCCATTGGACCCTATCATATGTCTTGGCCCCCATAAAATAAGTATTTTGGACCCCCCTTTATTACTAATATCCGGTCAACCCATTTGGTCAAACAGACACCCTTGGCGCGTTTTTCTTCTTTTTCCACTTGATCTACCTTCCAGCCATCTCCACCTCAACATATCACCATCCATGTCCCCTCTACCTCCACCAATATCCAAATATCATTAAATATCTCACCCTCATCTCCTCAACACTCCATCTGTCAAAACCACATTTCCCGCCAAATATGATCAATGGCCAATATGATCCAAAAGTCATCCAATGGCCCTGAAATAAGGTGGGATTATCTCAGAGAGGAGAGAGAAATCATCTGGAACTATAAAAAGGAAGAAAGAAGCATTGAAGGAGTGGTAGCTAGTTTTTATAATTTCCTTTAATGTCGTTTTTTTTAAAATGTATTAGTTAAAATCAAATGTTGTAGTTTGGTTGTTTGTATCACATTTAAGTTGAACCATTGTTGTATTGTGCCTTTAAGTATCAATTTTAAGTTTAATCAAATTTCAAATTTATTGTTCACTGTGGAAATTTTCAAGTTTCAAAATTTGTATCCAAGTTTCTCATAAGCTTTTGTTAAAATCAAAGAAGCTTATTTAAGCCTATCTTAACTTTTGGTAAGGTTACTAATCAGTTTTAAGCAGTTTTGCCACATGGTCAACATAAGTCAACTGTTGCTACAATTTGGAAATGGTGATGGTATTGGGTTGATGCAGCTTGGATTAGGGTTGGAAATAGATTAGTATAAGTGATCTTGGGTTTGGTTTTAGCACGCACATTGTAAGTAAGCTTTCACTTTTCATTCTCAAGTCAATTTGCGATCTTTTTTTGTTCATGTATCTGTGGTATCCACTAGTTTAGTCTTGTCTACTTAATGATAATTAAACCAGTTGAACTCAGTTTGAGTGTCTGATTTAGCTAGATTAGTAGTTAGTCTTGTTAAGATTGCATATCAGCTCATTAAGGTGTGTTTGGATTTTGTAGCATAACTGTGCTTGAGGATTGTTTATAGGTTAGGATTTATTGGTTTATGTGTGTTTAGCTTATATTGATCCATTTCTGTCTTAACTCTGCACTTGCAATCTCTCAAAGTCAAATTCCCATCTAGTCTGTCTTATATGCTTCCTTTGTTAGAGTTTTAAGAATCAAAACCTTGATTTGTGTTAAGAATCAATAAACATAGCTTTCAGTAACTTCATTTCATCATAATACATCATTATCAGTCCATAAATTAGAATCAAAGTTCAAAATAGTCAACTTTTCATTATTGCTCAAAAAGTCAAAATTTGCAAAACTCAGTTTTGGCCCAACTGAGGTGAATTTTCTTGAGCTCATTTCTGGGACAAATCGGATGAAACTTGTTGTTTTAAAAGTCCCTCTTGGTCTATTTTCTTATCTCTATTTTATTACATTTTTGTGAATTTTTCAGAAGCTTCATTTTAGCTTGTGATCATGGGCTTAAACCCCTGTGCGAGGGCATTAAATCTGAGGGGTTTATCGGCTTTTCAGAGCTTGTCTGGGGCTCATATTGGCTTATCTAGGTCTAATTTTTGGTTTACAAACTCTTGGCCAGGTCTAGTGTAGGATCCAACAAGTGCTTTTCATTTTACTTATTTTGAAGCACGTGCTTAAGTCTAAACTTAGCACCCAAATCATTTTTAGCTTATAAAATCAAAACACCAAATCTGAGTAAATTGCTATTCCAGTGGTTAAGAGCAGTTGAGATTGGTTGTTTTGAGTTCTTTAGCATAGTGTAGCCTGTTTCAGTTGTGGCCTTGGGTGTCCTTTTGCTTATTTAAGTGCTTATTTCAATAAGCACTTGTACTTCAGTTTCAAATTCCTCCACACAACCCCTGTTTTTATATTTTTCCTAGGTTCTAAATATTATTTTAGAGTTTTCCTGAAATTTTCATATTTTTCCAAGCTTGTTTGCTATTTTTCTTAATTTAAATTAGTTTTAAGTATTTTTAATTAGCTTTTAATACAATTAATTAAGAAAAGTTTCAAAAAATAATTTTTCAATTTTCTTAAGTTAAGATAAATATAAAAAGCCAAAAAATATTTTTCCATAATTTTCTTAGCTTAAATAGTATTTTCTAGCATTTTAATTAGTTTTAAATAGTTTTAAATTAATAATAAATACATAAAAAGTCTAAAAAATATATTTTCAGTTTTAAAATAAGTTTTATGATATTTTAGATTTTTCTAAGTCTTAATTTTATTTTTCTAGCTTTATTTCATATTTTCTTGTATTATAAGCTATTATTTATTAGTTAAAAATAGTTTTTAATTAATAATAATTAATTAATTAGTTATAAAAGTAATTTTCTTTTTCTATAAATTTTATTTTATTATTAGGTTTGTAAAAATGTCATTTTCATATTTGTAGGCCTTTTATTTCTTTAAAACTCACGTTTTGTTTTGTACGTTTACGTAATTTTTTTTAAACGTAAGTTTTAAGTTTTAAACGTTCATCATTTTAAATATAGTGATAGCGTTTATTTAATATATTTTATCTTTTTAATTTTCTTAATTTGTATTTAAGTCGTTTTAATTTATAAACTTTATCAGTAGTGTAATTATCCATCCAAATCCTTTCCGATCACTATCCTTAGTGATCACTCTATCATCTGAGTTTGTGTTTTGCACACCATTGAGTCTCCGTGGGACTTAACGACCCGGGGAATTCATTGTATTCTCCTGATCTTCATTGTATTTGTGCTTAAGCGTTTTAAGTGCATGCGGTTGGCCATTCACAAGTGGCGGCTTGTGTGATTAGACTTGTGGTTAAAGACGGATCAAAATTTGGGCATTGCCGGAGCTTTAGCGTGTGTTAAACCTTTTGAGATCCATTCTTGCACATACCCCATCTTTTGTAAAAGTTTTTTGTAAAGTTTTCAAAAATCCAAAAAGTTCATTAACACTTTTTCTGAAGTGTTAACAACGTAAAATATTTTCATTCTTTGTTTTTATCAAAATGTTTTTCAAAATACCAAAATATTCCTCTTTACCCTCTTACCTTTTGATTCTTCATTTCTTACCCTCTAAAACCTTTTGATTCTTTCTATGTCTTATCCTCACCCTCTTGGTTGTCAATGGTGTGGTGGTCCTTATAATGGTGGCAATTGCCAAAGTTGTAGCATGGTGGGAGGAAGCGGGTGCGTACATAACCGGATCCCTATTCCTACCATAACACGATTTATTCCATCACTACCCATATTGTGAGACTCTAGTTTCTTGTGTAGTACTTGTGGTGGTTCACATTCCAGTTCGATTGTCAATCGAAACACGCTTGTCTATGAGCGGGTTCGATAACAATTATGACTACAACACATACGACTCCACGGCCACGAGTTCTACTTGTTGTGAGTATTGTGGAGGTCCTCGCTCTAGCTCGGATTGTCAAGCGAGGGAATCCAATTCCTTGTAACAATTACGACTATTCGTTCCAAGACCAACCTCCACAATACCAAATGATTCAAGCAACTCCTCATGAAACTACGACGGACCTTCTCTTGAAGAGTCTTGAGTTATTAAAAGAACTTAAGGAGAATTAGGCTATGTCACATGAGAAATCCATGGAAGAATTGTTAGCGGAGGACGAGTGCTAAATTAGATTCCCGATTGCCATTGAAAACACGTTAGGAATCAATTAGACTACAAAAAGCATTCAAATCTAGCTCTCGATTCCGTTTCATTCCTGATGACGATGATGATGAAGATATCCTTGATATCCTACAATTTTATAACGGTTCATCAATCCTCTATTTGAATTCGACTCTGAATTCACTTTAATTTCTGAGAATCCACTCTTTGATACTCAGATTGAGGATAGTGATGAGCCCACAATGGAACAAGAGTTCACAACTTCACTTCATGTGAATGATTCTCTTCATGAAGAGTTCTCCGGTGAACTCTCTCATGACATATCTCCTCCGGAACATGATCATTTCTATTTTGATCTTGAGGATGATATTAGCTCGGAGGAAGGTGTACTATATCGTATGAGTTTGCTTATTAATAATACTACCTTCACCCTTCCTCCCGATACATCTACATTTGAGGATGAAGAATGGATCTTGATTGTTATCAGAACCTTTCTTCCTTTCCTCAAATATCTTGTGATTTCTCTTCATCTTCACTCCTTCGGGAATGAAGACACTATCTTTGACCCCGGCATTTTCATTTATCATCTGTGAGCCGGTTCTGCATATCTCATCGTTGTGGAACTTTCACGTGCTTCAAATGTTTGTTCAAACATCTTGAATGAAAGTCCGATGGAGATTGTCTCTTCCACTTACTTCCACATGAACAAATTAATGCGGTCAAGTCAAGCTAGCGGAAATCAAAAACAGTAGCATGCCATATGGGTTTCACCCATATTTCTGACTTCTTTCTATTTTCTACCACCCTAGTGTGGGGGGGGTTGCCCCATATTTTTATATATATAAGTTTCAAAAAAAAAAAAAATCTTTCTAAATAAAAGGCCGTAGTATTTCCCTTTTACGTTCTTTGTTTCGGCATAACCGCGGTACTTTGAATATTGAGGGCAATATTCATTTCTAAGTGTGGGGGGGAATTCTCGCGAATTTCATCATGTATGATCTACCCAATTCCCCCGTTTTTGGCCAAAATTTTTTGGAGTAAGTGTTTTACACTTACTCATTTGGTTATCAGTCCGCCATGTTTGTAAGACAAAAGGATTGGCTAATCCAAGTGCAAACGGCTCTTGGTAAATATTTCTCAAATCCGTTTATATGGCTTGCAATTTGCCCAAAATTGTATGGTTCTCAACTCACCATATCCTAAAAGTGAAGAGTTGGCTAGCCCGCAAGATTATGGCTTGTGGTAAAGGCGGTGGAAAATCCATAATTGGTATTCACTCACCAAAGATAATTACGATAATTTATCTAAGAGTTGGCTAGTCGGAAACGGCTTCGGTAAAGACACATCAAATCCGTTGAAAGTCGGTGGTTTGCTCAAAATCACATGGTTATCAGTGTACCATGGTTCTTGCTTGAACTGAAACATTTGGCTACTCCATAAGTGATGGCTTTTGGTAAAGAGATGAAATCCATTAAGTTTTCTCAAAAGATTGCTAGGGACTAACAATAGTTTAGTGTGGGGTATTGATGAGTGTGTAAATACTCATCATTTTAGTCAAATCAGAGCTGCAAAGCGTCTAAAATGCTCGAAATGCATCAAAATACTGAAAATATCTCAAAATGGCATTTTATATATTTCCGATGCAAAATGTTCAAAATCAGATGAAAAATGAGCAAAGTTTGCATAATTGGCAGTTTCAGTCCCCCAAGTTTCTAAAATTGTCAAAAATAGTCCCTGAGTCCTTATTTCAAAAAGAAAAATCACCAAAGGTCCTTTTTAAATCAGAACTTGTCAAAATTAGTCCTTTGGTGAAAAATATCAAAAGTTTGAGAAAATTACAAAATTGGTCCTCCAAGTTTCAAATTTGGCAAAATTAGCCCCTGGAAAATTGGAAAATGACAAGATTGGTCCTTATACATTTTGAGTTTGTCACTTTTAATCCTTGGAGCAACTTTTCAGATTTGGCAGCCTAGGTCCCTTGAGTTTCAGAAATTACATAACAAGCCCTTGTTATTAAAACCTTAGCCTTCTCAAAACTGCCATTGGACCCTATCATATGTCTTGGCCCCCTGTCAAATAAGTATTTTGGACCCCCCCTTTATTACTAATATCCGGTCAACCCATTTGGTCAAACAGCCACTGGCGTTTTTCTTCTTCTTCCACTTGATCTCTGCACACACCTTCCAAGCCATCCCTCCACCTCAACATATCACCATCCATACCTCCACCAATATCCAAATATCATTAAATATCTCACCCCTCATCTCACTCAACCTCCATCTATCAAAACCACATTTCCCGCCAAATATGATCAATGGCCATATGATCCAAAGTCATCCAATGGCCCTGAAATAAGGTGGGATTATCTCAGAGAGGAGAGAGAAATCATCTGGAACTATAAAAAGGAAGAAAGAAGCATTGAAGGAGTAGTAGCTAGTTTTTATAATTTCCTTTAATGTCGTTTTTTTTAAAATGTATTAGTTAAAATCAAATGTTGTAGTTTCAGTTTGTTTGTATCACATTTAAGTTGAACCATTGTTGTATTGTGCCTTTAAGTATCAATTTTAAGTTTAATCAAATTTCAAATTTATTGTTCACTGTGGAAATTTTAAAGTTTCAAAATTTGTATCCAAGTTTCTCATAAGCTTTTGTTAAAATCAAAGAAGCTTATTTAAGCCTATCTTAACTTTTGGTAAGGTTACTAATCAGTTTTAAGCAGTTTTGCCACATGGTCAACATAAGTCAACTGTTGCTACAATTTGGAAATGGTGATGGTATTGGGTTGATGCAGCTTGGATTAGGGTTGGAAATAGATTAGTATAAGTGATCTTGGGTTTGGTTTTAGCCTGCACACCAACTGGACAGTTGTAAGTAACTGTTTCACTTTTCATTCTCAAGTCAATTTGCAGTCTTTGTTTGTTCATGTATCTGTGGTATCCACTAGTTTAGTCTTGTCTACTTAATGATAATTAAACCGTTGAACTTCATTTGAGTGTCGATTTAGCTAGATTAGTAGTTAGTCTTGTTAAGATTGCATATCAGCTCATTAAGGTGTGTTTGGATTTTGTAGCATTGGGAGGATTGTTTATAGGTTAGGATTTATTGGTTTATGTGTGTTTAGCTTATATTGATCCATTTCGTCTTAACTCTTGCACTTGCAATCTCTCAAAGTCAAATTCCCATCTAATCGTCTTATATGCTTCATTTGTTAGAGTTTTTAAGAATCAAAACCTTGATTTGTGTTAAGAATCAATAAACATAGCTTTCAGTAACTTCATTTCATCATAATACATCATTATCAGTCCATAAATTAGAATCAAAGTTCAAAATAGTCAACTTTTCATTATTGCTCAAAAAGTCAAAATTTGCAAAACTCAGTTTTGGTCCAACTGAGGTGAATTTTCTTGAGCTCGGGGACAAATCAGATGAAACTTGTTGTTTTTAAAAGTCCTACTGGTCTATTTTCTTATCTCTATTTTATTACATTTTTGTGAATTTTTCAGAAGCTTCATTTTAGCTTGTGATCATGGGCTTAAACCCCAGGGCATTCTGCACAGGGTTTATGCATTTTGAGCTTGTCAGAGGCTCATATTGGCTTATCTAGGTCTAATTTTTGGTTTACAAACTCTTGGCCAGGTCTAGTGTAGGATCCAGCAAGTGCTTTTCATTTTCACTTATTTTGAAGCCGTGCTTAAGTCTAAACTTAGCACCCAAATCTGTTTTAGCTTATAAAATCAAAACACCAAATGGTAAATTGCTATTCCAGTGGTTAAGAGCAGTTGAGATTGGTTGTTTTGAGTTCTTTAGCATAGTGTAGCTTCTTTGATTGGGTGGCCTTGGGTGTCCTTTTGCTTATTTAAGTGCTTATTTCAATAAGCACTTGTACTTCAGTTTCAAATCCCTCCACACAACCCCTGTTTTTTATATTTTTCCTAGGTTCTAAATATTATTTTAGAGTTTTCCTGAAATTTTCATATTTTTCCAAGCTTGTTTGCTATTTTTCTTAATTTAAATTAGTTTTTAAGTATTTTTAATTAGCTTTAAATACAAATAATTAAGAAAAGTCTCAAAAAAATAATTTTTCAATTTTCTTAAGTTAAGATAAATATAAAAAGCCAAAAAAATATTTTTCCATAATTTTCTTAGCTTAAATAGTATTTTCTAGCATTTTAATTAGTTTTAAATAGTTTTAAATTAATAATAAATACATAAAAAGTCTAAAAAATATATTTTCAGTTTTAAAATAAGTTTTATGATATTTTAGATTTTTCTAAGTCTTAATTTTATTTTTCTAGCTTTATTTCATATTTTCTTGTATTATAAGCTATTATTTATTAGTTAAAAATAGTTTTTAATTAATAATAATTAATTAATTAGTTATAAAAGTAATTTTCTTTTTCTATAAATTTTCTTTTATTATTAGGTTTGTAAAAATGTCATTTTCATATTTGTAGGCCTTTTATTTCTTTAAAACTCACGTTTTGTTTTGTACGTTTACGTAATTTTTTTTAAACGTAAGTTTTAAGTTTTAAACGTTCATCATTTTAAATATAGTGATAGCGTTTATTTAATATATTTTATCTTTTAATTTTCTTAATTTGTATTTAAGTCGCTTTAATTTATAAACTTTATCAGTGTAATTATCATCCAAATCCTTTCCGATCACTATCCTTAGTGATCACTCTATCATCTGAGTTTGTGTTTTGCACACCATTGAGTCTCCGTGGGACTTAACGACCCGGGAATTCATTGTATTCTCTGATCTTCATTTGCATTTGTGCTTAAGCGTTTTAAGTCATTACGGTTGGCCATTCACAAGCGGCTTGTGTGATTAGACTTGACGGTTAGACGGATCAAAATTTTGGCGGCCGGGAGCTTTAGCGTGTTAAACCTTTTTGATCCATTCTTGCACATACCCCATCTTTTGTAAAAGTTTTTCGTAAAGTTTTCAAAATCCAAAAGTTCATTAACACTTTTCCAGTGTTAACGCCAAAAATATTTTCATTCTTTGTTTTATCAAAATGTTTTTCAAAAATACCAAAAATATTCCTCTTTACCCTCTTACCTTTTTGATTCTTCATTTCTTACCCTCTAAAACCTTTTGATTCTTTCTATGTCTTATCCTCACCCTCTTGGTTGTCAATGGTGTGGTGGTCCTTATAATGGTGGCAATTGCCCTAGTTATAGCATGGTGGAGTCGGGGAACGGGTTGCCATAACCGGGATCCCTATTCCTACCATAACACGACGATTTATTCCATCGGCTACCGCCTTTGTGAGACTCAGTTTTCGTTGTGAAATATGGTGGTTCACATTCGGTTCTGATTGTCAATCGAAACGCTTGTCTATGGCGGGTTTCGATAACAATTATGACTACAACACATAACTCTCACACATCAGGTTCTCTTGTTGTGGTATTGTGGAGGTCCTCACTCTAGCTTTATTGTCAAACAGGGAATCATTCCTTGTAACAATTACACTATTCGTTCCAAGACCAACCTCCACTACCAAATGATTCAAGCAACTCCTCATGAAACTTACGTGGACGTCTTGAGTTATAAGGGTAAAGAACAGGAGGTCACATGAGAAATCCATGGAAGATTGTTAGCGGAGGAACTGGTAGATTTGATTGCCATTGAAAACAACGTTAGGAATCAATTAGACTACAAAAAGCATTCAAATCTAGCTCGATTCCGTTTCATTCGATGACGATGATGAAGATATCCTTGATATCCTACAATTTTATAACGGTTCATCAAGTTCATCGATTGAAATTCCTTCCATGAAAATGGGGAGAAAAGACTATGATGGAATTACTAGCGGAAGAACAAATGGAAAGTATAAAACATATGTATGCTAGTCCTTCTAAACTCCCTCAGTTTTTTGTTATCACACGGCTCCCACTCACTCTCTAAACATGGGGATGAGCATCTTGACACTGTTCCGAAAGGAATGGGACGAATTTATAAAGTCTAGTGTTGAGGTCCTTGTCCCAATCTCGAGAGAGTCACGGGAACTTTGACCATATGTGTGATTCTCTTTCCCGTCTTGAGTGTTCAAATGATCATTTGGAAACTTTCTCCGATTTTAGCGACGATTGTGCTTCTTATGGAAACATGGTATGTTGAGGCATCACTTCCACAATCTGATGTTGATCCCTTCTTGAGGAGTTCTCCGTGAACTCACTCACATCAATCCACTCTTTGATTTGAAGCCGATCTGGGAGGCGAAAGTCTCACCGATAATGATCATTCACTCACTTCTTATCCTAACAGTCCAATAGAGAATGTTGATCACTTTGTTCCCGAAACATTCAATGCTACTTTCACCAATCCTCTATTTGAATTCGACTCGAATTCACTTTGATTATGAGAATCCACTCTTTGATACTCAGATTGAGGATAGTGATGAGCCCACAATGGAACAAGAGTTCACAACTTCACTTCATGTGAATGATTCTCTTCATGAAGAGTTCTCCGGTGAACTCTCTCATGACATATCTCCTCCTGAACATGATCATTTCTATTTTGATCTTGAGGATGATATTAGCTCGGAGGAAGGTGTACTATATCGTATGAGTTTGCTTATTAATAATACTACCTTCACCCTTCCTCCTGATACATCTACATTTGAGGATGAAGAATGGATCTTGATTGTTATCAAACTCTTTCTTCCTTTCCTCAAATATCTTGTGAATTCTCTTCATCTTCACTCCTTCGGGAATGAAGACACTATCTTTGACCCCCGGCATTTTCAATTATCATTTTGGTAGGTTCTATGCATATCTCATCGGTGTGGAACTTTCACGTGCTTCAAATGTTTGTCCAAACATCTTGAATGAAAGTCCGATGGAGATTGTCTCTTCCACTTACTTCCCCATGAACAAATTAATTCGGGTCGAGTCAAGCTAGCGACTCGGTAATCAAAAACAGTAGCATGCCATATGGGTTTTTCACCCATATTTCGACTTCTATTTTCTACCACCCTAGTGTGGGGGTTGCCCCACATGTTATTAATATATATATAAGTTTCAAAAATCTTTCTAAATAAAGGCGTAGTATTTCCTTACGGTTTAGTTTCGGCATAACCGCCGGTACTTTGAATATTGAGGGCAATATTCATTTCTAAGTGTGGGGAGGAATTCTCGCGAATTTTATCATGTATGATCTACCAATTCCCGTTTTGGCCAAAAATCTTTTTTGGAGTAAGTGTTTTACACTTACTCATTTGGTTATCAGTCCGCCATGTTTGTAAGACAAAAGGATTGGCTAATCCAGGAGCAAACGGCTCTTGGTAAATATTTCTCAAATCCGTTTATATGGCTTGCAATTTGCCCAAAATTGTATGGTTCTCAACTCACCATATCCTAAAAAGTGAAGAGTTGGCTAGCCCGCAAGATTATGGCTTGTGGTAAAGGCAGTGGAAAATCCATAATTGGTATTCAGCTCACCAAAGATAATTCTGATAATTTATCTAAGAGTTGGCTAGTCCAGAATGGTAACTTCTGGTAAGACACATCAAATCCGTTGAAAGCTGGTGGTTTGCTCAAAATCACATGGTTATCAGTGTACCATGGTTCTTGCTTGACCTGAAACATTTGGCTACTCGGAAGTGATGGCTTTTGGTAAAGAGATGAAATCCATTAAGTTTTCTCAAAAGATTGCTAGGGACTAACAATAGTTTAGTGTGGGGTATTGATGAGTGTGTAAATACTCATCATTTTTAATCAAATCGAGCTGCAAAACGTCTAAAAATGCTGAAATGCATCAAAATCGAAAATATCTCAAAATGGCATTTTATATATTTCAGATGCAAAATGTTCAAAATCAGATGAAAAATGAGCAAAGTTTGCATAATTGGCGTTTAGTCCCCAGTTTCTAAAATTGTCAAAATAGTCCCCTGAGTCCTTATTTCAAAAGAAAAATCACCAAAGGTCCTTTTTAAATCATAACTTGTCAAAATTAGTCCTTTGGTGAAAAATATCAAAAGTTTGAGAAACTTACAAAATTGGTCCTCCAAGTTTCAAATTTGGCAAAATTAGCCTGGAAAATTGAAAATGACAAGATTGGTCCTTATACTTTTTGAGTTTGTCACTTTTAATCCTTGGAGCAACTTTTCAGATTTGGCAGCCCTGGTCCCTTGAGTTTCAGAAATTACATAACAAGCCCTTGTTATTAAAACCTGCTTGTATCCAAGCCATGGACCCTATCATATGTCTTGGCCTGTCCAATAAGTATTTTGGACACCCCCTTTATTACTAATATCTGGTCAACCCATTTGGTCAAACAGACACCACTGGCGCGTTTTTCTTCTTCTTTCCACTTGATCTCGCAAACACTTCCAAGCCATCCCTCCACCTCAACATATCACCATCCATGTCCCTCACTCTCACCAATATCCAAATATCATTAAATATCTCACCCCTCATCTCACTCAACCTCCATCTGTCAAAACCACATTTCCCCAAAATATGATCAATGGCCAATATGATCCAAAAGTCATCCAATGGCCCTGAAATAAGGTGGGATTATCTCAGAGAGGAGAGAGAAATCATCTGGAACTATAAAAAGGAAGAAAGAAGCATTGAAGGAGTAGTAGCTAGTTTTTATAATTTCCTTTAATGTCGTTTTTTTTAAAATGTATTAGTTAAAATCAAATGTTGTAGTTTCAGTTTGTTTGTATCACATTTAAGTTGAACCATTGTTGTATTGTGCCTTTAAGTATCAATTTTAAGTTTAATCAAATTTCAAATTTATTGTTCACTGTGGAAATTTTCAAGTTTCAAAATTTGTATCCAAGTTTCTCATAAGCATTTGTTAAAATCAAAGCTTATTTAAGCTATCTTAACTTTTTGGTAAGGTTACTAATCAGTTTTAAGCAGTTTTGCCACATGGTCAACATAAGTCAACTATTGCTACAATTTGGAAATGGTGATGGTATTGGGTTGATGCAGCTTGGATTAGGGTTGGAAATAGATTAGTATAAGTGATCTTGGGTTTGGTTTTAGCTGCACCACTGGACCATTTGTAAGTAACTGTTTCACTTTTCATTCTCAAGTCAATTTGCTGATCTTTGTTTGTTCATGTATCTATGGTATCCACTAGTTTAGTCTTGTCTACTTAATGATAATTAAACAGTTGAACTCGGTTTGAGTGTCGTTTAGCTAGATTAGTAGTTAGTCTTGTTAAGATTGCATATCAGTTCATTAAGGTGTGTTTGGATTTTTGTATATGTTTCGGGGATTGTTTATAGGTTAGGATTTATTGGTTTATGTGTGTTTAGCTTATATTGATCCATTTCTGTCTTAACTTTGCACTTGCAATCTCAAAGTCAAATTCCCATCTAATCACTCTTATAGCTTCCTTTGTTAGAGTTTTTAAGAATCAAAACCTTGATTTGTGTTAAGAATCAATAAACATAGCTTTCAGTAACTTCATTTCATCATAATACATCATTATCAGTCCATAAATTAGAATCAAAGTTCAAAATAGTCAACTTTTCATTATTGCTCAAAAAGTCAAATTTGCAAACTCAGTTTTGGTCCAACTGAGGTGAATTTTCTTGAGCTCAGTTCTGGACAAATCGAGATGAAACTTGTTGTTTTTAAAAGTCCTACTGGTCTATTTTCTTATCTCTATTTTATTACATTTTTGTGAATTTTTTAGAAGCTTCATTTTAGCTTGTGATCATGGGCTTAAACCCCCTGTGCAGGGCATTAAATCACAGGGGTTTATCAGACTTTTGCAGAGCTTGTCAGGGGCTCATATTGGCTTATCTAGGTCTAATTTTTGGTTTACAAACTCTTGGCCAGGTCTAGTGTAGGATCCAACAAGTTGGCATTTTCAGCTTATTTTGAAGCCTTGCTTTAAGCTTCTTGAAATCAAATTTTTAGCTTATAAAATCAAAACACCAAATCTGAGTAAATTGCTATTCCAGTGGTTAAGAGCAGTTGAGATTGGTTGTTTTTGAGTTCTTTTAGCATAGTGTAGCTTGTTTCATTGGGTGGCCTTGGGTGTCCTTTTGCTTATAAGTGCTTATTTCAATAAGCACTTGTACTTCATTTCAAATCCCTCCACACAACCCTGTTTTTTTATATTTTCCTAGGTTCTAAATATTATTTTAGAGTTTTCCTGAAATTTTCATATTTTTCCAAGCTTGTTTGCTATTTTTCTTAATTTAAATTAGTTTTTAAGCATTTTTAATTAGCATTTAATACAAAAAATTAAGAAAAGTTTCAAAAAAAAAATTTTTCAATTTTCTTAAGTTAAGATAAATATAAAAAGCCAAAAAAATATTTTTCCATAATTTTCTTAGCTTAAATAGTATTTTCTAGCATTTTAATTAGTTTTAAATAGTTTTAAATTAATAATAAATACATAAAAAGTCTAAAAAATATATTTTCAGTTTTAAAATAAGTTTTATGATATTTTAGATTTTTCTAAGTCTTAATTTTATTTTTCTAGCTTTATTTCATATTTTCTTGTATTATAAGCTATTATTTATTAGTTAAAAATAGTTTTAATTAATAATAATTAATTAAATAGTTATAAAAATAATTTTCTTTTTCTATAAATTTTCTTTTATCATTAGGTTTGTAAAAATGTCATTTTCATATTTGTAGGCCTTTTATTTCTTTAAAACTCACGTTTTGTTTTGTACGTTTACGTAATTTTTTTTAAACGTAAGTTTTAAGTTTTAAACGTTCATCATTTTAAATATAGTGATAGCGTTTATTTAATATATTTTATCTTTTTAATTTTCTTAATTTGTATTTAAGTCGCTTTAATTTATAAACTTTATCAGTAGTGTAATTATCCATCCAAATCCTTTCCGATCACTATCCTTAGTGATCACTCTATCATCTGAGTTTGTGTTTTGCACACCATTGAGTCTTCGTGGGACTTAAAGACCCGGGGAAACACTATACTCCTCAGATCTTCATTGCATTTGTGTTTTAAGCAGTTTTAAGCTTCTTACGGTTGGCCATTCAGTGAAGCCGGCTTGTGTGAGGTAAACGGCCATTTTAAACGGATCACTCATTCCTGTATCTTCCCTGCAATGCATGTTAAAATTGCGGACAAAACCACCAAATCGTTCATGATTAAGGGAGTGATTGATAAGGCCGCCATTACATCATTGGTAACCACAACCGAGCTTCTCCAATTGGTCAAGTGATGTTTCATCGAGGGGCGTGGTGAAGACAGTTACATAACCTCACGCTTGCGGCCTGAACCTTTTCAATTAGTTCATATAGTTCGGTGCAAGTGGCTTCTCAAACATACGTTTGAGTTCATCTAGCATGCTCATAGCCGGATAGTGCTCAAATTGTTTTTGCAATTGAGCTTGGACATCCCGAAAGCATTAGACAGCATACATCATTGTGCTTCTCATATTCAACACGATATGCCTCTTGTTCAAGCGAGTAGATATTGAGAGGAGCATGTCGGGCGAGGTGTAGTCAAAATTTCAACCCTTTTGGCGAAGGATGATCCTAAGTGAGCGATGCCAATCATTGAAATTAGGGCCAGTCAGCTTGTCTCTTCCAATCATATCTTTGAAAGCAACACTCATTAAGCTCATAGTGTTTTCTGGTTGATGAGCCATCTATAGAAAAGTTCAAAAAACCATAATTAGTATTTTGATAATTTTCCTTTTCAATAAACAATTAAATACCCAAGGTTCATATTCATATAACCAATTAATTATTATTGAAAACTAGGATCAAAATTGTCATAATTTCATCCGCGTGGAGTTGATCTGCTAGTAATGAACCTTATACAAAGTGGTAGAGCTTTTGCTCAATTGCCAATTTCAATTGCAATTCCTAGATTTATGGGATTTACATATAGCCAATATCAATCACCATGTAAACATGTTTTATCCCATCTTATGCCTTGAGTTTTTAGTTTTCACCGCCTAGCTCAATTAAGTTGTCCAACTTAAGAAACTGCAAAATCGTCCATGCCCGTTCTCACGACACGTGGACATTTTACCCTTCGATTACGATCTAAGTCACGTTCTCAGGCAAATAAAAGGTAATCTTAGGTGTTTCCGTTTCACTGGATGGCATATAACTTAAATTAAGGGTAATAATTTTTGATGTTAAATCAAATATGTACAAAGATGTCATGCATTCATCTTCGTAGCATAGGTTTTATTAAAACATTTATATCCTTGTTTTAATGGTTTAAGCTTTTCATCATCAAACTTTAATCGAGGTATTGGATGACCAATTAAAGAATCACCTTAATAACTACTATATCCTACTACTGCATGAGTCATAAGACCCAAGTTATTCGGATAATTACCACAAAAGTGGCGCGTAGAGATTAAAGTAATTCACCCTTAAGATTTAATGCACACATATAGGAATACTTGGTAGCTCCATTAAGACACACAAACGAGGCGGAGAATCGTAGGTGTGTGAAGCATACCCTCATCTTTAGGGCGTCACAATTTAATGCGGTCCTCCTATACCCATCACACAGTTTGTCATTAATGGGTGAGCCGTTCTAACTATTTTGTGCAAAAAATCAATCAATTAAACGATTATGATTATTATGCTTAAAAATTACATGTTTCACCATTGTTTAGGTCAGTTTATTTTTCTTGTAAAAATACCCTTGTTACACATAACAAACAAGCAAGTATTTTAAAAATAAACAAATAAACAATGAATGCATAACAAAAAAATAAGTCATGCATATCAAATAGCCACATGCAAACCTTTTGATAAATCCTATTAATAATCAATTCTATATCTGTCAATATGTATATATTTAATTAAGACTTTCACCCGTTTTCAGCTATGTACAAGGTGAGCCACATGCATCGATTCATCGATTGTGTAAGTCAAAATTAAACATATACCACATAGCACATAATTGATTAATTAATAATTATTGAGGTCTTCCCCAATTTTAAATCTATCATAATTTAATGTATATCACTTAAACAAGAAAGACATACAATAAAAGTAGATCCATGATAAAACATGCATGTAATTATCATGGACATAAAATTACACTTAATAATTAATGCAATTAAACGAGTTACATAATACACACATAACATTGCATGCATCCTAGGGTTTCTAATCCAATTAAAACTTTTGTTTACAAAACCCTAATTAGGGCACCAAAAAACGCCCCAAAAATTAGAGTTTAGGTTTTGCAAACTCTAGATCTCACATATACAAATAATAACACAACATGTTTATTTTAATTATGTGTTTCAGTAATTAATTACTTGTTATACAAGGCTCGTGATGCCACTGTTGAGTTTATAATACATGACTTAAACATAAAACATGTAGACATCAATAGTACACGGTAGGAAGACTAAAGATCATAACAAATAAATTAATTAACGAATAGATCGTAACATACCTCTTGCAATTGTCGGATCTTGAACAAAACGAAGAAGTGGTTTAAAGTTGTCCCTACCGTTTTACAACTTAAACCAATTAGGTGTAAGAATAGTGTCTTACTACCACAGTTTTGTACACACGAATTAACCAACGAATCAAGCGATTGTTAGATCTAACACAAGTCCTTGTTTTTATGAAAAACAAAACCAAAACACCCTTGGAAGAGGGGGGTTCGGCCGAATAATAGCAAGAGAGGAAGAGGAGATATCTAGGTTAATTCAATGCACAAAGTAATGAAAAAACCCTAGAACATAGCCTTGTTTATATAGTGTATGGAAACCTTTGGGAACAAGTTAGGGCTTGTGTTGAGAACCCTCCCCTTGGCCGGCCATGATACAAGAGAAAACCCCAAAACTTTCCATTTCAAGATTTTCCATTACTAGTCCTTTCTTTTTTCATTTAACGGTCGTTAGTTATTTTTCCGTTAAATACTTAACGATCGTTAAACGGACTTAATGTGCAATAATTAATCGTAAACATTAACATTAATTATTTAACTTTAATTCTCAATCACTAATGTGTGCAATCATTGGTCACTGAGTTGAATCCGGACATTTACGTATTTGTAAATATATGCATTTCCAACAATATATATATGTCATTTTACATATATATAAATACAGCTACAACTATGTTACCAAACGTTATCATTTAAAAAAACAGATATTGTTCACGGCTACTGCTCACAGCTACTGCTACTTTGACAAACATAGCCTAATCTAGTTGAACTAGCTGTCGTACGCTAGTTTGAAAACTTTCACATCTTTCTTCTCTTAACTTTTATCGGATTATTATAAATACACCTCAACTCCACAAAAAAGTGAAAAACCTACACTCTCTCTTTCAGGACCATTCGAATTAAGTTGCGCTTCTTTCATCACCCAAAAAATATCACATTTTTTCATCATTGATGCACTGTGTGGATACAATTCCACTTTGCCATAAGTTAAATGATCACATGTTCATATCAAAATATCTTAACACATTCAATTTACACACTTCTACTATGCCATAATTCAAAACACCCAAATGTTCATATCAAAATATCTTAAGCACATCTGATTCACACAAACCATATCTCACTCAACAACAAAGAACCCAAAACACACATGTGTTGTGTTTAGGAAGAGGCTTATATAGCCTATTAGAACTTAAGATTTTAAATAAGCTAACTTTTATAGCTTCATTTGACACGCAAGTTTTTAGAGACTTGTAAAAAAACTTGAACTTAGTAAGAGCTGAGCTTATGAGAAAACCAATTTACACAATTTGTTTACATTTACACTATTATTTCACAATTATAACTGTCTACTTTGCTAAACATATCTTAATGTAATGTGGCGTTTGTTTTTTAAGATGCCCTGAATCTGAATCTGAATATGAATCTGAAGCGTAAATATCTGAAGCTGACCGCATTTGAACGGGAAAAAAAAAACTCATGTTTGAACCGCACATTTGCTTGCTCGTACTAATTTTTTTTGGTTATTTTTGTGTCAACAAGACACCTCTCTTAATTCTAGACAATTAAGATTTTACTGCCTCTAACCGCGTCTGAAAAAAAAAAACAATCTGAACGACCAAAATGTCCGACCGCGTCTGAATCGTTCAGATTTAAAGACCGTTAAACATCTTTTTAAAAGGGAGGTGATCTTCACCATATTTTTTGATTAATGCACCACAAATTATGCATTACAGTATTGTACGGTATAAACTGTAATGCACAAATTGTGATGCATTAATCAAAAAATGTGATGTGAGTATCAATTTCTTTTAAAAATCAAACACAGCCAAAACATACTTATTGGTCACCTGAAAAAATTCGAAATGGGAGAAAAAAGTCATTTCACAATTTACATCATCCCAAAAGCAAGCAAGTGGCATTTCTCCAAGATACAGGCGTTTTGTCTATATATACACGAACCACAACACACAAACACAAAATAAAATATAACCACATTCCCAAATCATCATTATCATCATCCTTTTTTGTTTTTATCTGCCCATAAATTTTGATCCGATTTTAATTCAATTTTGAGAAATTGGTATTAGGATAATGAGGTTAATGCATGAAATTGAGGAGGAGGAAGAAGAAGAAATAGAAATAGAATCAAGCAGTGGTTCAATCGTTGAATTAGGAATGAAAGGTGTTGTTGTTGGTTACGCTTTGACTTCCAAAAAGATTAAAAGCTTCTTGCAACCTAAACTTAAAGGCTTGGCTAGGTAAATTTTTTCAAAATTAATGAAACCCCTTATTTAAAGTTTTGTTTTTTAATTAAATGAGATTAAAATTTGATGTGGGTTTTTTTTAATTTTTAAAAAGATTGTTTCTTGTGCATGTTTTTTTCTGTATATATATGAGTATCTTATTTAATAATTGGCTATTTATATATTTTGTTTGTTTTGATTGGATTGATGAAATATTGAATTCCCTTATTTCAAGTTTTGATTTTTGATTAATTGGGATTTTTTAAGATTGTTTATTGGGCATATTCTAGATATATTTGCAATATTTGGGTTGATATAATTTTGAATTTTTTAATGAATAATATTATGTGGTTAAAAGGTATACATGTATCATGGAACAAATGAACAATACCTGTATTACATTAATTGAAATTAATGTTGAAAATGATTATATGTGTCCGTGGGTTGCAGCCAAATTAAATCAATAATATAAAAAAATGAAGTGAATTGTAAAATTCAAGTTGATAATTGATAAGTATATAGTAGAACAGAATGAGCTCTTTTGCAGGTTTGTGTAGTGGGAATTTTTTTAATAAAAGATTCTTGATTGTGAATGTTTGTCATGTGTTTGAGTATCTTATGTAATAATTGACCATTTGGGTTTGGGTGTAGAAAATCTTTTATCATGATTTTCAACATTGTGATTGGTGTACATGTATCATGGAAGAATATATGTGTTACGTTAATAAATTGAATTTGATTATTTATAATGATATATTCTTGACTTGGTCTAGTATTGATGTATCAAATTTGATTATATGTTTTCTCATATTAGATTCTGTTATATTGGTTTAGAGGGTGTTTGGGATTGCATAGTTTAAGTGTTTATTGCTTATAATAAAACAAAAAAGCACTTTGAAGTGTTTGTATGAGTAAGTGCTTATTGGCTTAGTTCGTGAGGAATAAGCACTTTTGAATAAGCATGTAGGAAGGTGCTTATTTGAAAGTTAAGCCACAAGCATAAGCCAAAAATATGCAATCGCAGCTAGTGATGTTTGAAAGGAAACTTTCTTATAGTATGTATAACTTTGTGATGAAAAATAATGCAAAAATGCGATGAACTTTCACATTTTTTTCCTTGTGTGGTAATGGACTTTCAAATTTACTCTTTGATGTCATTTGTCACTATTTGATACATGTCCTTGTGTTGATTCTTGTAAATATATGTTTTTGTTTACCATTTGGTTCAACAGACTATGGTTTTTTTTTTACTATTTGATGTAATATTACATCTGCAAAAAGCATAATAGAAAAATACTCACTGATTGTGTGGTGACGAATTTACGTTCAATGGTAACGTGTTTTATCGAATGCTAAAAAAGAAATTTGTTACTTACAATGTCAAAAACTTGGAAGTTTTGTGTAATTTTTCCTTTTGTAACTGAGTTGAAATTAACACAATTCTGACTGGTGTTAATACTTTCAGACCTTATCAGTACTTTTATAAATCAGATGTTGACTGTATCTTTGGTTGTCTGAGTCGCAGGAATAAGGGAATATATTTTGTTGCTATTGATCAAACCCGGCCTCTCACAGATCAAGGTCCTTTTGACATTGTGCTGCATAAGGTCAGTGCGGACCATTCTTCCATATACGTCTGAATACATATGTCAGCCACCATGGTGAACTTTTCGTTCTATTTTCATTTCTTTCTGTTTTCACATAAATGCCGGATACTGATTTATTTATTTCAACTTGTTAATGTCCAGTGGTCTGGGAAAGAATGGCAGCAAATTCTCGAGGTGTGTTCTTGTTCAAAATCTGCTTTATTGACATCAACTTGTTATATCTTTCATTGATATATTGGATGAACTAAGACGATGTTTCTATTTTTGAAGGATTATCGGCTGACACATCCAGAAGTTACAGTTCTAGATCCTCCAGGGGCCATACAACATGTTTACAATAGACAGTCTATGCTACAGGATGTCGCTGATTTGGACTTCTCTGATGCATATGGTATAATTTTCTTTTACCTGTTGATACTAGTCATTGTTGGAATGTTTCTGGTGCTAAAATTGATTTGTGCAGGTACAGTAGGTGTCCCGAGACAGTTGGTGATTGAAAAAGATCCATCGTCTATCTCAGATGCTGTTAGGAAGGCCGGATTATCCCTTCCTCTTGGTATGTTTCATTTTTTGCAGTTACTGCTTCTGCTTTTTTATCTGAACACAAACTAATGTCTACATCTCTGTCAGTTCTTGGCCGTTGGTTGCTAAATCACATGAGCTATCACTAGCTTATGATGAATACTCCCTTCAGAAGCTAGAGCCCCCACTTGTTCTCCAAGAGTTCGTTAACCATGGTATTTAATCGTATTTAATCGCAGTCAAAATATTTGGTATTTTTGTAATCATATATATGGTTACATAGTAATAATGGTTATCGGTTATGTGGGTTTTAGGAGGTGTTCTGTTCAAAGTGTACATTGTGGGAGATGCAATTAAGGTTGTGCGGCGTTTCTCTTTACCTGATGTTAGCAAGCGTGAGTTATCAAGAAGTGCTGGCGTGTTTCGGTTTCCAAGGGTTTCATCTGCTGCACAATCGGCAGATGATGCTGATTTAGACCCATGTATTGCTGGTAAGTCATTTACATTTTTCTAAGCAAATATCTTTTGTGTTCAAGTAGAGGAAATGTGATTTTTATATTTGTTATCATGTCGGGTTGCAGAGCTTCCTCCACGAGCCTTACTTGAACGCCTTGCTAGAGAACTGCGTCGACGTCTGGTAACCCACCACGTTCTTTTCAATGTAAAAAATGCCTCTTTTTAAGTGAATAAAATGGTTGTAATTAGTCTCTTATTGGCTGCAGGGACTTCATCTGTTCAACTTGGATATGATTCGCGAGCATGGAACAAGATATCGCTTCTATGTCATTGACATAAATTATTTTCCTGGTACTTTAGAGTTTCTCGCTTGTATTCACGTTTTATGATTATTTATAATCTGAGAATTGGATTGATTAAATGTGTTTGCGCGTTACAATTGCAGGGTATGGTAAAATGCCAGAATACGAGCATATATTTACAGACTTCCTTTTGAATTTGGCTAAAAGCAAAAGCAAGTACAAGAAATGCTCCGCGAGTTTACCTTGATCGACCCATCCAGATATCAATAAAGCACCCGGTTGGTCACAAACATGATGCTGGAAATGGTTAGCAGAAGGCGATGAACCATGCAGTTGCGTGCGGTGGCCAAGCTTGGACCGAGATTGAATAGGTGGTTATGGTGACCTATTGCAGAAGAAAGATGACGCACGGTTCCACCATAAGGCACCATTTGTGGTTTCTTTTAGTGTTAACCAGCAGTCGGTTTGCATGGCTTGTAGATATTTGTTTTGAATTAGGTCATGAACCATATATACTTTTTTTTTTCCGTATCTTTATACTGCAAATCTTTTCTATTACACAATTTTACTCATGCTGCCTCTGTTTGTTATGCAATTGGATCTTTTTATGATCTTCTGGCCAAAACTATTGGAACTAGCTTTTTAGGATAAAACTGTAAACACTTATTGAACCATATTGTTCTGAAGTTGAACGGGTCTACTTGGGTAGGTTCTGTTCCAGTTCAATGAAACTGTTTAGGAGAAAAAAAGAAAAAAGTTAGGCTCTGTTCATAGCCTAGATTTGAGTTGCGTTTATGGTGCACTTTAGAACATAACCAACTATAGACAACATCAAATTTGTTATGATATGTTTCAAATTTTTGTTCGGTTTGGTTTTAACATAATTCTTAGTAGTGTAAAAAAAAATGTTTTTTTTCAAAAGTTGGTACTAATACAGTATAAATTTATGAGTGCGCACTCTCTAAAATAATAAAAAGTTATAAGTGGATACCCATGAATTCCAAAGAAGAGAAAAAAAAGGAAGGAAAAAAAGTATACAGTGTTTTGAGTTGGTGGGCACTTGCAGAGCTGCATTGTGTTGAAGAAGAAGGTCAAATGGTTATGTTTTCTTCTAGGGCCCAATGGTTATGTTGTCTTTAAATTTTTTAAAAAGTTGGTGGTTTACTTCTTGTCGTTGAATGATGTCTTGTCGATCACATGATTAAAAAACATAAGAATTTAGTTTGTTACAAAATATTAAATGAGTTTACATTTTATCTATTCGATTAACACCAAAAACGAACCTATTTTAATCAACATATTGTACAACCCAAACTTGATAAACCAAAGCAACTATAGTAACTCGGACCCAAAAAGTGAAACCAGCGTACCTAATCCTATATTGTTATGAACCCGTAAAAATCTACCATGTAATATCAGATTTTTATATAAATCTACAAAATAGTGCATATCCTAACCTGAAATCCTGGGTCCGCCACAGTCAGTTCTGGTCCGGTTGTGTTGCACAAATCTCCTACCTACATGTGGTATTCGTAGCTACTCATAAATCTATACGACCAAACAAGAACTGCATGTATTTAAGAATCTTCATATGAATATTGTATATTCAACATAGGGTGCCATTTTTACTTAATTCTGCATGCTACTTTTGTAATAAAATCTCAGAATATGAACGGTACGAAAGATACAAGTACTTTTTTTTAATACATGGGTAGACATGCTAAATAGAGAGTACTTGTACTGCCTTGCCCATTCTGACATGGTATTTGATGCATTTGGATGAAGCTTTTTTGACTGCAAAACTTGACACCAGTAGTTAGCTAGCTAACTTTAATATGCCATCAATGGGATGGCCGATGAAACCGGAATCCTTGTGTTGGGCGATAGATTCATATTTCGTGCCTTTTTTTGGTTCGGTTGCAACAAGTTAGGTCTTGAAGCACCTCTTTTCCACTTTCCTTAAACCACCTCTCAGACAGCTCCACAGTTCTATGGCCAAATTGTCTTATACAAGCATTTGATGATGAGGCTCGTACCCAAACAACGAGTTTTCAGACATTTTTATGTTAAAGAAAAATGTAAATATACAGACATGAGATCTTACATAATAATAATTAAACAATATGGTTAAGGACTGAATATGAAGTCCCCACATTTACACTTCCAGCATAGTGGCTTGTAATTAGAGATGTCATCTCTTCTTGTAATGGTGCTCCTTGATCTTGTTCTTGTTCTTGGGCCTAGAATTGGGACTTGTATTGCTTCACATTTACCACACTTTCTACAATATTTCTTCCTCGCACATGTAGGTGGTCTTGATCCCGCCTTTACATCACTCATTCCCATCTTTCCATCATGCTCATATGTGTTCTTAATCACCTACAAAAAGTATTATATTCATATTCTTATAATCTGTATAAGGGTAAATCATGAATGGGGACCAAATTATGTCACATTTGAAACTCGTTGGCTTGTTTGTTTAAGTCGACTGATGCTTACATACTATGTATCATTTATCTTCCAAATTACAGATGACTTTTAGGGTCAAATGCAATCACTGATCAAAATTCGTCATCATATCCAGATAATGTATTTTTTGGAAAAATATTGTTCAACTCAATATACTTCAAATTTGAAACCATGAAAGGTAAAATGAAGTTAAAAGTCCAGACAGATTTTGAGTTTGAAATCGGAATCTTTGAAAAAAAGTCTAAATGATGGTTTGTGTTTAATATTACCCGAGTATCATTGTCAATCAGCTTTGAGTTCCATCCACCTACAATCATCATAAGAACTAATCATATAAACTCCGATTTATCAGTTAAAACACTAATACAGTGAGCCAATCAAGAAAAGAATATTGTAGTTTGCAACATGTTGAACATAAACTACCAACTACAGTTTTGTTCTTTTAAACCTATTCAAGCATGTTCATTTGGTTTATATTTGTACTTAAAAACTATCAATAACAAATTTACGTACAGCCATATCAACTGTGATCGATCATCTAATTCACTATTTGCAAACTAAACCATTAACAAGAATGCAACACCAGATGATCTTTTAACTCTTAAAACAAAGACTAGAAATTTGAACGCATATTCACAATCACTCAACCCGTACTTTAACAAGAGCAATGATTAGTCTGCAATCAACGATGGTACGTACATACATATTACATATATATGCATACACGTGAAGAATGAATGTATTTGAAATGAAAATAAAGAACAACATGTACGAACCTTGAGTCATAAATCTTGCATGGCTGGAGCTTAAAATTACTAGAATGATTAATGAAACAGTTAATATATGAATATTTGGGCATAATGCTGATTTTTGAGTGCACCCCATTTGAGTTCATGAAATAAATTGGAGAATAGCTAAAGTATTTAAGGTGGTGGGTAGCAATATTTATGAAGACAAATGGTGATGTAACATTCACGTTTTTGAGAAAGGGAAGGATCATGAAATAATTCACTAGATTATTTTGTCAGCCATTTGTTTTATATGCCATCCCTTTTCATTTTTAACATCTTCCAATTCTGATTTTTTTCCTTGAGAGAAGAATTGTTTTCGTTTTATATGTTAGTAAGGAAGAATTCTAAAAAAACGGGAAAGGAATGATTTTTTTTTTTTTTTTTTTTTTTTTTTCCGCACAAAAGGTAAATTTATATTATTTCACAACCAATTTATAAAAACATAAGTAACATTACTAATATTAGACATGCCCAATATCATATACAAATCTGAAACATATACAACCACTATAACAGATCTATTGATCTATGAACAACATTCTGCAAAACAGCTGATTGTGCAAAAGATTGCACTACCAGGCTTCGATGAGGATCAAAGTAATGAGGGGTGTGTGTTCCAGCCAAGGCTTGCCTGTAACCTGAGAATAAGAAATACTAAGACACTACGTTAAGTGATTGCGCAAGGGTAGGACCCTGCGAACCACTCCGGCGTGAGTAAGTATGAGTTATGGTTGTATAAGTGTGTGAAAGTAAAGAGATGAGTGTGAAATGAGCATACCATAAATCATCGTCCGTCTAACCCATTTATAGTGGAAGAAATACGATTAGAGGCACTCTTGCATGAATATCGGAGATCATGGGGGCGTCCCATGATTGTGGGTAACCGCTAGGGGTTAGTGACCCACGTTCTCAGACTTGACGGGGAAGCCAAGAGAGAGAGGGAGATCGTGGGTTTGACTAAGTCAGGAGGTTCCTTATCCATTGTTCCTTCGTCAGCCATACCCCGAAGGGCTTAAGGCTTCGAGTGGCGATTCCCCTTAGGTAACCTTCGTACCAACGAATGGTTTGACGCCTATGGATATTTCAGAATCCTAACTTGGGCCTTCGTATGGAAGGGCTTGACACGTCTCGGAGGAGTGTCCTTCGAGCTACTCGGAGGGTACATCATCAAGCGCCCCAGTCGAAAGTGATGCATATGAGCGAGGAGGCATTGCTTTCGACTTCATGCTTCGAAAAAACACCATCACGCTGCTAAATATGCTAGTTGGGAGAGAACTACGCAACTAACCAAACGCATTCAATGCTAATTAAATCATCAGCTGCCCTTCTACAGTGATCACTTATCCCCATGTAACCCGGAGACCAAAAGTCTTTATTTAAAATTTAAAAAGTGGTTTGGCTTGGATAAGAGTAATCTAGATTGACACATGTGTGAATTAGGAGACGGTAAAAAGGGGTATTTAAGGGGAATATGATGAAACCCTAAAATACTTTTACTCTCTCCGTCTTCGTTTACACGGAGTAAACTTTCAAGCGTCCCATCTTCGAAAACCAAGGTAAACACTTTTCTCCTCTTGTAGATTGTTTCAAAAAATAGGAACATGGATTCTAAGTTTATTATAAAACAACAAAAGTGCACTTTATCCGCTAAAGATTTGCATGATCATTTAGCCGATTATCCTATTCCAATAGAACATAAAGTAATGTTACCCAAACCCTCAGGTATCTTTGATGCCCTCCAGGTTCGTAGGGTTGTATACCCATGCATTTAGTCACTCAAACCTTAGGATTCCGCTGCACCCATTGATTTTGGAATTTATGCAGTACTATAAAGTTCATATCTCTAGATTCAATCCTTTTGGGTTTGCCAAATTGACTACACTCATAGTGATGTGCAAAGCCTACGGATATGAACCAACCTTGACAGTTTTACGAGGATTCTTGAACTTGTAGGGGCAATTGGTTGACACTAGCAAAAGACACGAGTCAGATGTACCCATCTGTCATTTGAGAAAGTATACACAAACATATCGGGTTGGAAGGGTAGCTTTTTCTACGTGCAAGACACTATTGTTCCCCCTACATATTCAGAGCTGCTGAACAAGGAGAATAGGTATAATGCTAAACGGTATAATGACCCCTACCCTACGAGGTTCGGAGTGATCCTTGTTACCTGCGTTTGGCAAAGTATCCTGTGGATGTGCAAGTATTCCCTGAAGCCATCTTATACATGGCTGGGATTGCTTAGAGTTGGGAGGGGTCTCCCAAGAAGCCTATGATCATATACCAAGGACAAAGTATGTTTATCCACTTTTATTTAAATAGGACCAATGTAGCACTGATATTTATTTCTTTTTGCTTCTATTTTGCAGAGATGTCGTTCAGAAACTTCATGTTCCAAGAATTTGATGAAGATTTAAGTTTCATGCTGCGGGAAAGGCTGAGGAGTCTTATGGCGTTGGCTCCCCTTCAACATCTGTAAATAACAACGAGTTAAGCGTTCCGAAGCCGAGCCTATTTCATCAGCACCCCCACAATCTGCTATGGAGGACACATCCCAACTGGTGGAGAACATTGCTGACTCGGACGATCCTGCGGATGAGGATGTCCCCGTCGTTGGTTCAACAGGAATAGCTGATAGGCTAAAGAGTAGGAAAGGGACAGCGGCCAAGGCTGTGAAATCCACCAACAAAAGGAAGAATCCCCTGCCTACCTCTGGGAGTAGAGTTGTGAAGCATAAAAGTACCGAGGGCAGAAAGCTTATCAAGTCTGCCTTCGAATTGCCCGATGAATCCGTTGAGGTTCATGGTAAGTATTTTTGTCTTATGAGACATTGTGAAGGTAAAAATATAACTGTTATGCTAACCTGTGTATATTTTGTTGCTCGTAGGTCTTCCAGACGAAGGAGCTTCCAAATGCCTAGCCTGTCATGGATTGTTGACCATGTGACCCCTCCACAGTGGAAGAGTATGCTAGAGAACATGTCCATTGAGAAGTTCTGTGACATGCATGATAATGGGGTTGCGAGGCAGGCTGTGATGGATAATCACTTGAATGCCAAGACCAGGGAGTTGCTCAGAACCGTGGCCAAGCTGAAAGCAAAGTGTGACGAGATTGAGGGGAACGTTGAGAAGAACCCCGTCGTCCAAGACCTTCGAGAAAAGATAGCTCAGTTGACCGTGGAACATGGCAATCTCAAACTGGAAGAAGCCAAGGTTATTACTCTCACTGGTCAGAATTCTGCTCTCGAGGCAAAGTGCGTTGGGTTGGAAAGTGAGAAGGTTAGGCTTGGAGAGGTAGAGGTAAAGTTGAGGGAGGAGATCGATGGCCTACAAATGAGGTATAAGATGCTGCAGAAAGATCGTGCAAAAGTTGTTTCAAAGGTGGTGCCTTACATAGCCATGGAACTCTACCACAGTGACGAGTTGGGAGCTCAGATGTGGAAGGTCATCAAGTCAGCCCTATTTCATGGACGGTGTTTGGCTCTGGAGGAGGCCGCCAAAACGGGTAAGCCTGTGGACCTCTCCAAGATTGAATGCTACCGTCCCACTTCGAAGGCTGAATATGATGAGGTAGGAAATGCATTTGCAACTGCAGAGTACTCCTTCCTTGCTGAGGCAACCAAAGATCCAATGGCACTCCTCGAAGATCTCCTGTCTAAGAAACCTCGGAAACTTAAACCTACCACTCCAACCAAGAAGACCATGTCTACTAAGCCAGTCTCAGTGCAACCCTCCTCCACTCCTTCTCCGAAGGAGCAAGAATGAAGGCTGATCTGTTAGCAGTAATTTGGTTCCAAAGGGTGGCATGTACCCTTAAGACAATTTATTTTATGTGACAATGTGTGTCTTGTTTCCCAAACAATTTAAATGCTTGTGATGTATGGCCATGGGCCAAGAACAATTTGACGGGAGTCTAGGCTCCTCATGTAGGTATAAGGGCGGTAGCCCATATTTTGAATGCAATAGTGTAGAGGACATACCTCTACATACTTAGCTTAAGTTTGTTATGTAAACTTCTCTTACGCCCTTTTTGCGACGCTTAAATTTTACAACCTAAGGTTCAACAACCTCATTGTGTGTAAATTACAACACCAAGAATATAATGGCCAACTTGACCATTGACAGAGGGTCGCGACCCACTCTATCTCAAATCCTTTACATAGCATGGCTTTGTTAAAAAAATTTTTTTTACAAGCGCCAAAATCTACTAGGAGAGTTAATGTGAATGTTTAAGTTGGCTTTGGATAAGGCATATGTTACACCTCAAGCCATTCGACATTGAAACTCATTAACGACTTGGTTGAACAAATCTTTGTGTTTAAGAAACGAAGCAAGAGATTTGTGGGAAATGTCTTATTTATCATTGAATTGGTAGGGAGGATTACATCATTCTTGAAATGAAAACTAAGACAACTACCAATAATGTGTGCTTTCCCCTGAGAAGCTTTTGATTACAAGAAAAAAGTTAAAGTACTTCTTAAACATAGAACTTTCGAAGGTTCGTACCATTCCATGTCCTGTCGATGGGTTTTCCGAGAAGAGTGGCCGTTGTATGCTCCATTGTCGTAGGCCTCTGCTACCATGTAGGGTCCTTCCCAAGTTGGTCCCAGTTTTCCCTGATACTCTGCTTTGCTTGCACTGTTGAGGCGCAGTACATATTCTCTGGGCTTGAAAGTGGAAGGTCTGACCCTTTTGTTATAGTAGCCTTCGATCTTATGTTTGTGTATTGCTTCTCGGATGGAGGCTATTTCTCTTCTTTCTTCTAGGAGATCAAGGTTTTCCCTGATCCTATCATCATTTTGGGAGGCATCATACGTAGCCACACGCTCCGTGTGTACAATTAGTTCCGAAGGGATGACCGCTTCTGTTCCGTATGTTAGGCTGAAGGGAGTTTCTCCGTTACTTGACTTAGGATGTTTCCGGTGAGCCCATAAGACTTGAGGGAGTTCGTCCACCCATCCATGATGAGTTCGACCTAGCCTTTTCTCGATCCCTTTGACGATTTCTCTGTTTGTAACCTCCACTTGTCCATTACCTTGCGGGTGATAGAAGGATGTCCGGGATTGCTTTATGTTGAGCCATTGACATAAGTCGTAGAAGACTCCTTCGGTAAACTGTTTCCCGTTGTCAGATATGATGATGTGGGGCACTCCGAATCTGCACACAATGTGTTCCCATACAAACTTCTCGATCTGTCTTCCTGTCACCGAGGCTAGGGGTTTTGCTTCCACCCACTTGGTGAAGTATTCGATCGCTACTAGCAAGAACTTGACTCCTCCGGGAGCTATAGGCATAGGCCCTACAATATCGATGCCCCACTGGAGAAAGGCCACGCGGATGTCACACTTGTCATATCTTGTTTCGGCATTTTTGGAACGTTTAAGTGTATCTGACAAGCTTCACACTTGAGGATGATTTCGGCTGCGTCCCTGTGCATCGAGGGCCAATAGTAGCCCAACTTCATTATCTTCGAGACAACTGAGCGAGGTCCTGCATGGAGACCGCAAGATCCTTCATGGACTTCGGCTATGATGCTCGAAGCTTGCTTGGGGCCTACGCATCGTAACCAAGGAGACAAAAACGACCTCCTATATAGGGTTTCCCCTATTAGCCGGTACTGCGGGGACTTAACCCGAATCTTTCTTGCAAGCTTGGGATCTTCAGGGAGAAGACCACTTATCAAATATTCCCTTATGGGAGTCATCCATGTCTCTCCTTCTTCGTGAATCACATCGGCAACCTCTTTGAGAACGATGGATCTTTCAGGAAGGACTTCCACGAGAACCTCCTTAGTGAGATGAGCGAAAGCCATGGAAGCTAGCTTGCTTAGTGCGTCTGCCTTTTTGTTCTGGTTCCTACGAACATGTTGGATGGTGTAGGAGTTGAAGTTTTCGAGCATCTCTTTTGTCTTTTCCAAGTATTGTTTGATGACAGGTTGCCTTGCTTCGTAGGAACCTGTCACTTGGTTTGCCACCAATTGGGAATCTACGAAGACAGCGAGAGTTTTGACCTCCATATCTTTGGCTAGTCGGAGTCCTGCTAGTAGCGCTTCGTATTCCGCCGTTGTTTGTGGCCGAACTCAAACCGAAGAGCATATGTATGCTCCTTCCCTTCGGGATGACTAACATTAGACGCTCTCGAGCCATCGGAACTGGATGCTCCATCTGTGTAAAGCTTCCATTCAACCTGCACTTGAGAAAGATTAGCTTTGGGCTTTTCTTTTTCTTCATCGGGTCCGGAAGGTGTTTCTGCCAAGAAGTCTGCAAGAATTTGCACTTTGATAGAACTACGTCATTTAAACTCGATTTCATTTTCTCCGAGTTCAATAGCCCATTTAGCCACCCTCCCAGACTTTTCAGGTTTAGACAAGATCTGCTTCAGTGGCCTATCGGTTAAGACTGTAATTGGGTGGGCCTGGAAATAGCGTCGGAGCCTCCTTGCTGCGTAAATTAAGGCGAGCATTAACTTCTCCAAGGTTGGGTAGTTGACCTCCGCTCCTTGTAGGACCCAGCTAACAAAGTAAATTGGGATCTGTCGCTTTTCTCTCTCTGCCATAAGGACTGCGCTAATACTTTCTGCTGAGGATGCCAAGTACATAAACAACACTTCGCCTTTGATTGGGGCTGTAAGTGTTGGAAGTATTTCAATAAACTCCTTCATCTTCGAAGGCTACTTGACTTCCTGGCTCCATTGGAAAGTTTTCTTGTTAGCGCATCCTTTGAGTGTCTTGAAGAAGGTAGGGACCTGTCAGCTCCTTTCGACAAAAACTGGCTTAAAGCTGCCAGCTTCCCATTCAGGCTCTGCACATCTTTTAGACACTTAGGGGCTTGGAGATCGGAGATGGCTTTGACCTTAGAGGGATTAGCTCGTATCCCCTGCTTAGTGATCAAATGTCCTAAGAATTGTCCTTCCTCGACACCGAAGGAGCATTTCTTAGGGTTCAGCTTCATGTTGATTGCCGGAGATCGAATGTTTCCGTACATCAAGGAGTAGGTCCTCCTCAGTCTTGCTCTTGATAACCATGTCATCAACGTAGGCTTCGAGATTCCTGCCTATCTGTTTGTTGAAGGCTTTATCTACGAGGCGTTGGTAAGTAGCCCCTGCGTTCTTCAAACCGAAGGGCATCTTTCTGTAACAGTAGACACCTTTACTTGTGTAGAAGGCGTCTTTTCCTCGTCCTCCTTGGCCATCGGATCGATGGTACCCTTTGTAGGCATCTAAGAAGCATTTTAACCGGAAACCTGCCAAGGATTCTACCTTCCAGTCGATTTCGGGTAGGGGTAGCAATCCTTAGGGCATGCTTTGTTGATGTCAGTGAAATCCACGCACATACGCCACCCTCCGTCGCTCTTTTTTACCAGCACCGGGTTGGCCACCCAAGTTTGGTATTTAACCTCCCTCAGGATGCCTGCTTGTGTAAGTTCGTCAACTTCTTTGCAAGGCTGGCGTTTCTCTCGGGGGCAAGGCTTCTCCTTTTTCGCTTTATGGGCTCAATGTGCTTGTACTCATTGAGTTTATGCTCCGTTCTGAAGGACTGTCCATCTATTAGCAATGTTCTTGGAACACTGTCATGTCGAATATTTCCAAGCAAAAACATCAAGGTTAGCGTACAGTTCTATGAGCTTCGCCTTGAAATTCGTCGGGAGTTGCTTCCCTACTACCACTGTCTGCTCAGGATAGCTAGGGTTTACGACAACTCGCTCATCTGCATCTGTACAACTAAGAATTGCCATCGGAGGCTCCTCCGATTCCTCTCTGATCTTTTTGACACCATATACACCCTTATCCGCTCCATAACTAGAATGAACAGTTCCTACTCCAAAGGGGGTTTGGAACTTAATAGCAGCATGTATAGTAGAAACAACAATTCCCATTTTTTGCATAGCTGTTCTCCCTATTAATAAATTATAAGGAGAATCTGACCTTACGATGACGAAAATGAGTGTCTCCGTGCGGGATAAGGGGCCTTCGCCTATGGTGACTTCCAACGGTACCTCTCCCAGAGGCCATGAGTGTTCACCAGAGAACCCTACTAGCGGTGCCTTCGAGTCGACCCTCTGTGAGCGTATAGATGACTTGAGCTTAAGGAAACAATGCTCGTAGATGATTTCGCAGGAGCTTCCGCAATCCATATACGCTCGGTTCACTTCCATGTTGGATATGTGTACCTTGATGATCACGGGATCGGTCGAAGGTGTCTGCCCTAATATGTGGGGAAAGGTTATTTCCCCTACACTTCCTAGCTCTTCTTCTGCTTCCTTCCTTTTCAAAGTAGTATCGCGTTTGTGTACCATTAGTATCGGAGCTTCTGCGGCCGTAGTTTCCTTCTTGTTCCCCTTCCATTCTCCCAGCTGAGTGTCAGAGAATTTGTCCTTTCCTTTCTTTATGCCTTTGACCAGGTGTGCTAACTGTCCGGATCGTACCGCCTCTTCGATCTGCTTCTTTAATTCCCTACAGTTGTTCGTGTCATGTCCATGATCCTCATGGAAATGGCAGTACTTGACATGTCTCGGCCTTGCCTCGTGTTATCATCCGAGGTGGGGGATCGAAGGATTTTGCGGCCTTCTCTGTTGCTAGGATTTCTCGGGGAGATTTAACCAAGTTTGCCAGAAATCCATGGTTCGAGCCTTTGTTGTAGGGGTGAAGCGATCTCTGTTCTTCTTCTTATTTTTGGATCCTTCCGGGAGGACCCTCTAGAGAATTTGTCGGATGCTTCCCTTGGCTCTATCGGAGCCCCGTTTTCTGCTACCTCCTTAGACTCAATCCAGGTGTAAGCCTTCTCAATCAAGGCCTTGTAGGTGTTGGGAAGATCGGTGGACAGGAATTCCACCAAGCTTCGAGTTCGGAGGCCATGTACGAAACCGGAGATCCTTTGATCTTCGTGTAGACCGAGAATCTGCAAAGTTTCATCAGGTGTATCTGTAACGAAGGCCCTCGTGCTTTCGTTGTCCCTTTGTTTGATGGTGTGCACGGTTAAGTGAGTTTTGGTGTGCTTCTTCTGCTGGCTAAAGTGTAACCGGAACTTAGCCTTAAGATCATCTAGACTCACAATGCTTCCCAGCTTCTGTCCGTTCCACCATATTCTTGCGGAGTCTCTGAGCGTGTAAGTGAACATATGGCATGCTACCGGCATGACCCACTTTTGCATTTTGATAGCGCCTTCAAATAAGTGGAGAAAGTTATCGGGATCACCTTTTCCATCGTAGGTGCCTATATGAGTAGGCATCTTCACGCCGTCAGGTAAAGGGTAGTCCTCGATCCATTTCACGAAGGGTGTGCAAGCTCCAGAGGCTTCGGCACCGTAAGGGTTGTACGGAGGTGGATAAACAGGTGTAGGGTTATACGGGTTAGGAAATGGCTGTGAATAGGTAGGGTATGTAGTGGAAGTTTGGTATGAAGGGTATATTCCCATCGATTGTGTAGGAATCTGTCCGTAGGGCATCTGCTGGTAATTCTGGTTTGGGATTGGACCATTTGGAGGGTAAGTGTTGTAGGTTTGAGTAGGTTAGTAGGGATTCATTCCCGGTAATGGTTCATGTTGGAGTAGGGAGATGGATCTCCGATACTCGAAACATAAGAGGGTGGTACTGGAGCCCCCGCCCCTTCTCTTCCCAAATGTGCTGCTAGAAGAGGAGGCAGGTTTACCCCTCCACTTCCTACTGGGTTGCTTCCTCCGTTGGAGTTTTCGCTCCTTCTTTCACCATGCATTCTGTCCCTTCTAACCGGATTTCCTCCGAGTCCTTCTTCAAAACCCACCGTCCTTCCATTTGACCTTCTAACTGAAAGGGAACCATTTCGTAGGGCCGAGCGTCCCCTGCCCATAGGTTGAGGCCTGTCCTCTACTTCAATCTCCTCGTCATACTCCTCGCTGGAGTATTCCACCTCCCTCCGCATTTCGTGTTACTGAACTTGTCTCTTGTGAGCCCTTAGCAAAGAATCTAAGGCCTCAAAGTTTGCCTCTACAAAGGCGGGGCTGATGTCTGGAATAGGGTTAGCGGATGTTGAGGCGTGATGCACGGGAGTAGTTTCCAAACGAGATCGTGTGGTGAAGGTTGAGGTTGTTATGGAGGCGAGGTTATCGGTGTTAGTTGTGGTGAGTAGGACCAGAGTAGAGAAACCTGGTGGAGGTGAATCTTCTCTTCCGGTTCCATGCGGGAAAAGTAGCGTAGTTGGTTAAGGTATAAGGACTGGGTGATTACGGGACTAATAGTTGTGGTCCCAGGATGGCGCCCTGATTGTGCAAAGATTGCACTACCGGGGCTTCGATGAGGATCAAAGTAATGAGGGGTGTGTGTTCCAGCCAAGGCTTGCACGTAACACGAGAATAAGAAATACTAAGACACTACGTTAAGTGATTGCTTGGGGTAGGACCTGCGAACCACCTCCGGCGTGAGAGTAAGTATGAGTTATGGTTGTATAAGTGTGTGAAAGTAAAGAGATGAGTGTGAAATGAGCATACCATAAATCATCGTCCGTCTAACCCATTTATAGTGGAAGAAATACGGTTAGAGGAACTCTTGCATGAATATCGAGAGATGGGGGCGTCCCATGATTGTGGGTAACCGCTAGGGGTTAGTGACCCACGTTCTCAGACTTGACGGGGAAGCCAAGAGAGAGAGGGAGATCGTGGGTTTGACTAAGTCAGGAGGTTCCTTATCCATTGTTCCTTCGTCAGCCATACCCCGAAGGGCTTAAGGCTTCGAGTGGCGAATTCCCCTTAGGTAACCTTCGTACCAACGAATGGTTTGACGCCTATGGATATTTCAAAATCCTAACTTGGGCCTTCGTATGGAAGGGCTTCGACACGTCTCGGAGGAGTGTCCTTCGAGCTACTCGGAGGGTACATCATCAACAGCTTAAACCAGAACTTTTCCAACGGATATTTGCACAATTTTACCTTTTAAATTGCACTTTAACCATCTAGCTACATTTCCTATTCACCTCCCACTCAACCAACGTACACAGTGATCAAAGTAGGAAGCTGATAGGCATCACTAGGCACCCATAACCCTTTCAGTCAAGAGCTCTTCTGAGTAACTAATGCAGATTTTACTGACAAGGTTTTAATATTTATAAAGTCTCGTTATACCTATGGTCTACCCTAATGCACTAACGGGCAGTGTACCCGGTCGCGTGTAGTGTAGTATTCGGTAAAACCGAGGTCGTCCCAAGAGCTATGTGTGTTGGATTATTACTAAGTCTAGGTGTCACAGATTTTAAATACGATTTTGATAATGAATTAATTATTAAACTACTAAAGCAGATAAAAGAAAATAAAGGCAAAGGATAAATCAATAGAGGAGAGTGGTGCTAACCTGGTTATTCCTCCTAGCTAGTAATGTCTACGTCTACTTACTTCCAATTACTTCAGGTGGGGTCAAAGTCGAGAGGACAACATTTGGTCAATTCGCCCTAACCTATCGGCAAAGATGCCACCACATGAGAAGTCAGGTGTCCCCTCATAAGTCCTGTTGTTCTACGGTCCCCTAAGCCAAGTCATTAAGTACCGCTACATGCTAGATTTATAATAGTGAGTGCCCGGGCGTTAGCAACTTAAACACTCACCCTCTAATTCTTAAGTTCATCCAAACGGTAGGTGATCAGTTGGTCAAATCGTACAAGTAGAAAGGGTCGTCAGTTGGTCATATCTTACCCTTCCCGTCTCAGTCCGCTCACCTAGGGTCAGTTGGTCATATCTCCTAGGCAATTGGCCTCTACCGCCATTCAAAACTACCGAAACAAGGGTAGCTACCAATAAACTATGCATGCATACACTAGAAATAATTATGCGGAAGTAATGTAAACGCAAACAAAACAATTAAGAAATCATAACTAGGTCAGCACCAAGAGGTGCTTAGCCGCTCATATTAACCATACAAATCAATTCAATATTCAAAGTTACGAAATACATGAATCCAAAGTAAAGAAAAGATAAAATGCTAATGCTTATCCTAGGGGAGTGATTTCTCCCATGGAGACAGCTCCGTATGCTCCTCTAGACCTGCCTTTGGCTTTTTCCCACGTTCTCTGGTTGTTGTGTGTGGAATGGGATGATTAAAAATGCTGGAATTCGTGGGATATTTATAGGCGGATCGGGTTACGGCGTAACTAATATAAGAGTTACACCGTAACCATCAATTCCTTCGTATTTTACACTAGATCTGCTGGTTACGGCGTAACCTTATTAGTGGTTACGCCGTAGTCTTCAATATACTTGGTTACGCCGTAGTTGATGAAATAGTTACAGCGTAGTTATCAGCGGCGTGGAACCTCATTTGACCTAATATAGTTACGTCGTATCCTTTGGGGAGAGTTACGCCGTAACGTTCTGATGAGTTGGTTTTCTGAACTCACCCCTTTTAAACTTTAAAGGATGACTTGAATTGAATCGCGAGGACGCGATTCTTTTTAAGGAGGTGAGGCTGTGACAACTCGTAAATTCCTCGATGCATCGTAATTGGAGAAACGTCGATTAGAGAAATCGTTTGATTTAATTTGAGGTACGAGTCGTGCTATATATCGTTTTTATTGGAAAAATTATTTTAAAAACAATGGCGTAACTCTCGGGTCATGAATCTTTCGTTCTCTAGACAAAACGAGCCCGAATAAAATATATCTAAAGTTTTATAAAAGTTTCACTTAGGGTCCTTGAGTAAATTACAATTTCCGCCCTAAGTTCACTTAAATTGCACCATTGGTCCCTCCATGAGTATAAATACCCCACCTCCTCACCACTCCCTCATTTTTACCTCTTCTTTCTCTCTCTAAAAATCACACACACATTCTCTCTCTATCTCTCTAAGATAAAATCCGGCCACCCTTCCCCTAGGGTTCCGGCGCCGTCATATTTTCCGGCCAACTTTTCGGCGACCTCTTCTACTTACACCACCCATCTCATCTTGTAGATCGAGATCCCGTGGTTCTATTTTTATAAAACACTCGTCATGAAACTCCCACACGCGCTCCAAATCTTGGTTTCAAGATTCGGATGCCTAGGGTTTCATAAGATGACGATTGATTAAGGTCGTGCTTGGTTGATACGAGTTGTACTCGTATAAGGATGCCATCACAGCCCCTTATCCTCTCTTTTCTCACGGTAAGCGCGTCACCCTCGTAAACCTTGTCCTTTTTGATGATTTTACTAAAAAGATATTCGTATATGTTGCTTGTGTCTATAATCATGGATAACAAAAATAAAAACAAGATTTAAAAACAGTTTTATTGATATTCGGTGGTAAGAAAACGTAAAAGAAATGGGTGTTTGGTTTTGGGTCGATCAGTGTGAAAACCGTCGAGTGGTTAGACCCACGAGGGTTTCGAATATCTGGTCCTTGGTACTTGGTCTTGGATTTAAATGATAGGGTGTGTCGAATTACATTTTGGTCTCATATTGATGCCACTAGACTATGAATAATTGGTATGGTGAATTGTTGTAACTGTTGTGAGTCGGCATGGAGGTACAAAACGATTCGCGTTGACTCAGCCACTGAGTCGATTCAGTGGACTCGGTCACGGGTCGCGTCGGGTCAACCTAGGTGGGTCTCGGGTTTGACCTTAGACACGAGTTATTCTTGCAGATTTATCAAGTAATTGTTAATGGGTAACCAAAGGTTTTCAATAAATTGTAAAATTAGTAAATAATGGATTAGGTTGACTTGGTTAGTAATTGGATATAACAAAAGAGTTGAACTAATTATAGACACAAATTGATAAGATGCGTTAATAGTTATAAGTTGTAAGTGCGGTTAATATGGAATATTGAAACAAATACTACCGGACATATTAGAACTCATAATTGTTATGATGAGATATCGCGTAGGATAATGGGATTTTCATAATTATAATAATGTTTATGTCGTGATAATTCAATTCTTTTGTTAGTAAGTATATATTTGGGATTTGTCCTTTGGTGTAGGGTTTGACCCGAATAATCATTTAGTGGTAATTATATCGTTCGGTTAATACTTGGATATATATATATATATATATATATATATATACACATATATATATATATATATATATATATAATATGAGTAAAATGGATTGCGAGTAATACTCGACCTAGATTCGATAATTGAGTACAAGTTGAAAACAATTATTAGCATGATATATCAAAACTAGTAAATGGTATAGACGATAAAATAATGGGCAAGTTATTTATAATTTAGCGTGATAAACCTTTAAGAATCTAATATGTTATTAATATTTAATATCGTATATTTCATATACGTCATAGGAATCAACTACGTTTTATAAATTAGAATAACATTTGATATACAAGTTATATTGATTACGCGTTAAACTTTATTAAACATTTTTGCTTAAACGGGTATAATATGTTAGATTCGGAAATGAGTTTGACATATTTGTCTCGCGATATGCCTAAGTATTTCCTTTTCACATTTTAACAAATAACGAGATATCTAGTTATATATTGGCGATGAATATGATTTTAATTGATCATAGACTCTTATTAATTTAAGTTAGCAACTCATGTTTTATAAATACAAGTTAACTTTTATAAACTTGTCGGAAAATGCTGTTTTGATAAGATGACTTATTGAAGTCGTAATGGTGGAAACGTTGGAACAAACGAACGTGTCATTTATAGTACACTATTTACTATACCCTATATGAAGTAATTTCGGGTAAACTTGTATGATTATGAATAATGATTGAGAAACCTTTATTAATTGAGTGATATATGGAAACTTGTCTTTTGTTATTAAACATGTACGTTTGGGGTTATTGGGTAAATTGCCGAAACTTATCAATTAACCTATTCATATTACATAAATAGTCGTTGTTAATTCCTAGTATTTGACTAGCTTGAGTATTGTCGGTATTTCTTGACTTTGTCAATGTCTTTTCCGTTTTGGCGTAAGTTATGGTCTCTATGTCTCGATTATGTCGACGTCTTCTTTTCCTCCGCGTGAGTTGTACGTCGCGTCTATGTTTCTTACGACCACACGAAACGTTAAAACTAAACTGTTGAGATATAAATTATAAACTTTTGGGAACGATAATGGACTTTTGAAAGTAACGACATGAATGATCCACAAAAACTATGACACATTACTTTTATTGATTTCTTTATCATTTGAGCGGTATTTTAAGAAGTAATCGTATACGCATTAGGTTGCGTCACTTCTACTTTATCGTACTCGTCGTACATTCTTCTGGATGCCATGGAGATTAACTTTAGATGCCAGTCGTGTCAATAGTGAATAGTGCATCACTGTGGCTAAGGTGAGTTTCATAGCCCCACTTTTATCTACGTTTGTAACTATATTGGGGTGAGACTCATGCTACTATATTTGGACTGTTAAAACTATTTGGATTTGCTTGTATGCTTGACTGCTTAGATAGATGTGCGGTAGCTGTTGCCTTAGTCTAGGTTTAACCGTTGCCTAGCTAAGAATAGAATTCTACCTCGACCTAGTCCGGGGTTGGCAACTGTTCTAGAGGTTGCCACGACAGTGCTGAACTAGAGTCGCGAGGCCCGAGTAATCCCTGGATGCGGGATATGATTATGGTTGGTGATCCTGGTAGGATCGGTGTGCAAACGGTATTTATCTATCTTAGGTCTTGCATAGCAAATCAACTCTCTGAGGTCCACTATGATTTTGTTGAACTTAAACCTATGAACTCACCAGCGTAAGGTGACCTTTTAGCATGATTTCTCAGGTATTTGAGAGATGTTTGGAATACGTGATCGGTGGAAGCTTGGCAAGAAGGCGGGGTTGAAAGGATCATTTCTGACTCTGATAAACTTTGGGGACCTATTTTATTAAATCATGTTTTGGGCCTAATACTTACAATTTTGGATTAAATATTTTGAATAACTAAATTTGGGATTGGTTTTGAATGCTAAATGACTATCTTTTTGCTATACTTGTGTGCGATACCAATCCAATAGTAACGCCCCGAAAACTTGATTAAGTCTTCCGCTGTACTGAGATTTGGGGGTGTTACAATGAGCACGAGGGCGATGTAAACCATGTTGATGATGAACCTTCTTGGTCTTGGTTTGAGATGAGATGAGATGAAGAGGAAGATGAAGTTTTGAGTGAGAGGTAATTTTTGAAAGTGGAAGATTTGAAAAAGTGGGGATTTGATAGAGTGGACGACGGTGGGTTTATTTATGGGGAAGGAGGAATTTTTGAGATTTGTGTTTTGTTTTATTATTAGAAAGATATGATTTTGGAATTAAGTGAAATAAAGCACACTTTTTATATACCACGACTTTAGACGAAAAAGTAACACGTATGTGAGAAAAGGCTTCCTAATGAAGCTACATGTAATACATGTATATGCACAAAAGATAATCATATAAATACCTATGTAAGCATACTTATTTATCAAGCTAATGTTTTTAGAGATAAGTGAAAAGTCATACCTCTAATGCACTTAGGAATGTCTTTACAAATGACACAACAAATGTCAGAAGACAATTCCGGCTCCTTTGTGCTTAAGATACTTTCTTAGGGAAGGTATTCTTGTTACCAAGTGATTCCTATGACTTGGTAGGTATGAGCTTTAACTAAGCAACATGACAAAGAGGATTAGTGCAATTAAATGAAGAATAAATAATAAGAAAAATGTTGTCATCTAATCAACATCCAAACAAAGAGTTTTAAAAGACATGGTGTTTGTAAAAAAAACTTTCTTTGTAGTTTTCAATTAACCATGGATCGTATCAAGTTTTTAAAGTACAATATACTTTAAGAAACTTGGTAACGAAGCTCTGATGCCAATTATGGAAAACTAGAAGGGGGGTTGAATAGTTTTACCAATTAAAACTCGTTTTAAACTATTTAGATCGACTTATGTCAATCTATTTGGATGTGTGTTGGATGTTGATAAACAAACATATAGAAATATAACTACATAGTGAAAAGATAAAGAGTAAGAAGCACAAAACCACAACGCGAGTATTTATAGTGGTTCGGCTACAAGGACACCTTCCTTACCCTACTCCACTCCCCGAGTCACCTACTCGAGAGTTCGTAATCACTACACAACACCGACTCCTTATGGTGGAGAAACCTTTACAACGTTGCCTACTCTTTTTCCGGTACTAGGCTAACCACCGGGTTCTTTCACACCAAGGTGAACCATATCTACCACAACGTCGCCTATCCTTTATCCGGTACTAGGCTAAGTACCGAGTTCCATTATAATGGAGGAACTACTACCCAACACTACACAACACCTAATCCCAAAGGAGATCTACTCCTTATAATATCAACAAGGATAACAATATCCTTTGACCCAAATACTAATCTATCTTGTACATTGAATCACACCATATCAAATGTACATCATACGCACCTTTCACTAATTCCTTTGACTAGATCTTCAAGACACCCTTCACTAATGTCTTGTGACTTGACTTCTAGGCACCCTTCACTAATGCCTACAATACGGACGATCGACACCCTTCACTAATGTCTTCATCTTGACACTTGAGACATCTTTCACTAATGTCTTCAACACTATACTTCTTAGTAGAAAGAAAAGAACCATCAACAAGAGGACTTCAGTAGTCTTGATGATGAGGAAGCATGGCAACTCATGGACTTGAGCTTGCTTGACTTCAAAGGTGGTGATCTCGCCTTTAAGAGGAACCTAGAGGATCACATAAAAAAACAAAACTACATACATAGATCACTTGGATTTGGGGTTAGAGAGTTTTTAACTCAAGGAGAAAGTATGTGAAGAAGGGGTGAGAAACAATGAAGAAATGGCTCATTATTTATAGAGAGAAAAATGCTAATGTTCCCCGGATCCCATGGATCCCTCCCTTAAGGGATCCGTCTAGCGTAAAGCTAGGGATCCGTGGCACGCTCCTCTTTGCCCATGGGTATTTTGGTTATGGGTCTTTTATTAGATACAATGTATCTAATAAGTGCAATGCACCTAGTCAAATGGGTATGGGTCAATACCATAGGTTATGGATATGTTCCATGGGTTGTAGTTTTTACCCATTTATAATACATACTAGTTATGTATATATTTTGCCCAATATGTAAACACTAGTTGTTGTACACACACACACACACACAAATATATATATATATATATTACTAAATCATAAAATCACTTATATTTGTTTTAGTGTTTTATGTGAAAACGTAAGTGTGTTAGAAAACTATTGACTCAAACTATTTACGTATTTTATTTGTTTCGTTAAAATGATTTTACGTTTGTTATCGACAAAACATTAGAAGATCGTAAAATATAAATAAACTTTTTTACTGTTTATTTGTATTAACACAAATAAAGACTACAGGGTAGGCTAAGGTGTATAGGTGTATCGAAACAATATATTGGGTTAAAAAAATGAAAGGAATGGCTCAGATTGGTGTATCTATGGGTATCTTGCACTAAAGGTGAGTGCAACAAAAGGGTTTCACATGGGGGTCGAGAAGTCGGGGTGACTAATCGATAGACACACAATTGTAGGCTATTTGAGTGATAATCCTATAATATTTCCTTCTAAAACTGAAAAGTCCAAATACATCGAGCTTGTTAGGATTTAGTAAATCCAGTTGTTAAAGTGTCGGTCACCTCAAGTATATGTAATCATTAGAAAGCTCGTAGTCGTAGTTATTTACTGTTAAGTTGTATTTAGTTAAGTAACACCGTGGAGGACGGATGGGTCTTTACCCACTGTATGCCTGATCCACAGCCCGTAGGTGGCGTTTTATGTAAGACTATAAATACTCTCTACCTCCCAAGGTAGAGAGTTGGAGCTCATAATAAGATTTTTACTTTCTCTCACTAAGTTCCCAAACCTCTAACTCTTTCTCTCTCTAAAACCTTAATTTGTACGCCTAGTTTGATCATGCTGTGATGTGTTTGTGAAATCCAATGTGTAACAATTAGTATCAAGAACCATGGTTTGATCATCTCTCTTACATATCCTTGGATTTCTAGTGGTTTTAGATGGTTTTTGAGTTTGAAATAGTTTAGTGGTTTTTGCATCATTTGGATCATTTCTTGTGTTAAAGTTTGAATCTTGAGTGTACTTTAGTGTTTAGAATCATTGTAAGTGCTTGGGTTTTGATTTGGAAAGCTTGAATCACTGTGGTTGGGCTTGTTTTGGATTGAAAAATGTGTTTTTGAAGTCTTTCAAGGTAGCGACTTGAGTCTCGTTGTAAATTTCTTCGTAGCGACTTGCTTCAGTAATTTCTAGCGATTTGTAGTATTAGTCGTAGCGACTTGATCTTAGCGACTTGTCTATTGAGACAAGTAGACAAACTGATACAAGTTAGTGGATTATCCCTACGGCTAGCGAGTGGTGGGGTTAGCGACTTGCTTTCATTTATTCTAGCGACTTGTACTTATTGTTCTCAGCGACTTGACATTAGCGACTTGGATACTTAGCGAGTTGCTCTTTAGCGACTTGTCTGCTTAGCGATTTGGTTCAGTAGCGACTTGTGTTCAGCGACTTGATTCTTAGCGACTTGGATACTTAGTGAGTTTTTCTTTAGCGACTTGTCTACTTAGCGATTTGGTGCTTTAGCAACTTGTGTTCAGCGACTTGGGTCTTAGCGACTTGGTACCTAGCAACTTGGTTCAAGAGTTATAGCGACTTGGTTAATTTTTGTTTCTAATCACGGTTTCTCTTGATTTAGTAAAATCCTGTGAAAGAATCTATTTCCCGGTTTAATCATAGAGTTATAAAATCCAGTGAAATCTGTAAACATGTCTACCAAGCGTATCTACAATCATCTCCACTTTTGCTGAGGATGTTCAAGCAGCTGGTTCAGATACTCGTCCACCCATGCTTGACAGAACTGACTACGACTCTTAGGCTCAACGAATCAGTTATGCTATGTCTTGGAAAGGAAATGGGGTCAACATTCTCAAATCAATTGATAAAGGACCTTATCAGATTGAGACTACAAGAGACATAATTGATACTGCTGCAGATGGAACAATGATTTTTGGATTAGACAGATCAAAGACGTATGATGAGCTCAGTGATAAAGAGAAAAAGAGATTCGATGCTGATATCAGGGCTTCAAACATTATACTTCAAGGTCTTCCAAAAGATATCTACAAGCTTATCAATCACAACACTGAAGCCAAGGCGGTTTGGGATAATGTCAAGATGCTTCTTTCGGGTTATGAATTAACTAAGGAAGACAGAGAATCACAACTGTATGATGAATTTGAGCACTTTAAGATGAAACCAAAAGAAAGTATCTATGAATATTACGTAAGATTCCACAAGCTGGTGAATGATATGAGGAATATCAAAATGACCATGCCAAATATTCAGTTGAACTCAAAGTTTGTGAACAACATGAATCCCGAATGGCACAAATTTGTCACCTCTGTGAAGCTAACCAAAGGATTAAAGAACACCAACTATGAGCAACTGTATGCCTTCCTTCTCCAGAATGAGAGACATGCTATGTTTGAACGAAGGATTCTTGAGCAGTTCAAATCTAAGCAGGGAGAAACCAGCTCGTCAAATGACTCAACAGCCTTCTACTCCAATGTTGGTATTACTACCAAAGCTTCTCAAGTCATACCCATGGGAAATGGTAACTACAAACTCATTCCTGATCCATCATACAAGCCTCCTGATTCAAACACACTCATGGAAAACTTCATTAATCAACTGTCTCTCATGGTTAGCCAAAATATGAATTCCCTCCCACACACCAACAATAACCTCAGAACAACATCCAATCCACAGAATCAAGCTACCGTCAGAGATGGGATGGTTATGGTGCAACCAGTTCAAGGAAGGCAGTATGAACAAGGAAGAGGAGGAGTTGGTGGAGGGTATGTAGCTAATCAGAATCGTGGAAGGAATGCCAATGAAGGACAAGTAAAGTCAATCAAGTGCTACAACTGTGGTGGTGATGGACACATTGCGAGGAACTGTGCATCTCCAAAACGCCCTCAAAATGCAGAGTACTTCAGGGACAAGATGCTGCTAGTGCAAGCTCAGGACTGTGGAGCGGTTTTAGATGAGGAAGAGTTGTTGTTTCTTGCTGAAGGAAATGCCAAGACATATGATGCTGATGTGGATGAACAGCCAGTGCAGGGCATGGGACAGAATCATCCAAATGCATTTCAAGTAGCTGATTGTGATGCATATGACTCAGATGTCGATGATGAACCAACTGCCCAGACAATCTTCATGGCTAGCATCTCACCCATGGTCTCTCCAAAGATCTCTTCACCACAACAGGCTGGTCCATCCAAAGAATCAATCATCTCGGAGGTATTAAAACTATACGATGAGGTTGATGAGCAAAAGATACATAATGAAGTACAATCTCATGAAACTTATGAATCAAATATTGATAATGAGGGAAATAGTAATATTGTCCCATATGATCAATATGTGACACAAAGTGAAAGTGACATTGTACCAAGTGATGTATCTTCTACAGTCAATGATGACTATGTTTTTTATGAATACACTGCATGTGCCCCTGATGATTCTGTTACCTCTAAACTGAATCCCTATAAAGAACAAGTTGCTATTTATGAACAACGTGCTAAGTTTGAGTTAACTACCCGTGAGCAGGAAATGGATGACCAAATGCGTACAATTATTAGAAAAAGTAATTTTAGAGAAGAAGTGTTAAAACAAGAGTTAAACTCCTTACAAGAAAAGCTTTCTAAAACTGTTAAGCAAAAGCAAGAGCTTCAAGAAAATGTTAAAGTGCTTAAACAAGAATTTAACGCTAAGGAATCAAAACTTTTGAATGACTTTTCTAATCTAAAAACTTTGAAAATCAAGCTTGAAAATAAGTTGTACGTACAAGGAAACACCATTCAAATTGCTCACATGGTCACTAAGCATAGAGTTTTAAGCGATAAGCATAGTATTCACATTATTAAGGATCCTAATCACAGTATGGTAAGAAAGCAAGAGAAGCACAGAAGGTAATCTATGATGGCAATGAGATTCTTAAGCCTAGGCAAATACCATCATGTATAGGAAGCACGGAAGAGGATAGAAAATTAGATGATGCATCTAGGGAGAAAATGGATAAGAAGCTTAACAATCCTGTGTGTAAAGAGAATAACATAACGATTAAACCCCATGATTACACTAAGGAAAATTGGATCTCCCTGAACAAGTTTAAGGCTCAAACTCTATTAACCCCAGAACAAGTTTTTTGGAAAAAAGACATGGATATGCAAAAAGTTAATGAACTTGGTGAAACAAACACTTAGGAAAATGCCTGTAGCTACTGTGTATCCTCCAAATACACCAATGCATTTAGTTCCTAGATCTATTCCCACTAAGAGCAAGACCTTAATCAGTCAGTATGTGATTTATCAATTATTTGTTGAGTTTGAGAAAACATGTAAGAAAAGGAATCACACCTACTGGGATAACTGAAGGGGAAAGGGGTTTTGAGCAAACTAAAGAGTGCTATTTAACCGAAGTCATGCATTTCTTTAAACAATTAAAAGGTCAATTTGAGAGTCTTAAAAAGGGTATGGATTCGATATTTAAAGAAATGGAAAAGGAATTTGTGCCTTATATTTGAGGTCAATGACTATGAGCGAGAAATAAAATATAATGAGATTGAGAGGAAGAACTTGCATACCTTAAATGAGAATCTGATTTCTGAATGTATAACTCAAGATGTGTTTTACACTGCCACGAATTTTTCAATTAATGCATCTCAATTTCATGAATTATCTATTGCTCTGAAAGTCTCCCAAGATCGTGTCATTGAGCTTGAGAAAACTAACTCTAAACTGCATGATAAAGTTGAACGGGGATGATCATGATACCTGGTAAACAGTTTTCTAAATTGGAAGTTGAGCATCTTGCTTTGCAATTAAAATATCAACATCTAAAAGAAAATGTTAAAACCTCAAATATTAAGACATCCGTGGATGCTCCTGAATTTGATGCAGTTTTTGAAATTAGCAAACGTGATGAACAGATTCGAGCTCATTGTAACACGATCAGAAGATTGAGAACCCAAATTTCACAATTAAAGGGTGAAAAGAACACTGTGACAGGCTCCCAAATGCCTCCTCCTTTAGATTCACAGAGTTCTCAGACTTTTCATCTTCAAAACTTGGTTAATGTTTTACAAAAGGAAAATGAGAGTTTTCTAGTGGAAAATGAAAAGGTTAAATAACACTTTAAAAAGTTATATGATTCAATGAAAGTCACTCGTGACAAGAACAACGAAAAAATAACGTCTTTACAAAAGGAAATTGAGAATCTGAAGAGTCAGGAAAAAGGGAAAATGCCACTTGTCTTTAATGAGAATGTTGCATCAAAGTCATCTGCAGACTGCAAATATACTGTGAGTGTTAAGTATATTCCTCCTCATCTTAGGAATAACGAACTTGTATTTCATAATTATCTTGCTCTTCTTAAGGATAGTCTTGAATGTCTCCGTGAGATTGTAGAAGAGGACTTCATAATAAGCCACTTGATAGTGAAATTAGGTTTGCTTGCATTCAGGCCAAACGATCTCAAGAGATGTTAGAATGTTTAATAGCAACATGTACTAAATCTTAGGTGCGAAAGATAAAGTTGTGATGCCTTGTTCCATGCCTAGTGCTAAGTATACAAACCATTCGATGCCCAGCATTAAAAAAGTGAATTTCAATGTCCTCAAGTAGTTCAGATCCCTGCACTTAGTTCAAGAATGCAAAAAGTGCACAACCAACTAATGTTCCAATTCCCTCTACAGGAGTAAGAAGTGACACCAAAGCAAGCGGGTCAAAGCCTCAAGGCAACCTAAGAATGATAGGACTTGCGTGCTAGGAATGTTCAGTGGAAGAGAGTAGAATATCACCTTAGGGAGAATTTGAATAAAACGAATCGTGTTGATTCTAGTGTTAGCTCTAAGCGTACTGTAATTAATGCGAATTCTGCTACTTTTGGCAAAACATGTAATGATGATTGCGTGGTTTCTGTTACTAATCTTGAATGTTCTGTGAATGATTTGATTAATGCTGTTAAATGTCCTGTTAAGATAGTTAATGAAAAAAATCAAGCTAAGAAGGCTAGAAAGCAATGGCGGAAGAAGGTTAGAAAACATTGTGTTGGGAATTATGTGAAGTACGAATTACTGCTGAATGGATTCTGCCGAAGGGTATGAATTCTGCTGAAGACATAGTTCTGCTGAAGATTAGTTTGTTTCTGCGGAAGTTATTATTCCGTGTTTAGTATATTTAGTTTGGATATATATGAGCTTTATTAGGAAGTGATTGTGTATATCTTATTTAGTTTTATGTCTATACGTTTCTTGGGAACGGTTTAGGGTTTTGTTTAGGGTTCCTTGTCTATAAAAGGAACACAATAGAATGAATTATGTACGTGTGCTTAAACAAGTTATTAATATAACGATCCATAGAGGATCAAAGAAGTTCTTAGTTATACGTGTTTCATACTTGTGTTTATATTCCTTCTGATACAAGTTGTAGAGATTTTATTTTAGTTTGTTTGTGATTACACAAGCGATACTAACGATCTATGAAGCTCAAGATCTATCAAGGTCTTCAAGTTTTGTAGACCTTGATGGTCTTCAGAGCTGTCGCTGATGTATCACAAACAAGCTAATATCTACAACTTGATACATGGCGGCACAGTATAAAACTGTGACTCTCACAGATAGTTGTAATGTAACCGTTGCTGCGTACATAATTAATTCTATGATTTCCACATAGACTGAGGAACTAAACAAACACTGGCATATGGGCTTATAAAACAATAAGATATACACAATCACTTTCTAACGCTTTCATATCAAACTAAGCTACCGGTGGTAGCGTAAACAATCTTCGGCGAGGCTCTTCGGCGAATCCTACCGGCGAGAATCCCGGCGTGCTTCCCGCCAATTAACAATCTCCCTGGCGGGTTTGGCGTGGTTAAGTTCGGTTTCTTGATCTCTAACCTTGAAACACTGGAGGATTGTGGTCAAAAGCATCGACGAAGTCAAAACAAAACATCTCTTTGAAGAAGAAACTCAGAAACTCCATATCTTTGCTTGACAACAAATGACAACATGTACATCAAAACATATTAGTTTCAAACTATTCTCATCACATCCGGGTGTGTTAACTCTGTGAGAGGTAAATCATTGAAAATAATGGTTGATAACCATCGATTTATTAGCAAATCGGCAACCATGAGCGGTTTGATATGTCTTTACACGTAGCCGTTTGCTTTCGGGACTAGTCAATTCTTAAAATTGGTGGCTGATTACCAAACATGGAATTCAACTGCCTTTATGATGTAGTACTAAAAACAAGATAACCAGGAAATTGATCCTGTTGATTCACCACGAATGCCGAACAACTCTTCCAATAATCGTTGATTCTTTGAATACCGATTACTAGGATAATTCTTAGCAAAAAGCTGCCAAAATAGACTTTCATATTTCTTGGGCGATTGTCCCACATTACAAAAGGAACTATTAAATAGGACTACAAAAGCGAAAGCGGACCTAGGAATAAGCGGGCGGATTATTACAAACAAAGTCCAAAAAGACCGAAAAACACTAAAATGCAAATAACTCACTCATAAAATAGAGTGTTTAGGGGCTCAGGAAGGATTCTAGAAACGGCCGAAGTCAGTTTCCATCATGAGCTCCCGTTCCAAGCTTGATTTGGCCGGTAATTAAGCCTAAGCAGACTCCGGTAGCTAAGAGATTATGCCCATTTTGAGTAGAGGCCTTTTGTCACCGCGATCTTGGGCCTCGAAGCATCATAGCACGCTCATCAACGCGGGCCCACATCATTCCCCACACAGGTGAATAAAATTAGATCCTCAATTTACGACAGATCATCATCGGAAAGAAGAATCACCATAGTAAAGGCAACAGGTGTTTCACATTAAACACATCTGAACATGGTATATATTTGATATTTCAAGCGTTAAGCATTGGAGTTAATTTTGTCAACAATTTCCAATGGGCCAATTTTCTTACCGGACAATTTATTATATACCAACCGGCGATCCTTGGTTAAAACAGCCCATACAAAGTCACCTACTTCAAAATCCACATGCCTCCCTCTTTTGATGGGCATCTTTGCTTGTACTTTGAGTTAGCTTCGAACCAAGTTGTCATGAAACGACATGAACTTCATGTAACCCTTCAACAAAATCACCACTTTTTTGGAATGGAAGCAGAAATAGGAAGAGACATTAAATCAAAGAGGACAGCGTGGTTGGCGAGAATAAACACACAGGCGGACACCAAACGGTAACCGATTAGCGGCATGATTATGAGCAAGCTTCGGCTTGACATAACCGATCCATGACTTCACATGATCACCTACTAAGCACCTCAGCAGATTTCCAAAGACGGTTAACAACCCGATGCGCCCATCGGTTTGGGGATGATAAGCACTACTAAAATTGAGTTGGTATTCACCATCTTCCTGAAACTTCGCCAAAATGACTTAGAAACGAGTGTCACGATCGGAAACAATAGATGAAGGCAAACCGTAATAACCGATATACATCAGCGAAGAAAAAGTTGGGCCACATTAACTGCATCTGTTGTCTTCTTGCATGCAATAAAGTGTACCATTTTAGAAGCTTGATCAACAACAACAAATATTGAATCATTACCCCTTTGAGTAAAGGTAACCCCAACACAAAATCCATGCTGATATCAACCCATGGTACCGAGGCGGTAAAGGCATATAGAGTCTGCATGGTAAGAGCATTACCCTTTGAAACTTGGCAAATCGGCAAGCTTGACGTATTCCACCTAACCTCATAGTAGGCGAGAATCCAGAAGCTTGCACCAACTGTATAGTGCGATCCACGACCAACATGTCCTACCATGTAATTCCTTGTGTTTTTCAGCGAGCTGGAATTAGGAATACATAGTTGATTCCCTTTGAAAAGAAACCATCATGTAGAAGGAAATGCGGTTTTGGCGGTGCACACCACGCATAACAACGAGAAAAATATGGGTCAATGGTTAAGCTTGCTTTCGCGAATGACATCGGTCACGGAACATCAACCCTCATAGATACAAGCAAATTACTCCTCACCTTGGGCATCGTGACCGATTCCTAACACCGGTCTTGTGTTTGACCACAAAAGTAAACTTTTCTAAAGTACCAACCAACCCCGTAGCATGTGACACACTTATCTTGAGTCGAATATGCCTTAAAAGAATCGTCGATGAACAAAACAAACTCCTTATGAAGCAGAGATAATGGCCTTGATACTTTTATAGCTTTGAACAATAGCATAAAACTCCAAGTCATAAGTAGTGTACCTAGACTTTAGCTCTGTCAATTTCTACTAAAATAGGAAGCTTGAATTCGACCACCTTATTTGAGAACCCCACCAATTGCAACCTTTGAGGCATCGATGTGAGCTCAAAACTTGAGAAAAAATCGGGCAATACGGGCAGTGGCGTAGTGAGCTTTTTCTTTGATAATCTGAAAAGCCAATTACCTCCTCCGTCCACACAAATGACTTTCCTTTCATGCAATCTGTCCAATGGAGCCATGATGGAGTTAAAATTTGGGATGAACGCCTATAAAAAGCAAGCCCATGAAAACTCACGAACCCATTGATGGTAGTTGGGTTGGCCACCCTTGAGCACTGCTACTTTAGACTCATCACACGTATTCCATCAGGGAATAACATACCCAAAGAGAACAGCAGGGGTCATGAACACACATTTCTTTGTGGGCGCATACAGAAACTATCGCCTAGCAGTAGCGTCAAGACACGCTTCACATGGATAAGATGCTCAACTTTGAAAAGTACTATAAATGAGAATATCATCAAAATAAGCAACCACAAACTTCCCAATAAAGGCACGAGCAATTGGTTCATCCTGCGCATAAGCGTGCTAGGTGGTTTGACAAACCAAAAGGCATCACCAGCCATTCATACAACCTTCACGAGGTCTTGAAGAAGCTGATCTTCCATTCATCACCCGGTCTAAAGGCGGTTGGTAATACCCACTCTTCAAATCAACTTTGTGAAAATAGTGGCACCACAAATCAGGTCAAGCAAATCATCGAAGCCGAGGGATAGGAAACACGTACCTCCGCGGTAATCTTGTTGATGGCTCGACTATCAACACACATGCATATGTTCCATCCTTCTTCCCCGGTCAATAGAGCGGGAGCGACACAAGGGCTCATACTCTCTGCGAGCATTGACCCTTAGAAACAAGTTCCTCCACTTGCCCGTCGCAGGTTACTCTGTACTCTACTTGGGACTCGTCTGTAATGTGTGGCTGTTAGGCAATTGTGAACCGAGCTCTAAATCAATATGATGTTGGATGTCAGCATAAAGGGGCAAACCAGGTCAGGCAAATCATCGGGAAAAACATCGAGAAAATTCGCCCAATTAAAGGAATCATAGCTTGAGAATTTAAGCTATCTTGGCCACTTCCTTCCTATTAGCACAAAACTTCATCTCCTGCTCTAACTCATCCTTCTTGAGGTCAATAGGCGAGGAGCGACACAGGAGCTCATACTCTCGAGCGTGACCGCCAAACAAGTTCCTCACTTGCGTCGCAATTCCTCATGCTCTACCCGGACTCATCTGTAATGTGGCACGGTAGGCAATTGTGAACCGGGCTTAAATCAATATGATGTTGGATGTCGCAAAGGGGCAAACCCGTCAGGAGCAAATCATCTAAAAACATCGAGAAAATTCCTTGAGTAAAGGAATCATAGCTTCCGCGAATGCCGAGAACAACTCAGCACAATGGTTGATTCGAATACCATTACTAGGATAATTCTTAGCAAAAATCTGCCAAAAATAGACTTTTCATATTTCTTAGGCGGTGTCCCACATTACGAAAGGCTATTAAATAGGACTACAAAAGCGGCCTTAAAAGACAACGGGCGAAAGTTATTACAAAAAACAAAGTCCAAAAAGACCGAAAAACACTAAAAATGCAAATAACTCATCAATAGAGTGTTTAGGAGGGGATCTTGAAGTTCTGAATCAAAGTCAGTTTCCCATCATAACTCCTACGTTCCAAGCTTCGATTTGGTAATTAGCCTAACCAGACTCAGTAGCAAAGTTATGCCCATTTTAGTGAGGCCCCTTTTGTCACCGCGATCTTGGGACTCGGAATCCATCATAACTGCTGATCAACACTTGGGCCCACATCCTTTACCACAAGCCATATACATGTGGGCTAGTCAATTCTTGGATTCCAAAAAGGAATAAATCATGGTGAATTGATAACCATACAACACTCAACAATTAAGCATGGGTGGTTGCAAACCCTATGATTTTGAGCAAACCATTCGACTATCAACAGTTTGATGTGTCTTTACCAAAATTTGTACCCTTTGGACTAGCTAACTCTTTGACATACACAAGGTATATATGGTGAGTTAATAACCAGCAATAAGATACAACAAACCTGCAATAAAAGTTAGTAAAAACAAAAATATACATAGTGTTTTTTTAACTAAGAATAAAACAAAGAAACAAAAATTACAAATCATACAAATTACAAAATACCATAATCATGAGGAACTTCTATGTGCCATAAGTTGATTCTTAATAACACCGACACATTGTTCAGCATGCAAAAGATCATTGCCAACAGGATCTGGAGGAACTTCCAACTTCGGAAGAAGCATTCTTTCCATAAGTTTCACAGATAATGGATAAGTTCTCTCGGCAAACATGCGAACAGATAATACCACCCTTCGTCTCAACTACATGCACACGAGGCAGAGGATAAAATCTCCAAGATGTAACTTGCCATAAGTGAGAGTTCTTCCAAATAAAGTATCCTTTACCATTGAGAGATATTGAATCAAACAAAACATGAAGATCACCCAATAAATATAAACCAGAACCCTTTGGTGCATTAGAATGATAATACTTATTGACAAGAGTATATAACGTAACCAAATCTGCCCTATCCACGGATGCAAGATCTCCTTCAAAAAATTAAATTCCATGGTCGTTTGATCCAACCGGTGAATCACATTCAAATCATCCTTTTGCAATGACCAATTAACCAAAACATCATGAGACCCCGGAAAAACATCGAAAGATCCCTCTTTTATAAATGTTGAATCAGCAGCATTGAGATCCAAAGAACTAACCCTTGAAGATTCCTTAACCGTAGATGTATGTGCCTCAACGATTTCACGAGATCTCGAAAGAACCAGATCGTTTTCTAGCCATTCTTTTCCTCCTACGGTAGATAAATGTCGAAGATGGTATAGGTTCTTGTTAACATCTTTAATTTCGTGGAAGAAATAGAATCATCACGCATTGGAACAACACCACGTAAGACATACATCTTCTCACTCTTTGCTTTCGGCCTTTTTAGATTTAGGCACTTTATTTGACTTGACAACCCAACTCTTTTCCAACTTTGTCAATAGGATCAACTTTAGGTACTGCATCATAAGATGATATTCCAGATGAAGCAACATAAGGTTCAGTTGATTGAACTTGAACAAGCTGAAGGAATAGCTTAGTGATCTGAAGGAATAGCCGGGGAGATACTTCGAAGCAACAACGAAGTACTTAACTTTGAAACAGGATCCTCAAAAGAATCTACAATTTCAACTATCCTTAGTCTTTTGGATTTAGGATCATCTGAAACATCGCAATTCTTTTCAAAGTAGATCGAAGGGGACTAGATGAAGTAAACTTCATAATCTTATTATAATAACTGATTAACTTAGCATCGGGTAAAGCCTTAACACTTCATAGTCATACGAGTTATAAAGAAGCAACTCGATATTTCACTACTTTCCTCATATAATCTTTTGTTGGAGCTACAGATTGTGCTCTCATTTTCTTAGTCATGTTCTTTTAAGTTTGAATAGCTTTCCTTTTGCCATAGCTTCTTTCTTCTTTTGTTGTCCAAGAGCCATCATCTGAGCCACAAAATCATCACTATTAAAGTCTGCTCCCAAAATACTCTGAGAAATTGAAGGATTAGAAGCGACTTCTTTGATATACACATCCAGTGTTCGTGAGGCATCTGGTAGCCATTGCATCTAATTCTTTTGTCTCTCAGAGTCAATTTAGAAATAGACTCACTTCAATCTATTAGCCAATTCAGCACTTTTCTTCAAATTAGCACATTCATCTAACAACCTCTGTTGTGCTAACCTTTCACGTTCACGACTAGATCGGACCAAGCTCAGTATCAACCATTACTCCTTTCCTTTATCGATAGATTCAAAAATAGCATCGGTGAAGGAGTATCCATAAAAGGAACTTGAAGATTCGATCGGATGTGCTTAGAAGAAACATGTTTAGAGAAATCTTCAACAGGTGTAGAAAATACATCTACTTCTAGATTCAAATTAAACTTCCTTCCAGCAAGGAAAACTTGAAGGTCGAGATAGCATTAGAAGCTTGAACATGGCACGTATCCATCAAAGGAGTATCAGCAACAACATGTTCTTCAGTGGTTGAAACATCTTCACTTTGAACTGTATCCTTATGCACAGATTGCTTTCTCCTTCGTCTAGTAAACAAAATTGGCTCCTTTTGCTGCACGGATGTACCAACCTTTGAAATAGAGACATTAGATTCTTGAGCCACATTAGCCAACATATCAAGTGACTTAAGCGAGCATTCACATCCTCCTCATCAGAAGAAACATCCAATCTCCTTTTCTTCTCGACTCATTGTATTTCCAAATCCTTAACCTTTCTTTTCAAGTCTACAATCTCACCACCAAGCTTAGATTTAGTCTCTGAGTTCCTTTTGAGATCGTTGATCTCGCTCCATACCTTCACTAAAGCATATAAAGATGTAAGTGTAATAGGGTCCTCGGCTCCACCAGCAGATTGCTCTGTGGGAATGGGAGCATCATTGGGCCTTTCAAAAGAAACATCAACATGCTCTATGAATGAAACATTATCATCAACTGGATCTCTAACAGGACTAGGAGTAGGCAACCTATTAAAGTCAGTCTCAACCTCATCATGAGGAACATGTGTAGATGGTGGACTAGGTCTAGGTGAAGGAGTGGACAAATGTTGTTAAGGAGCAACAAGATGGGTTCTGGCAGTATTAGGGGCCTTCATCTATTGTCACTAATGGATTCCCATCGGCGTGAGTAGTAGAAGGTGAAGAACCAACAACATTTCCTTCTTCAGCAGATTCATTGTCCTGAGACAACATAGCCGCTAGCAAAGGATGATGTGCCCCCTCATACTTAGTTCTCATTGAAGCAAATAGTTTAGCAGTTAAAGCTCCTATGGGATAAAAGTCTTGGGCTTGTGTGGTAATGTCTAAAATTATCTGAAGAAACCTAGGGTACATCAAAAACTTATGCTTTTTCCTATCTATATTTTCAACCATATTATCAAAAATATACTTAGAGAAATTATAAGTCAAACCCCGAGTAAGACAAACAATACCACATCCCACATTAGTAGAAAATTGATCCCATCCTCGATTTATTGCTCATACATTGAAGCAAGGTGTGAACCAAAATCTCCACATAGGACACAAGCGATTCTTCAACCACATATCAGTCCTTTCACACGATATCCAATAGCTCTTAGTCCACAAGAATGTCCACCGCATTAGAATGAAAACCCCATTTTCATCATCAAATGAAGTTGTCTTCTTATCGGCTCCTCTGTCACCACATGCTCGTTCCATCAATCATTGCAACAATCTCGTATCACTCCGTTTTTGTAGCAGATGCGCCCAAATTGAGTAACCAACGATTCATATATTTCATTTGGAGAATGTGTTAAAGCATAATGAATCTTGGATCTGTGAAATTCTACCATTGGTCTATACAACTCATCACCCTTATTTGTTCGAAGCGACTTTATTATGATCATGCTTGAATTGAAGCGCCATGAGAAAAATTGTAAGTTAGGGTTAAGAGTCACACAAGTGGAAGTGTTTTGAATGTGAGTAATGAAGGAAACTTTTAATTGAGGCGAAGATATGCAAACAGAGAATAAGTAGTAGTTTCCCAATTTTGGTCAAATGTTGACCAGAGCGGCGTGTCTTGCTACTTTTCCCCAAATTAACTTTCAACTTGGTAGAAACACTAATCAATCTTGAAGAATACTACTCGGCAGAAGCAGATCACGTATTCAAGAAGCTTCAGTAAATATCTTTTTACTGTCACCCTTGCGCATTAAATCTCATTAAGTCTTGGCTGTCTATAAAACAATCCCAATGCACATAACTCTTCATCAAAACCCCAAAATATCATCACAAACCCTAATTTCATCAATGCTCCAAAATAAACCACAATCGACCATGAGTACTAAACACGAGATCATAGATCTCACAACATCATTCTTCATCATCATCATCAAGTGATGATTCAACCCCAGCTTCATTACTTTCCTCAACCATATTCATGACCAATTAACTCACCTTTTATCCTTCTTGAGAAGAAAATAGTGTAGTGAATCCAAGTGAATCTGTGATGATTCGATGACTCCTATAAGGAGAGAACATCTTACTCCCAACCTCCAGCACCTCAGCCTCAACGAAGGCCACGTGCCAGAAATCCGCCACTCCCTAAGGATAGAGAGGTGGTTCTAGCACTTCCTGCTTCATATCATGTTGCATCATCACATATGTATATAAGGGAAGGAGTCAAGGAAGGTGGAAGAATTGCTTTTGGTGAAATCGGCAGATGAAGCACAAAGGACATATGTGGTCATCTTCATCATCATCGTTTTCATCAATCCATCCTTCCCATTTTGATCCTTAGCTTCTTCGTCGTACCGGTCATGCATATCCAGTCATCGAGATAGAATGAATGGGTGGTTATGCAAGACTTCACAAACGCATATCCAACATCTAGTGTGAAAGATGTGAGCAATCATGCATATCCAACAGCCTGTTAGATGTTGGAATAGATGATATAAACAAGATTCAGATTAGTAGATCATGTAAAGCACTTTCCTTGTAGTTGCATTTGATGTTGATTGTACTCTGTAAGTTGTAAAACGTAAGCTGTTTCTCGAATGAATGAATGAACAATTTGCTTGATTACTTCTTGAATGAACATAGTAACTGTACATTGTCTTCATTGGAAACAAATAACTCACTTCACACTTTGAATTGGTAGAAACAAGCTTTAGAGCTTTCTTGACCATATTTCAACTTAAATAACCAATCTGCAAACAGAGAAACACACAAACCAAACAAAGACAAACAAACTATCATTACATTAGCTGGTTAGTGTTAGTGAACATAATCATAAATCATAAAGTATACACAAAAATCAAACAAATTTACATAAAACAATGCAAAGTATACACAAATCCTCCCCTAAGGCATATGCCTCCCCTGAGGCCTTTGCCTCCCCTTAAACTTTGATTAGGGTTAAGCATACCAATATGGACCACTAGGTGTTGAAACCTTGGTCCATCAAAAGCTTTAGTTAACAAATCTGCCACATTATCATTCGTGTGAATTTTAACCACTTTTATCAAATGTTTGTCATATGCATCTCTTATAAAGTGGTGCCTGATATCAATATGTTTTGTTATTTGTGGCGGATTTTTAACAATGCATATGGTACTTTGATTATCAATAAAAATTGTTGTGTTCATGAAGTTATACCCATAATCCAACAATTGATTTTGAATCCAAAGAACTTGTCCACACAATTTCGTGACAGCGTACTACCTTCAGTAGATGAGGTAGCCACAATATGCGTTTCTTGCATTGCCAAGAAATCAATCTCTTTCAAGGAATTGGCAACCTCCAGGTGGACCTCTATCAGTTGCACCAGCATAGTCACTATCACTATATGCTTCCGGCTTAAATGGAGATTCTTTTGGGTACCAAAGGCCTAAATGAGGTTGGCCTTTGAGGTACTTAAAGATCTTCTTAACAACATTGAGATGGGAAGTAAGTGGAGTAACTTGATGTCGAGAACAAACACTCACAGCAAAAGTAATATCGGGCCTTGAAGCTGTTAAATACATCAAAGAACCAATCATAGATCTGTAAAGATGTACATTCATTGGTGGATCTATTTCATTGTTGATCTTTGACTTTGGAGCTTCATAAGGTGTAGTGGCAATCCTTACACTCTCCATACCAAACTTCTTTAAGATGTCCCTCACATATTTGTCTTGACTTATAAAGATACCATCAGGTTTCTCACGAACTTGAGACCCAAAGAAAAGTCATTTCTCCCATGGCACTCATCTGAAATTCTCCTTCATTAGCTCCTCAAACTCCCGCACCAAGCTTCCTTTGTGGATCCAAAAATAATGTCATCCACATACACTTGCACAAGAATAATGTCGTGGAATTCTTCTTCAGGAAAAGTGTTTTATCAATGGCACCTCTTCGATATCCATGCTTTAGCAGAAAGGATGAAAGCCTAGCATACCAAGCTCGTGGTTCCTGATGTAGTCCATAGAGCTTTGACTACCTTGTAAACATGAGTAGGATGATCAGGATCTTCAAATCCTTTAGGTTGAGTGACATAAACCTCCTCTTCTATTTTACCATACAGGAAGGCGCCTTTAACATCCATTTGATATACCATAAATCCCATGTAGGATGCATAAGCCAAGAAAATCCGTATGGCCTCAACTCTAGCCACAGGTGCAAACACTTCATCATAATCAATCCCCTCCTCTTGTCTATAACCATGAGCAACCAATCTTGCTTTGGTTTTAATGACAACACCTCTTGCATCTCTCTTATTCTTCAAAATCCATTTAGTACCAATTGCATACTTGCCATCTGGTAGTGGTACCAATATCCAAACTTGCTGATTTTGAAATTGTTGCATCTCTTCTGCATTGCCTCAAGCCAACTTGAATCTTCAAGAGCACGAGTAACACGGTTGGTTCCACTTGAGAAAAACAAGCAAGCAGACAATGTTCATGATGCGTGTGATTGTCTCTTTGCTAATTTCGAATAAGGGTCATAATATTGTGGATGATGTTAATGTCGCCAAGAAGGTGAGGTGAAGATTCGGCTTTGGGTTGATGATTACCAAGATCGAGGGTCTTGGAAAGCAGTATAAGGATCTCAAAGTCTGTGGACACTCTAGTAGAAATGGGAGTAGAAACAACATAGCCTTGGTGGTGATGATAGGAGAAACGGATCATGTTAGGTAGAATTGAGGTTTCCACTTATTGTTTCACTTGCACTCTCCTCGGCATTGATTAATTTTGCATACTCTTGTTTCTTTAGCCTAGCAAGATCCTCTGCATAATTGGACTCGTCTTCACTCTCATCGAAGTAACTTTAAGTGTCACCGAAAAATTGTTAGGGGAGAAAGAAGGCACTACAATGGGTTGTTCATCATCTTCAAACTCACTGTCGGAATCGGCATCCAGTGTCTGCACTGTTTGTTGGAGACTCTTGAGTACATGTATTTTGAGTAACCATATGTCTAGAATAACCCAAATAATCTGTTAAGTAATCAAGGTCAAAAGACCAAACATGACCCTGTCCTTGAACATTAGGCTTGTCTTCTAGAAACCTCGGGTTCAATGTCTCCTCAATCTTCTTAGCAAATAAATTGTAAACTCACATGCATCTTACTATGAGCTGAATATCCCACAATATAACCATCATCAGTCTTCTCATCAAATTTGCCCAATGGATCACTTGTATTCAGAATTGTCACTTGACACCCAAAAGGTTTAAGGTAATGAATAGTAGGAACTTTCCCATAGAAGTTTCATATGGTGTTTTGAAGTGTGGTCGAGTAATGGACACTCTATTCATACATAACAAGGCGTGCCAACAGCTTCAGTCCAAAACATGGTGGGTAGCTTAGAGTGCGCGGCATTGATCTTCGCACCTCTATGAGGTCCTATTTTTTCTTTCTGCCACCCCATTTTGTTGTGGGGTTCTTGGAGTGCTATAGTCCCTTTATATCCCTTTTGACCTCTGAGAGTTCTATAAGGATAGCATTCTTGAACTCTGTCCCATTATCACACCTAATTCCTTTAACCTTTTTGTTCAACTGATTTTCAATAAGGGTAATAAGTCTTTCAAGACTGGAGATGTTTCATCTTTGGTTCGTAGAAAGAATACCCAACAAAATTTGCTATAACCATCAGTGATAACTAGACAAAAATACTTTTGATCAATGCTTCTAACTTGAGTTGGACCAAACAGATCCATATGAAGCAGCTGAAGAGGTTCAGAAATAATGCTCACAGCAGTCACAACTTTGTATGAGGCTCTGTGTTGCTTTCTTTGTTCAGAGCAACACAGTTATGATCAATAGTGAAGACTTTGGAAGGAAGACCTTCAACAAGACCCAGTTTAGAGAGCTTGTTTATGGTCTTGTAGTTGACATGGCCATCCTCCTATGCCATTTGGTAGACTCATCCAAGGATGCTTTAGCCACCAGACAAGTTAAGTCACCTACGGTTTAACATCGGTTAAGTTGAATGTATAAAGATTGTGATTCGAGGAACTTTCGTGAATTGAAGTTTCTTCTGGGAGTTTGAAGTCTTTAGATAGCACAAGACATTCATCCTCTGTGAAGAGTACATTGTTCTTGGTGTCACGATTTGTGAGGCCGAGAACAAATTGAAGTGTTGGAGTTCCTTGACATAGTATACATTCTCAAAGTCCAGTTGAGGTGATTTGATGGTCCCTTTCGATAATCCTTCCATCACTTCCTCCAAAGGTTACATTGCCTCCTCCTTCAATTGATACAAAATTATGCATCATATCCTGTTTCTGACATGCTTCTTGAACACCCACTATCAACAATGCCAACATCTTTATGCTTAAGAGGATGATTCTACAACAACAAAAATATACAAAATATTAGTACACTATTGAGGCTCAAGTCATTGCTGACTTGAACCTGCCTTATGGATCATATGAATTATGCCATGCAGATGTATAGGATCCACTATTGTTCTTGGGTTTCCATTGAAATTTAGGTCCCTTTTTATTCCAAGAACAATCTGCTGAGGACTTGACAGATACCAGTTCCCTTTCCCATCAGTCATTGAGTCAACATATCCAGGCCAATAACCATTCTTAAAATATGAACTTGTTGGTTGTACATATGGTCTTGCAACTGGTCTTCTCCAAGGAAAAGGAGAATTAGTTGCTTGTGGAACATAAGGGGGTATAGCATTAACATTGGTCCACATTGGTCTAGATGTCCTAGAATCACCACACCTACCCATCCTTTGCTCATGATAATCACAATCCTTAATTAAATGAAATTTACTTCTATACACAAAACAGGTCTTCGTTTAGAAGATTTATTCAAACCAAAAGATGTTCTATTACAAGCAGAAGTATTCAAACCAAAACCATGAAAAGAATTGTTTTAACAGTATTATTATGCAAAGAATTAAAAAGCAAGTCTTGAGGCAAGCTGTCTTGGAAGAGGATTCCTTGGCACAACTCGACATGCTTATTGGTAGTCTTGGGTGCAGGCAGGGGTGAAGACTTGGGAAGGTCGGACTTGTCATTTGAATCACACTCTGTAGACCCTTGCTCGGAGGACTTGTCTTTGTTAACACAAGAGACAAAGTCATTAGAAGAAGTCGAGGGTCGGCAAGTCTTTTGACTTTTGCCATAGAGATGGTGTGATCCATCAAAGTCAACAGAAATGGAAAGGTCAATGGGCATGTGCTCACATCTAATAGGTCCACGTCACGCATGTAGAGCACCTTCTTTCACAAAATTAGCTAGGCCTGCTTGTGGAGATTTAGTGTGTCATCCCTAGCTTCTAACCCTACATACTTCTTAAAGCCTAATCCTATAGAAGTATTTGGAGTTTGACTAGCATAGATGTGACTTGCTAACTTATTTCCATTTAACAACCATTCGTTATGCCTAGCAATTTCAGTATCTAGTTTCTATTTTAGCTCTAGATTTTTAGACACTACATCGCTCTCAACTTCTCGAATATTTTAACTCATTCTTAGCATTCAAGATCCTTTCCAACACACTTATTTTCTCATCATAAGCTATTTGATTCTTGAAACCAAACCTTTTGTCTTTCTAGTGTTTTTAAAGCCTGTTTATAAGCTTCAACTTCTACAAAGTATTCATTATATTTAGGTTTCAAAATATCATAAGCTTCTTTGAGTTCATTATAACGCTCACTACCACCAAACAAACAGTTTGTACCTGAGATGCCCATCAAGGCAATCTGATCATGACTATCCTCTGGAGTACAGCTTGCAATCAAACCAACATTATCAATGTCAGGACCATTATTCTTTTCCTGCTCATGTTGCGTCCAGTCCACATTGCTATCAAGAGTAACCAACGCTGGCGATCCCTTTGAAGTTCGGCGTCCCTCGATTCTGGCGATAAGTAGAGTATCTCGTCTCATCACCAGCTTTCCTGTCTTTGCACTCTCTGGAGAAGTGACCCATCTGTTGACAAGTGAAGCACTTGACCTTCCTTTTGTCAAACCTCGCTGGATCTCTTCTTTGGAAGCCAAACCTTCGCGGCTTTGCGCTCAAAATTCTTGATATCCATGGACAGCATAGCCACCTGCCACTTCGGCTTCATCTCTTCCATCTCCATGGATCCACGATCTAAATCCTCATATGCGAGTTCTGAGGATCATAATCAGCAAAGAAGGATCCAAGCACATCTTCCATGATACCTCAGTTTAGAACTTGATGGAGTGGTAGTGTAAGATGATGATGAGTAAGTTGGACTTGGACCATGACTCATCTTAGGGGTAGAGGCTCCAACGAATGTTGTGTGACTTGCAGTAGATGATGATCTAAAGGGACTTCTTACATCATGTTCAAGAGCTTTAAGTTTGTTGTACATCATCAAAGTAAGCATATCAAACCACCTTTTGCTTTTAAAGCAATGCTCACTTAGCCAGGGGATGGGTAAAGACCTCAAGAACTTAGAATTACAATCATCATTATCTGGCTTTGCTGCGGTGATTTAACGACTTAAAATCTTGTGAAACTTGTCATAGCCCTTATGTATTCCTTCCTCTTTAGAAATTTGAAAGTCTTGAAACTGTTGTCTAAGCATGGACTTTCTCATTCTCATAGACTCCTCATTCCCACGAACTTGTAATTGCTAACCATATGTCCTTGGCATCTTGCATGAAGTGAAAATCACTCAAGTGATCCTCGGGAATAGCTTGAAGAAGAATGGTTTTAACCTTGGTTTCTCTCTGAACTGCCAGTAACTCTTCGGCAGTTTTGGGAGGAACATAAGTCATCTTACCACAGCATCATGGTAGTTTTCTTCAAACTGTTTCCCTTGACACTATCTCCCATAGATTCCAATCAATGTTGGAGATCGGTTTGCATCTTCGCCCAAAGGTCATACTCCTCCCTTTTAAGGTAAGGAAACTTAGCATTCTGTTAGAGACTTAGGTGTTGCAGATGGGTGGTGTTTTGGTTGTTGGTGATTTCAGCATCAACGTCGATCGAGCATGGTGAGTTTTGTTTTGGTTGTATTGGTGTTTGGAAAAACCTGTCCTTAGTATCGTAGAGACTCTAACGAGGCTCTGATACCACTTGTTGAAAACTTGAAAACTTGAAGAGCTTGATAGATCTTGAGCTTCGTAGATCGTTAGTATAATCATGTAATCAAACAAACTAAAAGAAAATCTCTACAACTTGTATTCGTGGCGGAATATAAACACAAGTATGAAACACAGATAACTAAGAACTTCTTTGATCCTCTATGGATCGTTATATTAATAACTTGTTTAAGCACACGTACATAATTCATTCTATTGTGTTCCTTTTATAGACAAGGAACCCTAAAACAAAACCTAAACGTTTCCCAAAAGCGTATAAACATAAAACTAAATAAGATATACACAATCACTTCCTAATAAAGCTCATATATATCCAAACTAAATATACTAAACACAGAATAATAACTTTCGCAGAAACAAACTAATCTTATTGAGAACTATGTCTTGGCGAATCCATACCAGCCATTAGAGAATCCATTCAATGGTAATTCGTACTTCACATAATTCCCAACATCCAATCATAGTGCTTATAACATTGCACTTTACAATAAACAATAAACTACTATTTTTAAAAATTTTTTTTACATCATAACTAGAAACATAACATCCCCCCACTTGAGATGAACATAATATGAGAATCTGGAGTTTCTTCAATGATC
>OU343225.1:201621396-201695748 GCA_910596185.1 Chrysanthemum makinoi | reverse complement strand
TGTTAGGTCACAAGGTTTACCACACAAGCTTATAAGAAAGATAGAAGCGATTGAACAAGTATCCAAACACACACACACATACGATATAGAGTATACGGTTATGCGTGAGAGTGAGTGAAAAGAAAACTGAACAACCAACCTTCAAATGAAGGTTTACAAAGTATTTATAGGAGGAAGCTAGGGCAACACTCCTAGTTCCCTCCTTTCTTATTGGGCTAGGCCTAGGCTTATGGGCCTTCTACATAAGCTTAAGGCTAATAACAAACATAAAGGCCATAATAAGCTAACTATTACATATGAGTAACTAACACTTGAATAAGGTTTAGGAGAGATTCCAACAATCTCCCCTGAGTGTTATTACATATGAGTAACAAACACTCAAGTGTTGGTGATGAAAAACGGTGAAGCGTTGATGTAATAGTAGCTTTGACGTCTTTTGACATTCTTCTTTCTTGTGAGAAGAATTGCCTTGATTTAAACAATCTCCCAGTGTAGAGAGATAGTTTACTTTGAACGGTTATGCTTTGGCGTCATCTTTAACTTTGTTCTTTGATCATTGTTCTTTGTGATGAAAGTGATAGTATGTTGTTATGCGCATCAAGTGCGCCTCAGTGCAGCCCATTTTCTGAGTGTCTCCGTCGTTCTTCAACATGCTCACACGCTCTTTGGCGTTGGAATTGATCTTGATGGAGTTCTTTAAGTCTTTAACTTTGTAGATTCTCTGTATTGTGAAGAATCATTATTTGTTGTGTTGCTTTTGGATAGAACTTCCATTAGTGATGAAGTTGGCGTGAGCATGAGAAGAATCGCACGATCATTCGCTCGAGCTTCCATAAGAAGAAACATTTAAGCGGTTAGTAATAGCGGATTCGGCACTTACAAGTTTGAACAGAGGTGCGGCATAGTGTGAAACACAACTCTAATTCTTACAAAGGCGTTCACGAATGAGTCCCACAAGTGAGATAACCGCGATGTACCGTACACCTGATTGAGATGAGTATTGAGTACAGAAGCATCACTCTGACTTGTAGCCGTTTGAGACCACTAAGCGCAATCCACGGGGGAGTTGCGAAGCGACCTGCTGTCGGTTTGTTTGATGTTGACCACGGCGAGTTTCCATTCAATCGCGAGGATCACAAATGTGAACCTCTCATAAATGTTCTCGACAGTTTCTAAGATCGTGAAGGACTCGATATGAACCACTGATAACCTTATTGTTGATCATCAAGTGATTAAATGTCAAGTGTACCTAAGAGATCTTTTGATGAATCTCGTGGCTCTAGACTCAATAGTGCGTTTTGGTTTTCTGGAGCGGAGACTAGGGAGAGGGTCTCCTTCTTCAATACCGGCAATCTCTAAAGCCGATAGTTTACGTAGGGTTCCGTGAGAATGAAACAAGCTTACGTTAGAGAAACTTGAGTGGATAAGAAGGTTTAGTGCATCGTCCTTTGGGTCCATGACGACTTTAATCTTCAATACCGGCGTCATAAAGTGACAACGATTAGCATATGAATTGAACCGATTATGCGCCTAAGTTGAATAATGCAGGAGGTATTTCTTTTCACCCTTTTCTTTGCATTTCTTTTTAATTCTTCAACTCCTTCTTTCTCAGATTCTCATTTTCTCCTTTTTATAATCATACCTAAGGACTTCTAAATTCTAACTATTTGTGGTGTCTGAGGTAGATCCCTCCGACTCTGGCCGGATCATAGAGATTATTCCTAACCTTAGTCACCTTATAACTCCATGACTAACCTATGTTGCCATAAAACCACTATTGTGAAAAATCTCTCAAAGTGTTTGTGAATGAAAAACATTTTAGTACCTCTGTTGAGATAAGATTTTGCATAAATACTCCCCTCACATGTGCTTAAGAGTTTTAGCGGTTAAAATGCCTGATGAGGAAAAGCCTTACATTTTGAATTGATTCACTCAAGATAGACAATCCCCATGAGACGGTTGGCATAGTTAAGAGTTGCATTGTCGACTTTTAGGTGACAACTAGCTCTAATAACTACCTTGAAGGTGTAGACAATCCTCGAAGTTGTCAAACCGTCGAGTTCATGTTTATCAAGAGTTTCTCGAATGGTACATTCTACTCGGACAAGTCCTTTCGAGACTGCGTTTACATCACTAGCGAACTAGCTTGAAATTATTACCCGTCCAGGACAAGTCTTTTCGAGTTACTAACGGTTAAGCATCGTCAATTCGTTGGTTAAGTCTGATCCACAAGATTCATTTGCATTTTACACAACATATTTCTTATCACATATTTTCTCCCCCTCAAAATGGCATATTAAAGTGTTATTTTTGAAACGTTTGAGAATAAATATGACCATTTAAGTGTTGCGGGAAGAATGACCCTTGAGAACAATTTTTGAACAAAGTTTTGATTCAAGTACTCCCCCTCAACGAGTGATATAAGCGGTTGAGGTTTTGAAAATCATAAGGGAAAGTACTTGTTCTTTTGAGCAAAACCTTGAAAAGTGAAAGGTTTGATTGGTTTTACTCAAAAGTAAACTTTGCTCCTTTTATAAGGATTGTGAAGGCGTACCACGAGGGTCCTTTATTTACAAGTACGGGTTGTACACGTAATGTGTGCACAAGCCATATACATAATCAATCAAACATCCAAAATGATATGAAGAAAACAATTCAAGGGGTACCGGGAAGTGCGGTGATGTTCGGGGTGTGCGAGGCGTTGAAATCGGTTATGTTTCTCTGGGTGGACCACCAACATAACTCTCCAATCGTCAGGCCGATCCTTGAAACAACCGTTCATCAATCATTGTGATGATCCGTCTCACATCCCTCCTTTCACGAGAATTCCGGCTAGGAGACGATTTTTACGTATATCCTTCAACTTTGTATGCCAATCCATCCTAACCGGCTTCAAAGTATGATCCCGAACTTGTGGAGTTAAGCTGCATCGATTGCGGTTTCTTTGAAGTTCACTACGGTAAACAACGCCGAAAGGTTTCTGGCGATGAGTGTATATTGAGATATCTGGTTGATATCGGGAAGATCAAGCTTTGGAGGAGTGAAGTTGACCGCGTCGATAAGATTCAACGGCCGGTGGAGATCTTCTACCGTTCCTTGATGACAATCCGTCTTATGAAGATGAGAAGTGACTTGATAAATTCACGTTGTACTTGATTGAGAATTGTCTCATCGACCTGTACCTTGGCAAGGTACATGTCTTGATGTCATTGAGAGACAAATTCTCAAAAGTCGACCTCGGAGAAAGCATAGTCCGTTCATCTTGTCGTTTGACTACGATCTTCTTTAGGAATGTGTAGTCCCACTTACGAAGGTCCGTGTATGATGGCAGCGATATCTTTAGAACTATGCACGGCATGTTGAGACTACGAACACGGCGGCTTCTATAGTAGATTAAATTAGGTTCGGCGGATGAATCCCATACAATGCATCTCGGTATATGCCTCCCTTTGTGTTGGAGAACAAGTGATTGGCACGTTCCTCAATGGCTATCGGTTTGAGTAGGCAGTTCTTTGGGAATGGAAGTGTCAGCGACGTAGCATATTTTCTTGAATCATCGTCACCGTGTAGAAGAAAATCCTGGTCTTTGTTGAAGAAGTATCACGAAAGGAATCCTTGGTTCATTTGTTTGTCCAAGTGTTGGTAGAGGTTTGGTCCATCGATTGTAGTATGGAGGGTTGTCCCTTTGTGTGAAGTCAATGTTTGCTTCAGGGTTGAGCCAATCCATTTTGTTAGACATAGCTCGAGCAATGTTTTCAAGGTGATATTCGACCTCGAGGGCACTTTCAGTGCTGTCTTTTAGAAGTTGAAATGCTTCATTTTGATTAAGCTTGCTGATTCGTCATTTTCTTCACATGGAACTTTTCTTGCGGAATTTTAGCATGCTCCAATGTAGAACCGTCTACCAAATCGACCTTCTTGAGGGTAGGGTGTTGTTAACAAGATTAGAAAACCATTCAAATTCCTCTGTTTTATCGTCATCTAGCCATGATCTGGTCGGTTTGAGGCGTCTTCTTCTTCTTCTTTTTGAGGCCTAGATGATGATTACGGTTTCGAACTTGTTTGGGAGAGGTGGGTTGTTGTAGGGGCTCAAGGACCTCTTCATCGTCACCACCCGTATACTTAAAGTGATCATCGGTTTTCGAGTGGGGGTGGTAACTTCGGAATCGATCTGAGGTTTTAGGTAGAAGAGCGAGGAGGAGATTTTTGTTGAGCAGGAGCGTTGTGGAGGAGGTTGCATCAAGAAGATTCACGGAGGCCCTTACGTTTAGGTGCGAGTCTTTATCCTTATCCTTGTCTTCATCGTCTCTAGGGCGTTTAGACTTTTCAGCTTCAAATCTACAAGCTTCTTGAAGTTGGTAGTCCGGCAATGCTTGAAACAACTTTCCTTCATCGAGTAAATGTCGGTCGTGCGGAGACATTTGTGTAACAAGCTTGGCCGCAATTCATTATCAGAAAACTATGGATCGGTTGGATTGATTGTAATGACGGTTAAGGGTTGATCGAATAGTTTGCTTGGCGGTCTGCATAAGATTTGGATAAAGTTGTTTGGTGAACAACTCCTTTGTGACTTTAGGAGCGTACTCGAAGGTACTTTTAGGTGTAGCCGATCATTTCGTTCATTTCCTCTTGTGGTGATTTTTCATGAATTTCTGAACAAACTTCCTTTCTCCTTTGATCTTTTCATGCTCGTCATACATATCTTTGTATGTGATCGGCAAAGAAATTTAGCTTTTGTTGAGACGTTTTTCTTTCGACTTGTTTGGCGGCTTTGGTCCGTTCATGAGCTTGAGAAATCCAAGATTTAGATGGTTTCTTCCGCGGTTTGGATGATGATTTGGTTGACTTTATGGTGGTGGAGGGTGAGGAAAGAATCGATGATGAAGAGATATGAGGAGACTCTGGATCCTTGAGGTTGAAGGTTTCTTCCTTTGATCGCGAGGACTATCTAGAAGCGTATCATAATCAACATCTTGATCTTTTGGACTTCTCGGTTTCGGTTCCTCGAACTCATATTCGATAGTATCCTCCACAAGCTTTTGTTGTTGCATAAGAGTGGTGGCACCGGCTCCTGCTCGGGTTGATTAACCGCATCGGGAGATGGTTGAGTGAAGCGACACCACTTGATCCTCGGGACCACCCATTTGGTCTTTAGCAAATTCTTGACTTTTTGAAGGTGTCTACGATATTAAACTTCTTCGTATGATATATCCGGTTTCTCTTCTTCATGAGCTTTCATCATACGGTACAAATCTGAGTCTTCCCTTTTCTTTGTCGGTGGACTTGGAGGTTTAGCTCTTGAAGGAGGTCATTCTGTTCTTGATTCGAGTAGGTAATCTCTTCATGTGTCGTACCTTGAGCTTTAGTCCAGCTTTCTTTTTGAGTGTGAGGAATAGGTTCGGCTTCCTTCGGGGAACAATCCTTTACGAGGAGGATTCCTTTTGGGAAGCTTCCTATAATATCGTACTTGTAACACTTCGAACTTGCCTCTTACGGTCTCCGGTAGGTGTACGAGAAGATTTTTCATCGAGATGACCAACTTTGCCTTCTTTTGCTAAGATACCTTTTATGTTTCAAGCTTTTTGATTGGTGGGTTAGAAGGTGATCGAGTAAAACCGAACCTGTTTCTTTGTTGGCGATTCTTTGATTACGGATAGTATGGGTTCGATCAATATGTCGTGATTATCGGGTCATTGAGCCTCATGGGGATGTCGGGATGAAGTCGGTCTCTGGATCAACAGTTTGGTGTATCCGACATAGGGAATCTTGGAGCCAAGCTTCTTGTGAAATAGCATCATGTCTTCCCATATCGATCTTGATTTCAATGTCCTTCTTGTTGAGCGACCCGAAAATTTGTAGTTCCATGAGCTTGGGATGCTCATAGCCCTTTATGCACGACCGACCGATTTGGTGATGATCATGTAGAGTGTTCTCCATGGTTGAGGAATATACTTGACTCCGTGAGTGCTTAGTAATGATTCACGAAGCTTCATCATAACCAATATCTATCAAAATTTCAAGGCTCTCTCTTGATAGGGGTAGCAAAGAAGTCGGTTGGGCGATGTCGGGAATGATGAAACGTGGTAACGGGGTGATAGTGACTTGTTTGTGATTAAGTGTCACATTCCTTTGCACTTTGACGGTGATCCTCTGCATAGAATCCAGAATTGTTGAATGTAGACCTCAGGGCTGTGGCGAGTGTGAGAGCATGTTACGGTAGGGATGATTCACGAGAATATCCACGGCAATCAGCGAGGAAGATTACGAGCAAGTGAGGGTATCAAAGTCAACCCTAAGGTTGTTCTTTCCAATCTTTCTCGGATAACCCTCTGGAAAGATATCGGCAATGGTGAGAACTCGATGCATCCACATTCATTTGTTCGACCATGTCGTGATGCGAAATAACATTAGCCAAAGAACCAACATATCGAAAGACATAGTGTTAGTCAACAGAAGGTCTTATTGTCTAGTTATTGAATGTGCAGTGTCAATGATTATTACGAGTCCTAAGTCACTTGTTTGTTCAATAGTCCAATGGCGTCGTGATGTTTTGGTGAGTTAGTTAACTTTAAGTTTTAAAGTTTATGTTATCACTTATTGTTCACAACATATTAAGCGATTAAGTTTATTAGTGACATTATTGGATTAGGTGCGTTATGATTAGTTTATTTACAAGTTTGTACGTAAACAATTCATTATGAAGGTCAATCCGGGCTTAGCGTAGTTTTGGCAAAGTTAAGCGTGGCGAGATGATATCGTGAAGGCAGCTTGCGCGTAGGATCTAACTGCGTAAAAATATTTGCAGCGTAGGAAAGGGACCTTATCGTAGAGGCTTACGGCGTAGTATATATATATACCTGGCGTAAGGCTTACCGTAAAGTAGACCTTATCGCGTAAGTCCTGTTTACGCATATCCTTCACGGATCTTGCGTAGTCCATTGTAGAACCTTATGCGCGTAATAGTTATGCGTAGGATTATACGCATTAATTGCGACTGCGGCAGGTAATCCTTATCGCGTAGAGTTGCAAATGACCTTGATTACGAGTATTAAGCGTAGCAAGCACGAAATAAGTTCATCAAATCATCAAGTTAACACAAAACATCATTTATCAACAATTTATGGCAAACATTCATAACACGATTTGGCGTGAAAGTCATGCCGTAGGTCAAAACTAAGGGGGTTAAGATTTACTGGCGTATGAGATTTAACCATGGTTGCACAACTCTTTGGTAGTTTAAGAGTGTTGTGGAGTCTTTGTACCAAGTTATAACACTAACTTCGTTGTGAATCAAAATTACAAATATTATGAACTTTAAACCCTAATTCAAATTGTTCACCATTAGTGTTTTACGGGTGGTTAATAACGATGGAAATCATTAATTCAACAACTTAAGACCATAACCCAACAATATTTTAAACCAAAACACTTCACATTTGAAAAAACCCAAATTGACACATAAACCCTAATTTTCAAAAATCATTGATAATGTGTTTACGGGTGGGTTTGGATGGTTAAAATGTATCATTGATGTATAAAAAGCGTTTGACACTATCCATTTAACCAAAACACACACACAATGATTATGTGTTCATACGCTTACGCCAGTAGAACACAAATCACGCCAGAACACTTTTAACCGCTGGATTTGCATGAAATTCAAAACCTTATCTTAAAAACATGTTTAGAATCACAAAACACTTACAAAGTGATGATCAAAACACGGATTCTTGAATGATTCTAGGCGTAGATATGTTTAGGTTTGAGAATTAAATGTGAAGTGAAAGTAGGTGGGAGGTGTTTTATTAAAAATAACTTTAACATTTTGACAGATTTGGTCCCTCCACCTTTTCCTTTTTCAAACAAAGCCATTTAACTTCCATTTTGGTTACCAAACAAAGATTTTTTAGAAAGAAACTTGACGACACTCCCCTCGACTTAAGAAAATAATGAAAGGTTATAAATTTTAGTCCGAGGAGTGTCATTGTACGTAAAATTTACCACCATTTGTTAAAAGAAACAACCGAGATATGATAACATGCAAGTACACGAGATGTTTTGAAGCGTTAAAGTTTTGATTTTCTCCCCTCAACACTTGATCGAAAAATATCGAATTTTGAAAGATTATAGTGTTGACGGAAGAAATGTACTTGCAATGTTGAAAGAAAAATAGATAGAAGAATATTTTTGTTGTTTTATCGGATTTTATACTTTTGTATTTTGTTTTTGAAAAATTATTTACAAAAGAGATTTTGGTGTTTGACATGTTTTTAAGACTGTTTTAGGAGGTCATCCCATTCCTCTTGAGTCAAACACCTCATACCAATCCGGTGGACCAACTCATTAAACCTAGCGGGAGGCAAGGCTTTGGTGAGAAGGTTTGCCAATTGGTATTCGTACTCCACAAAATATAATTCAACAGTACCACTGCTCCACGTGATCCTTGATGAAATGATATCAAGATCGATGTGCTTTGATTTCGAAAGTCTTTGGCCCGAAGTTGCACGAGATTGCAATGGCACCCTCGATTGTCGCAAAGACATCGGGATTCTCAAATACGTAACCATAGTCTTTGAGTTGTGTTCTCATCCAGATGACTTGAGCACAACATGCTGACATGGCTACATATTCTCGCTTCGGTTGAGGGACAAAGATGTACAATCCCTTCTTCGATTGCCATGACACCGGCTTTATCACCAAGAAATTGTAAAGCTCCTGAAGTGCTTTTCGCGTGAGTCTAAGCATCCCTGCGTGGTCGTACCCCAAAAGCGATTAGTTCAAAACCGTAATCCTTCGGATACCGGATCCCCAAGTTAATGGTTCCCTTTATGTATCGGAGGATTCTTTTAGCCACAGAGAGGTGGGTTTCAGCTTGGTCGCGACCGATAACGGAGCATAGATATAACGGCAAAGACAATATCAGTCCGCTAGTGTTAGATACATGAGAGACCCAATAATACTACGGTATTTTGTAGGGTCCACCAATTTCCCATGTAAATCAGCGCCTAGCTTCTTGGTATGAGCCATTGGTGTGGCATAGGTGTCACTGGTTTTCATTCCAAATTTGTTTAACAATTCAAGGGCATATTTGGGATCGACTCAAGAAAATACCACGGGTGATTGATGAACTTGCGGTCCAGAAAGAATGTAAGTTCACCCATCATGGACATTTCAAAATTTTTCTTCATTAGTTTTGCAAAAGCGATTGAAAACTTTTATGTGTAGACCCAAAAATGATGTCATCCACGTAAATTTGAACAATTAAGATATGTTCCCGTGATATTGTATAAAAAGAGTTGGGTCAACCGAACCTTTGGTGAAATTATTAGCAATGAGGAAGGATGATAGCTTATCGCACCATGCCCGAGGAGCTTGTTTGAGACCATACTGAGCTTTGTTCAGCTTTGTAACGGATTCGAAACTCGGGATCAACGAATCCATCCGGTTGGTGACATAAACCGTTTCTTTAAGTTGTCCATTGAGAAACGCAGTTTTGACATCCATCCGATAGACCGTCATATTCATATGAGCCGCGAACGCGAGAAATATCCGAACGAGCGACCTCAAGACGAGCAACCGGAGCAAAAGATTCTTCAAAGTCAATACCCTCTTCCTGACGATAACCCTTAGCCACCGGGCGTGACTTATTTCGATAACATTTCCTTCAAAGATCCAATTTGTTTTTCCAAATCCATTTGAGACCAATGACGTAGACCCCTGTTGGTCTTTCAACCAGCTCCCATACTTCAAGACGTTTGAATTGGTTGAGTTCTTCTTGCATGGATTCAATCCAGCTGTCTTTTGTCATTGCGTCTTTGATGTTTTTAGGTTCGATTGGCGGACGGTGAGTGCATAAATGCAATGTTCACCGTCGTGTGAAGACGTTGTCTCGTGAACGACCGGTTGATTCGGGTTGCCAATAATGTTTTCGAGAGGATGGTCTTTCGTCCATCTATGTGTGGAGGGTTGATGTTGGTATACATTGTGCGCATTCCGAGGATTCAAATGGTTTGTTGAAGATTCGCGACATCCGTGCAGCAGCGATCTCATTAGCAAACGGGTTGAAGAAGCGCGATTTGGATCAAAATCGCGGGTGGGGGTACTTCATTCGTAATATCATCGGCAGCTTCATCATTGTTGGAAGCGGTTTGTTCAAGCTGTTGTGTGGAGTCAGCGGTGGTGTAGGTGCATGCAACTTCAACAAGAGTTGTTGTAGCAGTGTATCGGGTAAAAGAGTATTATCGTGTTGAAGCGTGGAAACAATGGATACACCGAGCACGCTCATCAATATATCAGCGAGCAGTGATGGAGCAAATAACCTTTCCATTTGTTGACGAGTAAGTCGGGGCTTTGTTACCGGTGATGATGGGGTTTGGGGGAAGTTTAAGCGTTGTGTAGGGTTCTAAGTCGTTATACTCGAAGCCATTTCCGTAAGTTCATCAAAATGAGCATGAATCGCTTCCATCACCGCTTTGTATGACGATTCCAGATTCGAAACCTTTGGAATTATCACAAGATCCATAAAGACTCCAATGTCAACTTTGGCTTTGAGCTTTCCAAAGTCATCACGATCATTATTCGGATAGCAAAGAGATCCAAATACATGAAAGTGTTTTAGATTCGGTTTTCTGTTGTGGACAAGCTCGAAGGTGTTTTGTTGTGGCGTTTTGTAATCATAGACCGGTTTTGAGTATAGCATGCAAGATGATACGACTTACGCCCATAAGTAATCGGAAGTTTAGCATTGATTAACATTGTTCTTGCGGCTTCCACTAACGCTCGGTTTCGCTCTTTCGACAACTCCGCTTTGTTCGTGTACGCAATAGATGTCCGATCTTTGTCAATTCCCACTTTCTCATAGAATTCACGAAGAGTTTGATTAACAAATTGATGCCTTTATATCTGTTTCGATTAGTCGAACGGTGTTTCAGAGTGAACTTGTATTTTCGTGAGAAAGGTGATGATCATTTGTGGAGCTTGATCTTTGCTTCCAAGAAAGTAGACCCAAGTCCAGCGTGAATAGTCATCAACAATTACTAAGATGTAGCGTTTGCCATTGATCGCTTGCACAAGATCGGGCCACACAAATCCATGTGAAGAAGATGAAGCACATGTTGAGAGTCGTGTTCCACCTTTGAAGGAAAATGAGCACGAGTGCTTTTGCCTTGTTCACAAGCCGAGCAAAGGTGATCTTTAGAATACCGAAACCGTGGGAGTCCTTCAACTAGTTTGTGTCGAGCAAGGTTGGTGATGGTTTGAAAGTTTAGATGTGAGAGAGAGACACGGTGCCATAGCCGGATTTTGTTGATGTTGCCTTTGAAAGTAAACATATGGGAGATGAAGCAACCATGTCTTTCATAGAGATAGAATAGAGACTAGAATTAGCGATCCGATATAAGGTCATTTCCTTGTAGATCACTTAATGAAACAAGTTTTCTCCCCGAAAGCAACCTCCAAATCTCCATCACAAAAGCCGACCATCACTGAAACAGATTATGACCGAGGCCTTCCACATAGTAAACCCCGCTAATTTCGATGTTCCCATTGACATAGTCTCCGTGAGCCCATGATAGGCTGAAAGTGATCATTCCCGAACCTGGCGACAAAGCCAATGAACTTTGCAATAAAGTTTGATAACAGCTTTAAGATTGCCTGTCGTAATGTGTCGGGAACATCCGCTATCAACAATCGAGAATGATCAGATCACAATACGCATTACACACGGGCGACACGGATGGAATAGAAGTAGATTTGGAACCCGAAATGTTAGAGGGTTCCGAAGCGCTTATAGTAGATATACACACATCAATAGCTTTAGGTATCCACTTAAATCCTAGTGTGTTATATATCCATTTCCGCCATCTATAACTACTCTTTGCTTTAGTCTTAGTGAATGCACTAGGTGGTACTACATTCTTAGGAGGTGAAAATGGAGCTACAGGGGCAGCAATGCGTTTCTTAGAATCTAAAGATGGCGGTCTACCAAGCAGAGACTTAGAAAGATTAGTGGGCCTAGAGGTATTCCGGTTCTTAGGATTCCTTAAACGAGATGATAGCTTTAGCAACACATTTATCATGACAATCAGAATTCATACTTTTACGACAAATACACAAGGTGCATCGATCAATATCAAAAGTACTTAACGGTTTAGCATTCGTTACATCACTATTTCTATTACATTTGTCCGACGCAATATCTATAGTGGAGGCAACGTGAGTCTTATTCATAGTCCTAGGGTGTTCTTCTACTTTAGCATTCTTGATTGATCTTTTCTTAGGTCGCAACTTCCTATTCTTCGATTGAGTGCTCCTAGGCCGTGAAGTCTTGCGGCGCTTGGAAAAGGCTCAACTATTCTCGCTTCAAGAGAAGGAAGCACGTTAGCTACTTGTGATTTGGCAGTAGAGATTCTAGGTTCATGAGTACTAAGTGTTATTGGGGCTAATCTCTTAATGATGGTTGGCGGAAGTTGTTCATACTTTCCTAACATTTCTCTTAACTTGATGATAGTGTGAATCGGATCTTGATTTTCGAATCAACATTTCCAGAAAATGCATAACTTCTTTAGTGTGTGCAAGATAATGATCAAGTTCATTTGATGCTTCATCACAAGTCTTTTTGAGTAAATCAAATATGACACCATATTCCTTTTTAACTTTTAAAAGTTCTTGTTCATATTTTGAGATTTGACACTTAAAAGACACGTTTTGATCATCCATTTGCTCAAATTTAGGATCGAAGATTTTGCACGAATCGCTGGCGATTTTGTGTTGAAAAGCAAGTTGTTGATCGTGAATATCTTTTTGACACCAATTAAGACGCGCAATTGCATTTGAAAGTTCGTTTGACAATCGCTTGTTTTCAACTTTAAGGACTCGACCAAGCACATTATCGGTGTTCTCAACATTTATCACGTAATTCAACAAGATCGCAGAGGTATGATCAAATGCATATGACAAAGAATTCAATAGCACAACATTATGGACATCAGCACAGATGACATCTTCCAAGAGTCGATCAACATCTTTTCTCAACAGTTTCTTTTACGTTTAGTGTTAGAAATAGATGTTTACGTTTTCTCTAAAACGACCTTCATCACTCCAAGTTCCTTATGAAAATCCTTTTCCCAAGCTAATGCACAATTTTTCAAATTTTTAACATTAGGTAAAAGATTTTTATGAAAAATGTCTCTTTGTTCTCGCGAGGCGATTGAAAATGATCAATTTTGATTTCGTAATCGATATTCTATCTCATGTTGTAAAATTTTGAGGTCAACCATGAAGATGTCAAAATATCTAAGAATTTTTCGATTTTAGGTGTTTTGAATTTACTTCACTGATGGAAGGTAAAGGACCATAAATTTGTGCATAATCTGGTTGGGATTAACATTAGAAGACTCAGGTGTTTTGATGATAACCTTGGTGTGTTAGAAGAACCGCTGGTGTGACGAAAGTGACCGCTTTGAATAGTTAAAAGGTTTGTTGTAAACAACTTTTTCTAATTTTGATCGACTCTCGCCTTCTGCATCTAATTCCTCTTGACGATGATATTCAACAACATTCATAAATGTAATTATCAACTTTATATTACGCCTCGTGACCGAAACTTCAGATTTGGTTTGAATGCTTTTGTTGAAAGCTTAGGTTTGTAATCGGCAAGATTCGGTCCATATCCATTTGGATTGGGTTTTAAAGTAAACTTTTCAATGGTCTGGACCGACTCGCCATGTTTGTAAACAAAACTTTTAAACTCTTTAAGTTTGTTTTGCAAGCCGATGATTTCTTCAAGATGATCATCTATTCGCTTCGTTGAATGCTTTTTGTATGCAGAGAACTGTTTTTGACAAGTTAACAACTCGGCCACTTTAGCTTTTTGATTTTCCAAGGTGAGAGCGCTAATTTGCTTTTTATGTTCATGTTTCATTGTTCTATTTCGCATAACAAAGCATTCTTCGGCTGCTAGATCCGATCTGCCTTTCTAAATATTTTTCATTTGATAAGATTTGGCAAAGGTCGCTTCAAAACCGCTTTCACGCTTTTCTTGAGTTTTGAAAAAGTTGAGTTGCTTTTGTAAACATTCAAAATCCTTGGTTAACAAAGGCATTTTTGCATTTCAAGTCCCGATTAATGGCATGACATTTTTCCACTATGGTTTGTTGGTCTTGTATTAAACGAGCAAAATCTGGATGAGGCAAAGTTCGGCGGTTCAAGCGTGAGTCTCAACATGATCATTACGAGATCCTCAAGTATAACCACGAGTCAATTTGATTATCAAGGAAACCGGTTGGTCATCTTGATCGCCAAATATAACTACGGGTCTAGTTGAAAATCGCCGGAATGAGATGGATGACTCATTTTGAACATTCCGAGCCTCTGCCGGATCACGCGATGTTGGCGGAGATATGAGATCGAGATAAATATGGTTTGTTAGGGTACTGAGACAAGCCATCGGTGTCATACACCTTGGGCCCTGTGTCACTCATGTGTAACTCATGCATATTAGCCATCAACATAACAAATGCATTGGCGCAAGTCCTCCATATCATCATCCGAGTCAAGATTTGCCATAAAGCTCGTCTTTGTCCGTGAGAGTTCCACCCCTTCATCCTTAAGAGCCAAAAGAAGAGCCTCTTTGAAATAAGCACCGCCCTTAGTCCTTGGCTTTGGGCATGCATTAGCCAGGTGTCCCTTCTCATTGCAGTTGTAGCATCAAGACCATTCAACCCATGCCTGAGCATTTCCCTGCTCCACCACTTGAGCTCGTTGTTATTCCTACCCACGGATTAAACCCTTGACCACCCCATCCGACGCACCATAACCACGATTCTCAACTTCAACTCGCCCATTGTTTACAAATGCTTGATTCCTTGTATTAGATGAGGAACGAATACGGTTGTTGGATTTGTTGGTATAACGGCTAAAGGCATTAGCAATCATAGCAAATCCTTGTTGCAATGCTTCTAACGGATCGGATTCCTCATTATGAAGTGCATGATCATTGTTGTTGTTGTATGGAACCAATTGATTTTGTTGAGGTTGCTGTGATTGATCGTTTGGTGGGTTTGAAGCGCTTGGTTGAGTTGCCTTTGGTTGAGGAGAATAATTTTGTTGAGCATATAAGGCAAGTTGTTGATTTTCCGGATGTGTGGGTGGAGCAATTTGAGCACGGAGAATCCTTTCCCTATCAACTTCCTTTTCATGAGGCTTCAAGTAATCGTACAACAATCCGTAGGTAGATGATGCATGTTTCGCTTGACGGAGAAAAATGACATACTTCTCCCATTCAGGACCAAGACTACTTAGGAACTTAGTATTCACCGCAATTTTGGCATGTGGATGTTGTGTTTATCCAAATCATTGATGATGTCTGAAAATCGGTGATGATAGGACTCAAGTGTCTCTCCAGGTTCAATCATGAAGTGTTCATAAGCCAAGTAAATTTTGGATTCCAAATCTTCCCGATTGAGTACAGATCCTTCCATAAGAAGACGAATATGATCCCACATTTTCTTTGCGGTCTTTTGAGCATCAACACTACGAAGAATTAGGTTTGGTAATCCTAAGAGGATATATTCCATTGCAAGCTCATCTGCGTCATAGTGTAGAAGTTCTTGAGGATTCAAGTCTGCAATGATAGCAATGTTCGTTTGTTCATCTCTTGGTGGAATGGCATTTGGATCTCCAGGGTACAATGACAAGCATTAGGCATCTCAAAAGGACCTTCCAAGATAACCTTCTTTAAGAACTTTCCATGTGGCTTCTTTAGATCACAAAACCTAAAGAACCTTATCACCCATTGATCGTAGTTTCCTGGAGTGAGCATTGGAGGTCTATCAAGTGAACCGGCCTCATGAATTGATTGTTGGCCGCTTAAAGTTTCAAACATCTTTGCAAACCAAGTGGGTTCCCTCATAGTGATCCTTGATGGATGTTGATTAAAGTCATTTGTGTATGGTTGAGCTTGAAGACTTTGTGGTGGTTGAACCATTTGAGGTTGTGGATTTGCAACAAGTTGTGGAGTATGTTGTTGGTTAAATTGTTGTTGATAAATTGCTTGTTGTTGATTCCATTGTTGATGTTGTGGAGTTAGTTGTTGTTGACGCTGAGGATGAGGATAAGTGTAAGGGAAATAGTTAGAGTATGGTGGTTGTGACATGTTGATAAACTTGTGTTGGTAAAATGGATCTTTGTAGTCGAATGAACCTTTGTTGATGAAGTATCCTTAGGCGTAGAAAAGACAAGAACCAAGTAGCACTGATGCGTAAAAACACCAAAGTTACGCGTAACAATGAGGAGTTACGGTAGGATTTAGCTTACTGCGTAAGTAGGAAAAAGACACTAAAGTTAGGCGTAGACAAAAGTTAAGCATAGAAAGTTAGGCGTAGGATTTTCTTATGCGTAAGACAAGGCTTAGGCGTAAGAAAGATCTTAGGCGTAGGATTTCTACGCGTAAGCTTATGCTTATGCATAATTTTAGGGTTTTGTTCAAATGATCTTTTACACTATCACATTGCAAAAGATATCCAAAGTCGACGTATTTTCAGACTTATCCAAGTAAGAAAACACGGAATAAACCACAAAAATGAAGATCAAACCAAGGATAATCTTACAGCGTATTTTAGGGTTTCAATACGCGTAGGATTACTCGTAATTTTGATTTTGCCCAAAGATGTTTCTAAACCAGTTTTTGTGTGATGAAATAGCTTCAATAACACCAAAATAACACAAAAGTGTGAAACTTGATGATCCAAAGCATTCAAAACAGTTATGCGAATGACACCCACTGAATAAAAACTAGTTCAAAACAATGATCCACGCATAAAGTTTGAAACTTTTTGCCAAAAACAAGTATTTTAACACCTTAAAACGTTGAAAGTACAAGAATCTTGGATTAAAAAGTGTAAAAACAAGTTTTTAAGAGAGCTAAAGAATGCGTTATCTTTACGCGTAAGACCCAAAACCAAAAACTTCAAAACAAACGAGTACACCCAACTATTTGGCGATTGATACCACTGTTAGGTCACAAGGTTTACCACACAAGCTTATAAGAAAGATAGAGAGGCGATTGAACAAGTATCCAAACACACATACACGATATAGAGTATGGCGGTTATCGTAGAGAGTGAGTGAAAAGAAAACTTGAACAACCAACCTTCAAATGAAGGTTTACAAGGGGTATTTATAGGAGGGAAGCTAGGGCAACACTCCTAGTTCCCTTCCTTTCCTTATTGGGCTAGGCCTAGGCTTATGGGCCTTCTACATAAGCCTAAGGCTAATAACAAACATAAAGGCCATAATAAGCTAACTATTACATATGAGTAACTAACACTTGAATAAGGTTTAGGAGTGATTCCAACAACATAGTTTGTTGGTAGCTACCCTTGTTTCGGTAGTTTTGAATGGTGGTAGAGGCTAGTTGCTTAGGAGATATGACCAACTGACCCTAAGTGAGTAGACTGAGACGGGAAGGTGAGATATGACCAACTGACGACCCTTTCTACTTGTGCTTGATTTGACCAATGATCACCTACCATTTGGATGAACTTAAGAAGTAAGGGATGAGTGTTTAAGTTGCTAGCACCCGGGCACTCACTATTATGAATCTAGCATGTAGCGGTACTTAATGACTTGGCTTTAGAGGACGAGGAGCAGTGGAATTATGAGGGACACCTGACTCTCTAGTGGGACCCTTTGCCGATAGGTTAGACGAACCCTGACCAAATGTCCTAGCGACTTTGATCCCACCTGAAGTAATTGGAAGTAATTAGACGTAAACGCTACTAATTAGGATGAGTAACTAGGTTAGCACCACTCTCCTCTATTGATCACATCATTCGTCTTTATTTGCTTTAGTAGTTAATTCCATATCGAAATCATATTAAAATCTATGACACCTAGACTTAGTATAAATCCACACACATAGCTCTTGGGACGATCTCGGTTTTACCGAATTAACACTACACTAACGTACACCGGCCAGAATTTCCTGCCCGGTTAGTGCATTAGGGTAGACCATAGGTATAACGAGTAATTATAAATATTAAAACATGGTCAATTAAAATTAAAACCTGCATCAAGTTTTTGGCGCCGCTGCCGAGGAGTTATTTTAGGATTTTTTATTAAGTATTTTTTCAATTTTCTTTCTTCTATTAATGTCAGGATTCAAGACTAGAAGCTCAAGGCCATTTTTGGCCACCCCGTTCAATGATCCGGAAAGACAATTTCGGACGAAAAAAGTTTACTCTCCGGTTCCTATTCATAACATTTTTGTTTCTACGAATCACCAATCATGCAGAACCGGAAGTCATTGATGAAAACAATATTGAAGAGATAACCATGGAGCAGTATTTGGAACGACCAAATGTGAAATGTAAACAAGCCTTCACACAAGACTCTAGTGTGGAAAAATTCTCTATTCCGGACCAATTTATTCGAGAGTTACACGAGCTAAAGTTTTCAAGAGATGATAATGAGGATGTTCAGAATCATGTGGAAGAAGTACTCTACCTATCATCTCTTTTTGTCCGGGAGTATCCCTAGCTATTCCGATTTACAGCAAGAATTTTTCTATGACTCTTACAGGAACTAGCGAAAAGATGGTACAATAAAATCCCTAACTAAAAGAAGCATGATATAAATTAAGAAGAGAATTCGTTCAACAATTTTGCCCTCCTTCGAAGATGGCTAAACTTCTCAAGAAGATCCATCAATTCGTTCAAGAAGGTGAAGAAATGCTTTACCAGACATGGGAAAGATTCAATGAGCTACTTTATCGATGTCTACTCATGACTTGAACAAACATCAAATCGTCTATGCCTTCTACAAGGGAATTAATGCACTGACACGTGAATTACCTGATTCTCCTAGAGCTATTCCTAGCATGACCCCTGACCAAGCTTTGGAGTGTATTCAACGGATTTCGGAACATTGCTATAAATGGCATATGGGCAGGGGTATGGACCAAGGGATAATTTTGATCATAAGGTAATGAAAACATTGATGAAGCAAGAATACAATTATGGTGAAATTTTCGAAAAGCGGAGAATTTCGGAAAAGGCAAATGAAATTGAAGTCTGTAGGGTAGAGAAGGTTAAGAGTGTATTTGGGACCAAGACCGGAAACATCTTAGAAAAAAGGATCCTTGACCATATTAAGGAATATAAGGAACGTGATGAGAGAATCAAAAAAATGATGAAAACATTCGTGGAAAACACAGTTTCTTCTCTCAAGACTCATGAAGACCGCATAAAGGGTTTGGAGAAGAGTGTGAATTCATGCTCAAAAGCCATAGCGGATTACCTCATTTGCGGGGAAGAAGAAGTTTTCAACACAGTTGAAACAATCTTTGAGGAGCCCACTACCTTTTCGGAGAAGGTTAAACAAAGAATCAATAAAGAGAAACTCTTGCTTCTGGACGTTGGAGCCCTCCCGTTAAACGTTCCCCTTGTTAATTCCATAAATACTGATCCTATCAATATTTTGCAGGAGTTAAGCAATGATTCCGATGAGACGGTTCAACTTAACGAGAGATGTTCAGTAGTTTTAAGAAATGAACTTGCGCAAAAGAAAAAGATCCCGGTTGTTTCACTCTCCCTTGCTTGATCGGAGTCTCAATATGTGTAATGCCTAGTGATCTTGAAGCGAGCATAAGCATAATGCCTCGCTCAATGTTCCTACGTGATAGGTATTGGAGACTTTAAGCCAGCCAAAATGAAGATTGAAATGGCCAATCGATCCACGCTTGATCACCCTTACTTAGGAATCGTTGAGAACGTGTTGGTAAAAATAAAGAAATTTTTCTTCCCGCTTGATTTCGCGGATTCGGATATTCCTCAAGACACCGAATACCTATTATTTTAGGAAGACCAATGCTTGCTTGCCCATGCAAAAGTGGATGTCTTCCCCTTCGCGAAAATTAACTCTCGAAAGCTAATGGGGAAATTGACACATTTAGACCTAATGAACTTCTATCCACCCCTCAAAAATTTGTGCGTTGACCCTATTGGTGATTTTGGTGATGCATTAGAGGATTTTCTTAGTGAATTCTAAACTCCTACAAATCTTGGCGAGATAGCTTCGGGAAAGGATTTCGATGTGTTCGTAAATTTTTGAAGAAAGAAGACTTAGAGTCGTCGATGATTTCTCTAGCGACATCGAAATGGTCCATTGGAACAACAACCCTGAAAAAACTTTTTCGCAATCTGACCAACCTAAGTTTTACGAGATGGGAGCTCAAATCCATCATAGGAACCCTCATTATCTGAAAATTTCATGCAAAATTGGGTTCATTGATTTCCATCCATTTATTGACACAGATTCCCCAGTTGACATCATTTCTAAGGAAGGCTACAACCAGGTTATGAAAAAAGAACTTGAATATAGAGGAAACAATTTTCTAGGTATTGCAACAAACATCAGTGTCTTTTTTGGGACTCACTCATTTCTGGTCGGCTTTGTGGTTTTTTATGACGTTAGCGATTTCATAGAAGATGGGCTAACCGGGGTAATTTTCGGGAAACCGTTTAAAGAACTATCTGGGCTAGACAAAGATGAGAAAGAAGGACTGGTATGGTTAAAGATTGGCGAAGATAAAACGGTTTTTAAAATGCCACAGACTGTTACAAATTTTAAAAAATGGACAAAGAGGCAATTGAGCCATGCTCAGCCATTACTCGACATTAGTGACGAAGATAAGGCCAAAGGTATTGACCACCCTTACCAGAAGATCAAGAATTTTTACTTGGGATGTTTAGAGCTAGGGACGGACTACAAACGGGATGAGAATCTGATCAGTTGGATCCAACGTGGAGATTACCATATCCACGAAATGACCAACAAGCACTTCTAGCCCCGAGGCTCTGAGTCTACTTAAAGACTCGTAAATAAAGAAAAGTGCTCTTCCGGGAGACAACCCGAATTATCCTTTCATTTGTTTTATTTCCATTTCTGTTGGGTTTTGTGTTTTTAACCATTTTTGCATGAAACGAAGAAAAGTTGCTTTGCTGCATCTTTGATCTGACTAGAATTACGGCGTAACTCATTCTCATGGTTACGCCGTAACAGGCCCTTTTGCAGCAGAACCTCGGAAGCATTACCAAATACGGCGTAATCCTATTTCAGTGGTTACACCGTAGCTACACTTTTGCATCGTATGCCAGGTTTTGCCTAGTTACGGCGTAACTCCTTTTGGAGTTACGACGTAACTATCCTTTGCATTACTTATTTCATTTTAAACACAATAACCTTGTATTAGTCTTTTAAATGAACTTTGTGGGTATGTTCCCTGTAAGCCCTTACGAGACTACACTCGTCCACTTGGGACACCAAGTGGTTTAAAAGGCTTGTTTCATGCGCTAAATGCAACCGTGATTCCTATGAAAGTGAGTTAGGTTTATTTTTCATTTTTTATTTTTTCTTTTTAGAATTATGCTTGTTGGTAGTGTGATTTCAGGGACTGAAGTTTTCTCGTGGATGCTAACGCGAAGGCACGACTCTCTTTCGTGGGCCTTCTTTCTTTTTGGAGCAAATTTCTGGGAAGTTCTCGCTCTAATTCTACTTTTCTGTTCATCTTTATTTAATGCTTAGTACAAAAGGGACTTTGTACAATTCAAGTGGGGGGACGGGAGTAGAATTGTCCCTTGAACTTTATTTTGTCCTCGATTTTTTAGTTTATTTTGAAAAATTTTGCCATTTTTAAAATTTTGACATGTTTTTCTTAACCTAACTAGATTAGACCTTAGCCGAGCACATATAACCCTTGATATTTTATGGTGAGATTAGCCTTATCCGTTTCCAAAATTATCCTGAATATGGTGCTTGTTGGTTGGTCATTTCGAGTGGGGGGATATTTGACCAACAAGCACTTCAAGTGGGGGGATATTTGATAACATCAAATTATCATGAATATTAAGTGTCAATTTCCCCTGATAATGCTTGTAATTTATATCATTTATATGGATTTACGCTTGTTTTCCATTATATTTCACTTTCAGGTAAATTACGAGCATTGGAGCTAAAGAGACACAGATTTGGAGAATTTATTGAAGATTTATCATAGTATGCTCACTTTGAAGAAGTTACGGCGTAACTCCTCTCTCACATTACGCTGTAACTAAAGCGTGGTTCAGAAAACCAACTTAGCAAGATTACAGTAACTCTATCCAAGATTACGACGTAACCATATTAGGTCAAATGAGGTTCCGCGTCGCTACTAATTACGCCGTAACTCATGCAACAACTACGGCGTAACCAAGATTTATTGAAGATACGACGTAACTCCTTCCAGAGGTTACGCCGTAACCAACATTATTAGTGCAAAATTACGAAGAATTGTATGTTACGGTAGTAACTCTTTAATAGTTACGCCGTAACCAGATCCGCCTATAAATACCCCACGATTTCCGGCATTTCAAATCATCCCATTTCACACACAACAATCGATGAACGTGAGAAGAAGTCAAGGCGATCTAGAGGAGCATACGGAGTTATCTCCAAGGGAGAAATCACTCCCCTACGATAAGCATTAGCTTTTTATCTTTTCTTTACTTTCAATTCATGTATTTGGTAACATTAAACATTGAATTGATTGTTATAATTAATATGAGCGGCTAAGCACCTCTTGGTGCTAGCCTAGTTATGATTCCTTAATTGTTTTGTTTGCGTTTACATTGCTTCTGTATAATTATTTCTAAGTGTATGCATGCATAGTTTGTTGGTAGCTACCCTTGTTTCGGTAGTTTTGAATGGCGGTAGAGGCTAGTTGTTTAGGAGATATGACCAACTGACCCTAAGTGAGTATACTGAGACAGGAAGGGTAAGATATGACCAACTGACGACCCTTTCTACTTGTGCGATTTGACCAACTGATCACCTACCGTTTGGATGAACTTAAGAAGTAAGGGGTGAGTGTTTAAGTTGCTAGCGCCCGGGCACTCACTATTATGAATCTAGCATGTAGCGGTATTTAATGACTTGGGTTAGGGGACCGGAACAATTTGGAATTATGAGGGACACGACTTCTCAGTGGGGACCCTTACTGATAGGTTAGGACGAACTGATCAAATGTTGTCCTAGCGACTTTGACCCCACTTGAAGTAATTGGAAGTAATTAGACGTAAACACTACTAATTAGGATGAGTAACTAGGTTAGCACCACTCTCCTCTATTGATCACATCTTTCTCCTTTATTTTCTTTAGTAGTTAATTCCATATCGAAATCATATTAAAACCTGTGACACCTAGACTTAGTATAAATCCACACACATAGCTCTTGGGACGACCTCGGTTTTACCGATTACTACACTACACACGACCGGGTACACTGCCCGTTAGTGCATTAAGGTAGACTATAGGTATAACGAGTAATTATAAATATTAAAATCTGGTCAGTAAAACCTGCATCATTGCTCATAGTATAGCTACTAGGGCCGTAGGATGTAATGATGAGATCATTCTTGAGGGTAGAGTTTCAGATTGTGCTCTTGTATGAACGAGATGTACTATTATCTTCTATTGAATAAAATTATCCCTCTTTTATCAAAAAAATAAGTCATTTAGAATTCATTTGTGTGAAAACGTGATTTACTATATTAGTTCTTATCCTTTCGGCCTATACTCATGATTAAACATTTACAAGTCCATTTTAGACTAGTTAACTTCGTGGGTGTCAATCACGAAGAACCAAACATGTTCGTGCACTAACCATTTAGAATAAATCAAAAGAAGAATTATTTCGACCTTTAAATCCCTTTGTGTTTTACCAACAAGTTGAAATGAGATATGTTTTAATATTTAAACAAACTTATAAAAAAATCCAAGTTTCATCATTAACAATTCATCCAAACACTACACATGACAAGTCACATAATTTCTCACGCAAAAAGAAAAGACTACTCTATGGTTCTTTCAACTAAACACAAAATATCATCCAAACACAAAGTATTCAACATCTTAACAAAGTAAAGAAAGTTACCCAATAATTTGATTACAAATGAGTAAAAAATAAGAAGTTAGAGCACTTCTCGAGCCTCGAATAAACACTAATGATCAACCAACCAAAGAATTTATAATACCCAAATGCTTCCTTGCTTTCTTGAGCACCCTTCCTAGATTTGGCATAAATTTAGAGTCTTTTGGGGAGTAAAAATGATAGTTTGATTATGCTTATGTTGTAGGAATAATCACTCTTGTCACACATTGTTTCTAGACCTAATCCCTATGTATTTATGCTTAGGTAACCCTTCCATAGCAAGAAAAAACGTTCAAAAGGAGTTAAGTTCATGAAATGATCGGCCTCCATCAACGAGGGGAGTAAAAAGCCTCATAAATGCAACTCTTCAGCTGAAATGTACACCAGTCGGTGGCTCGCGGTCCCAACCGGCGCTGGTGGCATGCCCACTGCTCGTGGTACAGTTTGGGCGACTCGTGGTACAATTCTTGCGCCCATTTTTTCTTCTTTCGCTCCTTTCGTTTAGATGTCATTTCTTTCAACCGTACTTCTTTTTCTTCATTGCAAATTGCATTTTACTCCTTTCTCTGTTAGCCTTAATAGTTTTATTAGAAGTGATGGTCATTCACGTTTAGGAACTTTGTAACGTGTGTTAGATATCGTGATAGAATAGTCATCGGGCTCGTGGATTGGGCTAAGCTAATTGGTTAAAAGATAAGCTATGCTAGCCATTGATAAGCTTATGTATCCCAAGCCCAATCCAAGTCCAATTCGTGGCCCTTGCCAAGCCCATTAGGGCGTTTATGTAAGGAACTATATAAACCCCTCAAAGTCTCATTTGAGGGGTGTGCTTGAAAGTGTGTGTGTGTGTGTATTTTCTCTCTCAAGGAATATACAACTTTATTGTGTTTATCTTATCCTCTCACATACACGAATTCATATTCAAGTCACCATCTTTCTCATCTTATTTCTAAGCTTTGTTTGTGTTTGTGTTTCACGTTTTATACGCGTAACTTGGGTTACGTGTGTTGGGTTTGCTTGGTAAAGTGATAAGGTTGATATATCTTAGGTCCTAACAATTGGTATCAATCGCCTAACAATGGTTTAGGAGTGTTTGTGTTTGTTTTGAAGTTTTGGTAAGATACGCGTTAAGCTCACGTTTTACATCTTTGATACGCATAAAGCTTTAATTTTTGCACTTAAAAATTCAAGATTCTTGTGGTTTAAGGTATATTTGGTGCTAAAGTTTTAGTTTTTGCAAAAAGTTTGAAGCTTTACGTGTTTTTCTTCATTTTTGAACACGTTTTGGTTCGTTGGTCATTTCTACTCGTAACTTTTCTAAGCAATTTGGGTGAAAAAGGTCAACATTTTTGGGTTATTCGAGTGTTTTAAGGCTATCTGTGCAAGAGAAATCGTTTGAATCATTGGAAATTTTTACGCGTAGGTCAAAACCCTAGTTCTACTGTAGAAAGTCAAACTACGCATAGTTTTCTACTCATAACTTTTTAGTGAAGAATCTTCGAGCTATAACGGTTACTCAGCGCTTCCCTCACTTGGATAAGTGTGTGGAACACTTAGACTTGTGGATATCCATTACTGTGGATGTGTAAAGGATTTTTGGTTCTTAACCATAGTTTACGCATAAGCTAAAAGCTTACGAGTAACTCTCCGCATAACTTCAAAATTACGCGTAAGGTTTACGAGTAACTTTTTGTCACGATAAGCTTAAGGTTACGCGTAAGATACCTGGTCACGCTTAGGAATCCTACGCCTAAGATCCCTCGCATAAGATCCTACGCCTAAGGAATCCTATGCCTAAGCTTCCTACGCATAAGATCCCTAAGTATCGCCTACTCGTAACTCGTTAAAAATATATACTATATATATATATATATATATATATAAAATAATAATAAAAAAAAAATGGGGTAAACTTGAGTAAAATTTAAATTTTTGAGGAGACTAAACGTTCAATTTTACCGAAATTCAAATTTTGGTTTAACTGTGAAAATTTTGGTCAAAAATTCAAATTTTTGTGCCTAAATTCAAAATTTTGGTCAAATTTGGCGTCAAAATTGTCATAACTCAAAATTTTCATACGACCTTAGAATTGATTTTTAAAGTGAATTTCAAATTTTGGGCGAAAATTTTTTTGAACCAAGGTTACGAGTACGACTTTCAGAAAAACCTCAAACGGCAATATCTTCTCCAACACAACTCCTTTATCGTTGAATCGATCCTACATCAACTTTATCATCACATACCTTCATCAATGGAAACTCTGCGCATCGTCTCATGCTTTCTTAAAAGGATTCTTCAATGAAGAAAACATTAGTCCCACTACACCAAATAACAACAACCAATGGATTTCATCGTATAATCCGCAGTTTGCTCAACCGAGTATGCATATGGGTCAAGAAGGACAACTGGTTGATGTTATTGGAATCGAATGGATTTGCTACTGTATACAGATGGGGAATCAGATGCAATATGCAGGGCAGTTTGATGAAAATCAGAGGAGTCAGATTGTGAATCAGAATATGGGATATCAAAATGGGAATAACTGTTATATGACTTCTGTTCATAATGCTACTTCCGAACCTCAAAGCCATGATTCAGGATATTCAGAATGCAGTGTCAAACCAAGGATATCGTCTGAAAAGCTCAAGTACATGTTGTTGTTAGCTGAGAAAGAAGAGTCGGGAATTGAGTTGACTGATGAGGAATACGAATTCATGAATCCAGGACGGACAGATAAAGCAAACGTACAAGCAACCTCCAGTCATACATTCAATCAGCAGGACACAACATCAAGCGATACTTTTGATACACCTCCTGTCTACGACACAGATCCACTCAATGAGGTACCAAATTATAGTAATGTTGCTAATTCGTTTACTCATGAGAAGCCACATTCTGTGTCTCCAGAACCTTATTATGACACATATGTGGGGGAGCAAGTTAATAGCAATATTAACTCTGAAACTCCATATATGGATCCTAATGGAGGTCAAGTTGCACAGAATGGTGCTAATGATGAGGAAACACGTGCTTACTTTGAAACATTAATTAATCAGTGTGGCATTGAAATTGAAAAAGTGAGTAAGGTCAATCGCGAAGTTAAGGCCGCGAATGTTAAATTGACCACTGAGCTTGAGAGTTACAAGGAGCACGCCAAAGCTTTTGAATTTCATACTAACAAAATGTCCGAATTAGAAATTGGTTATCGAGATTCTCTTTTAAGAGAAAAACAATTGCAACTCAAGTATGACACACTTGATGTGAATTTGAACTTGAAAATAAAATCTTTAAACAAGGAAATTTCTGATCTAAATGACCAACTTTCTAAACAAAAAGCAACTTATTCTGATCTTGAAAAAGAGAAGAAACAGTTGATTGCTGATTTTTCAAAACGAGAAGATTTTCTTCTTGATGAAATTCTTGATAAAACGGAAAAAATCAAAACATTGGACAATTTGCTTCTTACAACGGGTCATTCAGCCAAATCAAACAAGATGTTTTCTAACCAAGTAAATCCACGTTTTCATACTTCACATAAGATGACACTTGGTAACGACCCTTCTTCGTTTCTCAAGAAAGCTCAGAAATCTCAGAATGTGTTGCACAATGGAAAACCTTTGCATGAACCCATAATTGTGCATGATTCTCTTGAAACGTTGGAACTATCTGAGGAGAGTAGATCAAAAATGAAACAACAACATCCGAAAATCAAACCAATTGATTATAACAAATGGAACAAAATTAATGGTATTTCGTTTGTTTCTCAATCAACGTTTTCCACCAAACCAAGTGTTTCAAACAAAGTGTCAACACCTGTTTCAAAATCAGTTTCAAAACCAGTTGTAGTTTCCAAATCTCTTTCGAAAATCGAACAAATGTCTTCAAACAATCCTTTTAACACAAGTGATGCTAGAAGCATTTTAGATGACGTTAAAACTAGAATTGGGTATCTTCAACACACTGTTAAAACTAAAACCAACATTACAACAAACATCTGGTTCTCTAGTTTTGATATTGAACAGAAAAAGTTTTTTACTCCTTTCTCTTCACTCGGGAACAACTGTTTCTTGAATCTCTAATTTGTTTAGGTCTTCCCGAGATTGCTCCACTGGGTAGAATCTTCATTCATGCCTGTTTTCTCGTTTTAACATCATTTCATTATCTTTCTCGTGGTTCTCTTCGTTTTGATCATACCTGAGCCTGAATTCATCTTTTTGCACAATTAAGTATCAATATCTCATATATATAATTAAATAATATGTACAAACACACAAATAACGCGAGTAAAAACGTGTAGAGATTGAGCGTTAGTGGCTAAGGGGATCTTCGGCAAGATCCGTACGTATAAGCGAATTACCCGTGATACCACCTCTGCACGAATGAGGTAGCTACACGTGGCATGACGCATAACCGTTTTGTGGATAAGATCCCAAGCTTGTTCGTAACCTGGAAATTGCTCTCCAGGCAAAGCTCATGTTTGGCCAATGTTTGCCTGAGCTGATTTTCCGGTAGGGGTTTTGATCGGTTTGGTTATCGGGTTGTTTGGTTAGTTCGGTTTGGTTAGTTCGTATAAATTTTTTTTTGGTCAACCCAAAGACCGAACCGAATCGAATTCGAATTCGGTTTTCGGTTCGGTTTGGTTGAATTCTAGTTCGGTTCAGTTCTTGGGTTGACCCGAATAACCCGAATTTCACAATTTATTTTAAAAAAAATTATAATTATACAGATATTTGACAAAAAAATATATTCCAAGTATAAAAAGTTTTTTTTTATATTAAAATAACATTTTAGTTGTATTTATATATATATTAATATATAAACAAATATAAATACATATATAAATATATATATATATATATATATATATATATATATATATATATATATATATATATATATATAATATGTATATTCATATCTAGAATTCGGTTTTCGGTTCACACTGCCAAACCTATATCCAACCCGAGAATCGAATTAGTAGTTAGGTTCGGTTCGGTTTTAGCAAATTCGATTCGGTTATTAGTTCGATTCGGTTATTTTCGATTCCGTTCGGTTTCGGTTTTCGGTTTATTCGGTCTTTTCGGTTTTTTTGCCCACCCCTATTTTCCGTTCCACGTTTATTGGGCTTTTGGTTTAGTTAGCTGGTTACGGCGGTACAAGTTTTAATCTTTTGGGCTAAAACTCCTATACTCTATTAAAAAAAAAAACGACTACACCGCAAAGTCTAAAAACATAAATTATAAAATCTTGACCCTCTAATAGACGAACAAAAATTATTTAAAGATCTTGTCTTTTATTAAAAATTCTCTGCTTTTATTCATAATGCAATTGCAGCCCCTACCACTCAAATAAAAGCATATAATTGAGGCAAATTTTACACTCTTCTGAGAACCTGATTCACACCCCCTACCACAAAGCAGGCACCATCAGAAGCACTGCAATCTCTAGCCTCAATTATAAAGATCATTGGTCCCTATTCTAATTTCAACACCTACTAAATTATATATAAAATGAAATAAGTCAACCCCAATGGATGAAAAATATAAGGTTCTAAACAAAGAAGTTGGTACATGCTTGAATACAGTTCACTATAACTTTGTTATAACATATTGTGAATATTACAAAATATGGCTGCTCATATATACAACAGCCCAATAACTTTATTTTCTAATCTCAAAACAACATATAGCCGAGAGTTACCTCTTCTATGTTATATATGTGTTGATGTTATAAATGAAAATTGTCAACGATATGTTGAATAATGTCGGCACCGTCAGAATTCATCCATGGAGTGTTTACCTGTAACCACATGTAACAAAAGAAAGTGTTAGTCATGTAAAAAGCTAGCAGAATCCACCTGAGCTAAAAAATACTAATGATCTGACCGCCCTGCTCATGTGCAATTTATTGAAATTCAATATGGGATATGAAACATGCCTGGATTGTGTTGTGGGCAAAGTATCTTTGCTTACTTCCTTTAAAGCTAACATCAACTCTTTCCCAACTTATTTTAGTCAAGCCTCTGATCATTGTTTCTGCAGTTGCAAATCGTGAATAAAGTCAGAACTATTCAGCATTATTATCCATTATAACTAACGGTGTGAAATGAGCAACTTAGATTCAGTCTGGGCATTAGATGTGGATTGCTCTCTGCTAAAGGTGGTTATGTGAGGCTCCACTTGATCCTATTCATAACTGGCTCAGGAAAGTCTGGTAATCGGTGTGAATGGATCAAGTTGAATGGCAAGTTTAACTATCTCACGATGTTTACACCACAAATCTATCTCACATGTCCTAAGCAGGACTTGAACCCACAACCATTTGGTTGGGGAGCTTCTCACATAACATGGGGTACCATTGGGACACAAGCCCTTGGTCCGAATGGATCAAGTTGTAACTCGAAACACTTTCTTGTTCAAGACATTATATTTTTCAGAGTAAATTACATGGTTAGTCCTTGTGGTTTGTCCAATTGCATTCACCGTCCTTTGTAGTTTCATTTTGCATCGACAGTTCTTAACTTTACAAATAGTAACACATATAGTCCCTCACGTTAACTATCGTTACCTTTTTCCTTTAACTCCCTCATGTGCCATACACATTAGAGTAAAATTTTAATTTTATCCTTATTTATTCATGATTTTTATTCTCATATTTTGACCAAATTTTATCAGATAGCGGCATTGGCTATCAGTTTGTCTTCTTTCCAATCCATCACTCGTAAAAATCATTTTTGTTTGAGAAAATCACTTTTTTGTTACGAGAACCCCTTTTTTGACATGAAATATTCACTTATATCACAATCTCACGACAAAAAGGTATTTCACGACAACATGTCGTGAAAGAGGGGTCAGTTTGCTATAAATGTAATATACTGGTCAGAGTAGTGTATGCATCCTCTCAAGGGGGTTAGTTTGGTAATATAATAATCTCTCTTTAGAAGTATATTTTAGGAGACTTTTGACCCATTTGAATTATTTGGCCCATTACACTCGTTACTTTGTAGCTAACTTTATTCGTTTTTACTCGTTTGACCCGACAAATATAAAAGATACTCCGATAAGATAAGCCGAATCAACTGATTCCTAATAAAATAGGCCGCAATTGCTACGTCTCTTGTAACAGTACCATTAAAAGTCAAGTGTTACCTTCCATGGAAGCAGTGGCTGTCTTGAAACTATTGACCTTCAACTCAATAGAGCTTCCTTGTGTTACGGTACTAATGTCTCCCTTTAAAATATGGGGGTATTTACCACTTCTTACAAGTTGTTTACGCTGAAACCATATATATAATAGTAAGAAGGTGTCCATATAGGATATAACTGGCTATATAAAATTGCAGGTGTATAATATGATACGACCCAAATCATATATTATTTGAAATAAGCAAAAGTCTAAATGAAAGACAAAATCAGTCTGGTATTTAAAAGATAACACCCTCCAAGAGGTAGGTTCTCTTTAATGACTCTTAACTTTACCCTAGATCAATAATCATTCATTATGATCACTAATCACCCAAACCATAATTATACAAAACTCCATAATCAAGAATATCATAATTAACCAAGGAAATAGCACAATTGTCTAGCATAATACCTGAGGCAGCTCGTTTCTGCGGCGAATGGATGATGTGCTCCATCCTACAATATCTGTAGTATCTCAAGTTAAGAAAAACGAATTTACATGTGAATGGCATGATACAATCACAAGAACCAAGATACGCCATACATAGTATTAGGGAAGAATGGCATGTAAAATTTATAGCAATAGAAATAGGATACGGTCAAAATGGGCATTTGCGTAGACAACATGACGGTTGAAGGACTGCAAAGCAGAACTGCATATACCAATGAGACAACGGTTAGTTTTGTCAAAGTGAAGATGCCATGTAATACTTATATAGACGTCATCCAAAAAGACTCACAAAAATTTTAAGTCTTCACAATCATTGACCATCTGAAGTAACAAAGGTGGATTACCACGAGCCTTATCAGTCAAAAATAAGTGTCTACCTGTTCTTCCAAGTACCCAAGATATTTGGTGAGCTACTTTCTCAACAGTGTTAGATCCTCCAAACATCGGAACCTGTTCTTCAAATAACAAATGGAGAGTGTTATAAACTGATATTTTCTTGTGCAAAGTTAGCATATTGAAATTAAGATTTAGAACTCACTTGCCGATGTCCTCCTGTACCAAGATGTGGAGTCGCAACTGTTATAAAGTTTATAGGCACTAATCCCGCAATTCTTTCACTAGATATACTCTCTGAACCATGATTATTTATTGGATCGTTTGTGTAAAGCTTAGCAATAGCATATCGTGCTATTAGACCACCAAGTGAGTGGCCTATAAATGATATCTTTTGAAGATTTGGATGGCGTTTTATTACAGATATTACCTGCAATAACACAAATCAGTTCAGATTATAATATTCTTTATGTAAGGGGTTTCAATAGATTTTAAAATATTAGAGAAAGAAAAAAACAAATAACCAACCTCATTTGCTAATCTGCATCCCATCACATCAACGCCATTAAATGTCAATAATGAAGAGTTTCGTTCACTACCTGCATATACCACATTTATCCAAACAATGTGTTGTTACAACGTGCAGCATAAAAGCAGGACAATTGTGCTCAAATTTTTAATTCACAAATCCTAAATCTAACACATCAATATAATGACTTTAATCAATTCAATCGTGCACGTATACACCAACTTCTGAATTTCAACATGCACGCTATATCCATGATTGCCTAACTCTTTCAAGCTAGAAGTGATTCAAGTTTCTTTGGTGTGTAGAATTGGAGATGTTATTCATGAATTTTAGTAAACCTTAAACAAGGACCACTAACAGATAAACTTACAGTGAACAATAATGTTTTCAGGATAATTCTTCAAAAACTGTTTTGCAGCATATCTCCAATTATGAGCACTGCAACAAAGTAGTATGTAAGTATACCATTATACCTATAGAACATACATCATTATAACAAAGAGAAAAAATGATGAGATTCATTGTAGCAAACATAAATATCATACTCTCCAATATCATTGTTCGAATATCTGATTTTCATCTAATTTGATTTTAACTAGCTTGCTCCTACATTTAGGTACTTTTACTTTAGAGTTATCAAAACAACCTTAAACTCCCATAAACAGTATTTACCTAAATACGTAGTAGCATATTAAAAATATTCATTGTACTTTTCTTTCTAAAAATAGAAATTTCATCCCAATCATCACTAAAGATGATTAGCTCAAAATAACAAAGTAATTATAAACTTTCAACACAAATATAGATATTAATCAAATCATCACATGGCCTTATAACGTTATTAACCTATTAATCAACATTAATTAATTTAGACAATCCCATTATTAAATGCCCCATTTGTCTAAGTAAAAGTAAATTAAATCCGAAAAAACGTTAATAACCGGTAACACTAATAATGATCAACTTAACAATACACGACAACAACAATACCCAATCCCGTTGTATGTAGAAGAATACAGATGTAAACAATCATACTCCTGCCCAAAGGCAGACTACTTTATACATGTGCGGGGAGGAACCAAGACCAAATATGACCGGATGCACAAAAGTTTTTGTAAGTATACTAACTAAATAACAATAGAAACACATATCGATAGACCGGAAGCATTTACGATACATTTAGGAAAAATCGATGATTTAAAAAAAATTAACACTGTATCGAAAAAATACATGATTGTCCCATGACCCGTATATGTGAGCAATCAACTTAACATTTAATTAAGCAAAACTAAATCAACCTCACAATTAAAAATCTCCTATTTTCCATTGCATAAAAAAAACACAGACACACACAGACATTAAGTCATTAACAGACACAAACCTGCCGATCAAACCATTAACCATAACAACAAGATGTGTCGGACACTTTTGTCCATCACCACCATTAGCTGACGTCATATCGACGTTACCATTTTCATCAACTTGATCAACAGTCTCAACTCCATAACTATTTGATCCAAAACACATCAGTTTCTTAGCAATCAATGATCTTCTTCTAATCTTATTCATCTTTTTATTTTCAGCTTCTGATCTTTTCTTAACTTCAATGATTTCTTGCATATTATTATTGTTTTTTGTAATAAATGTTTTTCAACGCAAAGTACTACATAAATAAATGTACTTATTAAGGGAACGTGTGTTCCTGTCTGTGGGTGTATGGTGAAATTACTATTTTAGGAAAGTGTTTAACGGGGTTGTGTTTTTTTAGTGAAGGGTATTTTGGTAACTTTGAGTTGACCGTCGGGAAGGATGTGGGCGGTGTCTTGGGAGGACCGATGGAATTTGTATTGACTAGTCAAAGTCAAAATGTGTGTGATTAAGGTAATAAGGTTTGGTTCTAGAATGTGATTAAGATATGAAAAGTTGCTAAATGTGTAACATGGAAATGATTTTATTCAATAATTAAGATAAATAGATATGTTAGAGCATGTATGTTTTAAACCCGGCCGGTTCAACCGGTACCGGCTCGGAGACTGGGCCGGATAGGACCGGGTTTTTCATCATTGAGAACCGGATTAAACCGCCGGTTTTTCGTTGACCCGGTTTGATAAACCCGGCCGGGTCATTACTTTTTATCAAAAAAAATTAACAAAATGATTTTTTTTTCATTAACTTTTCTAAGTTTAATTGAAAAGTTAAAATGTTGATAACTAATGTTTGTTAAAAATTTGTAAAATAATAAATTATAGTTATATATAATCTTAAATCACCAATTAATATAGTTTTATTATAAACTATTTTATTATTTAGAATCACCTTGAAAATTTTGGCTATATTTTTATAGATGTAGATTTAAAAAGTAAAATTTATTGGTATAGTCTCAATTTTCTTCATCGGTTTAATCGAATGTATGAATAAAAACGAATAAATTATTAGATCATGTAATATTAATTATTAAATATATGAAAAAGTATATATATGTATAGAACCGGTTTGACCCGGCGGTTCAACCGGTTGAACCGGTGACCCGGTGAACAGGCGACTAAGCCGGGTCGATAAAAAAACCGGTTTTTAAAACATTGATAATACCGGCTTAACGCCGTTTTTGGGAGAAATAACGCCGTTAGTGGCGTTAAACCTTTGGAGGCACGGCGTTATTGCAGCGTTAGTCCCTGCACGTTATGGGCTTAACGCCCGTTAAAGGCGAATAAAAAAAAATCAAAATTTTTTCAAAAACACCCCCTCAACGGATACTAGCTGTTAGGTTTTAAAACAAATTTACAAAACACCCCTTAAACGGCTAGTTTTTATTATTTTTTTTTTTTTTTAAAAAAAAAATCAAAAACATTTTTTTACCACTATAAATACCCAACTAAAACACCATTTTTTTCACACTTCCACTACTCAATCATCTCAATACTCTCAATCTTCAATCTTTTATTCACTGAAAAAAAAATGTCGGGCGACAACGATGATACTTTCTTCAATCTTCTCGGTGGTGGGTGGAATACCTCAAACCCGGGTTCATCATCTAACCCGAACGCGGGTTCATCTTCAAACCCCAACATGTCTCTTCCCAACCCACTAGGCTTATCGAGCCAAGAAATGTGGCAACAACATCAACAATATCTCTTTTGGCAACAACAAAACCAACAAAGCACCTTAAACTCCAGCTTTCAAAACCTACAATACACACAACACTCACAACAATCACAAACTGAAACAAATGATGTTGCTGAGACACCCACGTCTCCTCCAAAAAAAGGAAAAAGTCGTATTAAGCGAAAATCAAAAAAATCCAAAGACCCCGAACCCGAACCAATTGATGATGATGAAGAGGAAGTTGTCGTTGCTGGGCGTTGGACTCCAGCAGAGGAAACATTACTTGCAAGGTGTTACATAGCTGTTTCGGAGGATTCGAAAGTTGGAAAGTGCCAACCCGAGATACGTTTGGTATCGGGTCGAAATGAGTTCAATAGAAACAACTTTCAACGGCGCAACAAGGATATGATGTCAAGCAAGTGGAAAACGTTGAATGACATATGCACAAAGTTCAACTCTTGTTACAAACGTGCGCAACGGGATCAACGAAGCGGGGAAAGTGAGCTGGATGTGATGAAATGGGCAAAGCAATGGTATCGTGAGGAAACCAAAGCAGCACCGTTTTGGTCTCGATGACGCTTGGGAGGTTTTGCGTCATTATAAGAAATGGGACACGCCGAAACCGGTTGATTTAACCGGCGATGTGCCAAGCCAAACAAACGAGGCTTTGTTTGGTAATGATGAACAACCACGCCCCATGGGAAAGAAACGTGCTACCAAGAAAGCAAGATCCGAGAGCACGACAAGTACTGGGGGGAGCAAGCACTGGAGGAACACCAAAACTATGACAAACGAGTATCGTATCAAACGTGAAACCGCCACAACGGCGTATCGGGCCCAGCAGGAAAAAGATGAAATAATAACAAGGTTGGAGGAGTTGAAGTTTTTGATGACGGATACTGAAGGGAAAGATCCAAATGTCGTGGCTTGGATCAATGACGAAAAAGACCGAATCATCAAAAAATATAACTTGAAACCTCGTCAGTAGATTGTATTCTCGTCATTTCCTTTAATTTGTTGTAACGTTTAATTTGCAGTGTGTTTTTTTATTTCGTTGTAACTTCTTTTTTTAATTTCGTATTGTAATATGTTTTCAATTTTAATGATATGTTAAGTTTAATAAATGAAGTGTTTGTTTTAGTTTAGGGGTTGAAATTGAAAATATGAAATGTTATTGATGTTATTGGGATGTTATTGATGTGGGTGTTTTTTGAGGATGTTAAGGTGAAATGTTAAAGCTGATGTGGCGCTGACGTGCACGGTGTTATTTTATAACTCAAGTTACCATTGTACATGCTCTTAGAGAATCTTTGTAAAACGCACTAATTATCCATTAACATTTTAGTGTGCATTGTTTTTGTGTTTGATGCGAGCCGACTAAAATATAACCTTTTATAAAACAAAAAACAAAGAAAAAAAATGATCTTTTAGGGGTTTGGAGCCTAGTCAATTAAGCTAGGCGGCTCCTCCCCACGCCGTACTTATTTATTAAGTAAAATGTTACGATACAATGAAATAAGCTTTGAATTACACGCTCCACTTATATCACCTAAAACAATGTCTTCGTGCGTTTCTTGAAGCAAATTCATTGATTATCTTGTCATAATCGACATTTGCTAAAAATCTACTTTCTACACTCAATATTGCCAACCCATTGAACCTCTCTTGACTCATCGTACTCCTTAAATAAGACTTCAATATCTTTAATTTTGAAAAACTTCTTTCTGCGGATGCTACCATGACTGTTATTGTTAATAAAATCTTGTTTGCAAGTAAAACATTTGGAAACATATCCATCTTCTTTGTAAACTCCATGATTTCAATTGATGACCAAGGTCTTTCTCCATCATATGCTCCATTATGCAACATCTCCTGCAAAATTTGAAACTCCATAAACAAGTCTTTACCATCAATATCACAATCTTCATCATTTGTTAACGCAGATTCAAGAATCCAAACAACATTCTTTCAAGTTGGCATCATCCAAATAAGCTAATTTTGATGCATCAAACATGAAACCAAAAATTGATTCAAATCTACTATTTAATTGTACTAGAGCCATATCAACTATAGCAAGAAAGTAATCAGTTCTGAATTGTTCTTTAGCAGATTGTTGTTCTCTTTCAGTATCCGGAATCTCATCAAATTGTTTTTTCCTACAAGGAGAACGTATTATACTAAACTCAAGCTCCATATCAATGGTTTGTGCAATTTGTTTGGCTTCACTAATAGCATTATCTAATCCAGTTTCCCAAAAAATTTCAAAATAGCTTACCAATCTCTTTAAATTTTTTAATGCGACATCAAGAAGCATATCACTAGACTGCAACTTCTTACTAACTAAATTAATTTTATATAAAATATCATACTAAATAACCAAACTTAGAACAAATTCAAAACTTGACAATTCACCATTAACCAATGATTCGGCATTTCTACACACTAGTTCATCATCACTTTCTTTAGACAATTTTAATAAAGCTTTTTTTACTTGGGAAACTTGTGTTTTTATAGCTTTAACACTATCTATATGACTTTCCCATCATTGTCATCAATATGTTCAAGTAAAACACTCCACCGTTTGGTAGAACTAGAGAAAACAGTATATATAGTTTGGCATGTTCCAAAAAGGTTTTGATTTATGACAAGAATTTGCCATATCACATAATACTAGGTTAAGACCATGACACCCACACGACATATAGAAAGCTCTTGGGTTTATATCAAGTAATCTTTTTTGAACACCTTAATGTTTTCCCTTCATATTGGATACATTACCGTACCTTGTCCTCTAACATATTTAATATCTAGATCAAGAGATTTTAAAACATCTTGTAACACATTGAAAAGACCTAATCCTGTTGTATCCTCTACGACCAAAAAATCTAAAAAAAACTCTTCTACTTCGATAGGAGAACACGACACATCAACACGTCTAATAATTAAAGCCATTTGTTCTTGGCGACTTACATCAGGAGTGCAATCAAGAATTACTGAATAGTACTTTGCCTCTTTGATTTTTCTAATTATTTCATTCTTTACATTAGATGCTAACATTTCAATTAATTCATTTTCGATTGAATGACTTAGATAATGATAGTGAGTTTCTTTGTATAAAATTCTAAGAAAATGTTCTTTCATGATAGGATCAAACTCAGTAATCATTTGAATTATGCCCAAAAAGTTTTCATTAGGCTTTTCATAAAGTTTTTCATTTGTTCCACGAAAAGGTATGTCATATTCAGCCAAACATTTAAAAACAACAATCATTCTAATTAAAACTTCTTTCCAATGTTTAGTATCTTTTTTATAAGTTCTTGTAGATCTTTATCAATTGTTTGATTCGTACTTAACCTTATCCGCAACTCAGAACAAGTTCTAAAGTTAACCATATGCTCGAAACTATTTTCATGCTTCTTCAAAGCTATACTAAGATGTTTCCAATCATTTGTTCCTACATTTGACAATTGACTTTTAGATATCGCGATTTTAAATAACTTACAACAAAAACAAAAAACCTTATCGAGCTCTTTGGAGTAAACCAACCATATTCTATCAATAGAATCGTTGTTTCGCAGCTTACGTTCATAAAATTCATTAGAAAAGTGTCTATTTTATCTTATGTATAATCCAAATTGGTTTCTCTAAAAGGCCATTTGCTTACAAGTTCGTCTTTCATGTTTGAACATAAACCATCCTAAACTCTCACATCAAAAAAATTATAATTAACTATAGGGAGATTTTCATTAACTTTTTCAACATGATCTTCATTAACATCAACATCGTCAATTTCAATAACATCAACATGTCACTTTTTGAATTTTCATTATTTATAGGATTTTCAATATTTTCTTCAACGTTGTTACTATTCTTTTTTTTTGTCTAACAACAAATGGTTCTAAAGATCCAAATTGAGCTTTATTAGATTCTTATATTTTTTGCTTTCGTTTCCTATTTTGGGCACCCGGCGGTTGTGAACGACGTAACATGATAGATTCTAGCGTAAATCTAAATATCTAATATAATAGCAAGACAATGAAAATAAACGTATAAAATGAATCATGGAATAATATCACTTGATTAGTTCATATATAGTTATGGAGATGAAGAAATTCAAGACTAGAGAGTAGATGTAACACCCCCAAAATTTGCACAGCGTAAGCGTTCGGGTCATGGGGTGCTACTAAATCAATATACACAACACAAGGTAATAAAGAATGAAAATTTTATTCCATTTTCAAAATATAGTTTTATTTAAGAAATAGTTTTACATCATTGTTTCAAAGTGCGGAAGTAAAGCCCATAAAAATATATGTTGTCCCATTAAAATTGTGTTAAATATGTTTGGAAACACTTCAGATGCCAGTCTTCGATTAATGCCTTTGCCATTGCCCACGCCAAGAAGTAAACCTGAGAAAAACATGCTAAAATGTCAACACAAAGGTTGGTGAGTTCATAGGTTTAGTTTAAAGAAATCAAGTTGGACCAAAGTTGCACATATAGCATCTCCGTGAATGACACTATATGCAAAAAGGCTATTACGCTAGTACCAAGTTCATGCAACCGAAACTACGACAGTGTGCATGTATCTAGAAGCATGATGTATAAGGGCCCGGCAAGTGTATTTCCAGTACACTTGTAGTCGATATGATATACGTTCGACGTTTGCCTATCCGGTCAAACTCGAACGGGGGTGTCATCCCCAATAGATCTATTCATAACAATCGCGCCTCCCCAAAGGGAACTAACGGTAGCATAGTTGGGATTCAAGGTTGTTTCACGTAATAGTATTTTCAGCCGGTCCGAAAAGAGTTTTGCATGTTTCTCACCCCATAGTTTTATAAAGCAAGTAATAAAAGTAAAAGTGGGGCTATAAACTCACCTTAGCAGCTCGGTGAATAAAGCACAAAGAATTCAAGTAACAAGTAGCTCCAACACACAACCTAGATTAGTACGACAGCTTAGTCTTTATTAATGTTTAAGACTCGATCAAGTTTAATGAAACTTTATAAATTTTAAAATGTTTTTGTTGTTGTTGTTGTTGTTGCTTGTGTGGCATTTAAGTTTAGAAAAGTTTTTCAATTGTTTTTAAGTATTGGCTCTTGGAATAGATGTGGGAAAATGTATACGAAACTTTCGTATAAGAGTCGACTCAAATATTGGTTCAAGTACGATCGAAGTGGGATTTAAATACAATTCGAATTTTATTTATAAGTTTTGTTAATATTCGAGTGGTGAAAATTATATATACAATATATATTTATCGGAGTGGTGAGAAAATAATATATTTGGAAAAATTTAATATTTATAATTTACGGGGATGTGGTTGCCAAATAAAGGCATGTGTTAAATTTATTTACCTAAACGAAAAAGGTAGTAAATGATATAAGTTTTGTCAAACTTATAAGAGTTTTAGGGTGACAAATGTCCAAGTGTCAAACTTATAGGGATTGAAGTTGTAAAAATACTATAGGTTTTTCAAACTTATAGAAGGTTTTTAAATAAAGTGACAAGTGGTGTAAAGTGGAGGGTGTGAAAGTGTCAAAATTAATATAAGTTACAAACTTATATGAGTTTTAAGAAAAGTGGCAAGTTATTCGAATTGGAGGGATTGAAACTGCCAATGGGTGAAAGCTTGCAAGGAGGGGCTGAATCTGCCAAGAGGAGAAAGTGGCAAAAATAATAAAAATCTGGCAAAGTGCCACTGCCAAGATTGGATCTTGGGACCTCTCGCTTAACAGGCTAAGCAACCAAACCATATAAGCCAAGGGATCTTTTGTGTTTTATTTCGCAGTTTAATGTATTTAATGGGTTCATAGCTGTTTATCATTTGTTACAATTTTCATTCTGTACATACTGAAGTCGTGGGTTATTTATAAAAATGTTGGGGTTTCCATTTTCCTTAACCAAAACTGAGCTTGGTTTGTGAAATAAGAATACAAGTCGACATGCTATATACCGAACGAGTTAAAAACGGTTTACAAAACATGTTTACTAATCCACACAAGCCTTAAACGATAACATGAATCCTTTAAGTATTTATATATGCTTGAACGTATAAAATGGTATAACAAGGGTCAAGTGACGTATTTAACGCGCCAAATGTTATCTAACATGCTTATATAACGTATTGAAAAAAGGTTTTGAAGGGCTTACGACACCTCTAATGGGTGGTGATGAGTTCGCGAGACAAGAATCGGACGTATGAACTAGAAAAATCAACCCGTAACCTTCCAAAATATACTCCGTAGCTTGGTAACCAACAATACCCTTTTGCACCTTAGTTTTAAAAGAACCCAAATGCTTTCCTTTTCTTCTTTTGTTTTTGGTTCGCTAGAGATGAGAATGAGTGGCAATGGGAATGTTTGTATTTTGAGTGAGTGTTGAGTGAAATGTGAAGAGTTAAGGACACAAGACCACGTTACTTAAGGAGGAACAAGAAAAGTGATGCTTGCTAAATTATTGCTCCATTTAATGAACTTGTACTAAGCTACTAACACAAGCAAGGAGTTGAGGAACTTGTTATGGTCGATTGGCAGTGGCCAAGGGAAATGAAAGATGAGATATCCTGTGATGAATCGTGTCTATTTGTGGGAGTACATAGGGAAAGTCTTGAACTCTCTTTCTCTTCTTGGTTGTATTGATTCACCTTTCTTGGCTCATGTCCTGCTCCACAGCCACGCCTCAAAGTTTCATGCGATGTCTATGTTTGTAGGGTTTTTACTTTGGGGATACTAGTAGAGGTGGAGATGGGTTTGACCCTAAAAAGGTGAAGAATCACTCATTTTGGTGTTTGTTTCTCTCTGCATGTGTCGACCAGAAGGAAAGAAAAGGGAAATCAGGTTTAGGCTAGGTGTGGGAGGTTGTAACACCCCAACCCGATAAGGGTAGAGATATTATAAAATGGTGTCATATCAAAGCATACATAATGAACATAATAAAGCAGTGGAAGTCTTAAATAAATAACCAAAGGAAAACCAGCCAACACGGCTTAAACGTTACATAAGTTCATCAAAAGAAGAAGGAATAAATCCAAGACATAAATAAGCATAATCCGAGTCTAAAGTAATGTCAACATAAACAAGAAGAACTAAGATGACTAAAGCCATAAGTCCGCATATCCGCTCATCACTCAAACCCATAGCTAAGATCCCAGCTTCTAGCTTAATTACCTGCCGCATGGAAAGAAAATGCGGCTGAGCTTAAAAAGCCCAATGAACAGATATATATAAACAAACGAATAATCGAAGGGTAAGTAAGAAAGGTAGCATAATCATAAGGCATATCAAAGGTTAACAAGAGAAAGGAAATGAAAGGTCAGTCATATACCACGAGCCCATATAATATCAAACACATATCATATCATATCATATCATATCATATTAGTGTATTCGGAGGGGTGACCTCGGAATACCAAATATAATGGAGGGGAGACCTCAAGTAACAATGGAGTGATCAACTCCCAAAAATGTGAAGACGCGTATTGCACACGACATCATTCACCATATAAATCTCCAATCAGATCAAATCCCTCGAAACATATCATATCTAGGATGCATCCATACGCCCCCCAGTGGCCAAAACATATACATATCAAATCATATCATAACATATCATAATAGGGGACGGTGTGTATCATCACTAGTACACACTGGAGTCATGCCATTGGTGCATCAATGACACGGTCAGGTACCTTCCTGACTAGGAAACATATTTTGGCTCTGTATCGATGAAGGGTCAAAGCATATTCATATCATATCATAAGGGGTTCATATCAAAGGTTCATAACAAAGGTTCATATCAAAGGTTCATATCAAAGGGAGCATAGCAAAGTCATAGGGAAGCCCTAATCATGAGGCTTAGAGTAAAGCGTAACAGTTCAAGCTAATATCGAAAGATGTATAAGAATCACGAGAAACCTTAAGAGGTAAGGTCAGAATATCTGTACCTTATTCGAAGCAAATCACAACGAAAGTAAAATCAAGAAAGCAGATCAAACTCGTCGCCCGGAATCTATATGAATTAAATAACATTCTATAAGAATCAGATCACTAGTTTAAGACGGCTTTCTATTTTTAGCAGGTTTCCACTTTTAGTAATCTTTCCATTTTAAGTACTTTCTATTTTTAGTAACTTTCCATAATTAGCAGGTTTCCATAATTAGCAGGTTAGTTACTTATCTTAAGTTAAATAGTGAAAATAAGTGTTATTATGATTTAAGGATCATTTATGACAAGTTACAAAAGTTTAGGGTTTAAAATGTCAATATTGCAAAGTATAGGGTTAAAAGTGTAAATATAGCAAGTTTACTCATTTTACTCATTTAGTCCATTTAGTTAACATATTAACAAGTTAATCCATCAAGTTTCATAATTTACAAAATAGCCCCTTAACTTTATTAAATCATGTAATTACAACCCTAGTCTTAGATTATGCTTACGTATCCGTTCTAAACCATTTTAGCTCGATTATTACAAGATTATAAGACTCATTATGTGATAACATTTTAATTCGAAACATCCCTCCCCAAAATCAGTTTTGTAATGCCCCTTTATCATATCAAAACAAACCCGTAATTCATTCGTTATCAAATCCATTAATCACATACGTATTCGTATAATTTCGTAAGCTCATTAAACCCTTTAACCAACTATACATGTGTCGACATAAAGAGATACTCAATTTCAGTTTCATATTCATTTATACATCATATATCATTCGGATTACATTAGGTTAATAATCAAGGTTTTAAGTATACATATGTTATCATTTTATGTGACAAAGGAATCATGATTTTATGTGTTATACAAATCGAATACAAGCCCTAGAAAACCTTCCATGGCCACGTATGAAATGAGAAACCAAAAAGGAAAAGATGTGAGATGTTGATACGTTACCCTAGTAGCGGTATGCGTGACAAGGACAAGAATCAAAGCACCAAAATCGAAACCAAGCCTCCTTGGCTAATCCAAAACCCACGGCTACAAACTAAACCACACGACCAAGCTTCTTTTCGAACCAAACACAATCCCCACGTCCACCAATCGATCATACACTATCACGAGCCTCCTAGGAACCTTTGGTTGTTGGATTTTTCGGATCAAAATGATGAGAATAAATGATGGCCGCCAATATGGATGAGAGAAAATACTTTTAGGGTTTCTTGGTATTTTGAAATGAAGAGGAAATGGTAAATTGTGATTTATTATAATTGATTGAGAATTAATGGGAGGAGCCTATAGATGGCCGGCCACATAGGGGGGGGGAGACCAAATTTTGTAACTTCCAAACTTATCTCTCTATCATGTATCTAGACTTGTTTGTAGACCAAGTTAATTGTGTACATTTTGGTATGCTTAAATGTTACTTAGGATTTAATCATTCATGTTTCTTTTAATTTATATCATAAGTTAATTAATTTCATAATGTGTATATATTATTGAAGGTATAACTTGTTAAACGATGTTGAAGTGTTTCCCGAGTTTGTATAATTTTAAGTTTGAGGGCAAAATTGTCATTTCACGCGTTTGAGATTTTAGGGTTTTACAGAGGTAGGAGTGGTAATATATTATCTCTTTTGTTTTATTGTAATATACTGTATAATTTATACTCCGTGTTTCGTTGAATCCTCGAGCAAACGTATTTTCCTGGTACCCGAAAAATATAGAAATTATATTTTTGGAAACGTCTTCGAAATACTGATATAAAAATACCGTTGTCGGCTTTGCTAGTTTATTTTTATATTTTAACTGTAACTGGTCGCGATTATAGATTGAAAAGAAAGAAAAAAAATCTAGCCGTGAAAAATCAGTAGGAAAATTTACAGGTTGTTATAGTACCCACCCCTTAAAAAGAACCACGTCCTCGTGGTTTAAGACGCGAGAATCGTCGATGTCGATACAGTGAAGAGATGTGAGCATTTATAATCTTAAAATGTGACGTGGAAAAGGGCTAGTCGTTCAAAAAGATTTAGTGACAAGATGCGATAAGTAAATAAAAGATAAAGGGTTTATTAAGCGGAATATAACGCGGTTTCATAAAAGAGTACAATAGGAGTAGCGGCGGGTCGGACACGGGTGATCCTGGTTGACTTTCTCCTAGCCATCTTCTTCGATATAAGAAAAGGCGATAATCGAGTTATAGAAGGAGTAGTGACGTATGAGGTTACGAATGATAGAACATATGAGTGAAATAAAAGGATGTGCCTAGTGACAGAGGTGGTTTAAATATATGTGTAAAAATAATATAAAGCAAGTAGTTGTACGTTACATAAAGGAATAACATATAAGTAGTTATGGAAGCATAGCATAGTGCGAAATTGTAATAGTGGGCATGTTACAAGTTTAACATAGAGGGGTAACAAGTCTAAGCATTCGTAGTCTACTCTACACTATCCTTAAATTAATTATTCCTTAATTTCATTCAGTTTGTTACATCAACATTATTCTCATTTAAACTTCGCGACCCAATCAAACAAGAACAGCCTTAAAGTTTAAATGAGAGTAAGCATATACACATTTAAACTTCGCGACCCAATCAAACAAGAACAGCCTTAAAGTTTAAATGTGAGTTAATTAAGAAACTTAATGATTTTGAGAGATAACTAATTTAATTCAAATAAGAGTTTATACGAACCTAAAATGCAATAGCAACACATAGCACGACTACATCGTGTAACGGTATGCAAGGCATTGCAGACATTGGCAGCTGTGGCGGCGTTGAAGTGTTTTTAAAGAAATGTGGTTATAGTTTAGGTTTTGAAAAATACCTAATTCTCTATAACCTAGGCTCTGAATACCAATCTGTCACACCCCCAAAATTTCACAAATGAAGGCGTTGGTCATGGGGTGCTACTAAATCAATATACACAACACAAGGTAATAAAGAATGGAAATTTTATTCCATTTTCAAAATATAGATTAATTTAAGAAATAGTTTTACATCATTGTTTCAAAGTGCGGAAGTAAAGCCCATAAAAATATATGTTGTCCCATTAAAATTGTGTTAAATATGTTTGGAAACACTTCGGATGCCAGTCTTCGATTAATGCCTTTGCCATTGCCCACGCCAAGAAGTAAACCTGAGAAAAACATGCTAAAATGTCAACACAAAGGTTGGTGAGTTCATAGGTTTAGTTTAAAGAAATCAAGTTGGACCAAAGTTGCACATATAGCATCTCCGTGAATGACACTATATGCAAAAAGGCTATTACGCTAGTACCAAGTTCATGCAACCGAAACTATGACAGTGTGCATGCATCTAGAAGCATGATGTATAAGGGCCCGGCAAGTGTATTTCCAGTACACTTGTAGTCGATATGATATACGTTCGACGTTTGCCTATCCGGTCAAACTCAAACGGGGGTGTCATCCCCAATAGATCTATTCATAACAATCGCGTCTCCCCAAAGGGAACTAACGGTAGCATAGTTGGGATTCAAGGTTGTTTCACGTAATAGTATTTTCAGTTTTAGGTCCGAAAAGAGTTTTGCATGTTTCTCACCCCATAGTTTTATAAAGCAAGTAATAAAAGTAAAAGTGGGGCTATAAACTCACCTTAGCAGCTCGGTGAATAAAGCACAAAGAATTCAAGTAACAAGTAGCTCCAACACACAACCTAGATTAGTACGACAGCTTAGTCTTTATTAATGTTTAAGACTCGATCAAGTTTAATGAAACTTTATAAATTTTAAAATGTTTTTGTTGTTGTTGTTGTTGTTGCTTGTGTGGCATTTAAGTTTAGAAAAGTTTTTCAATTGTTTTTAAGTATTGGCTCTTGGAATGGATGTGGGAAAATGTATACGAAACTTTCGTATAAGAGTCGACTCAAATATTGGTTCAAGTACGATCGAAGTGGGATTTAAATACAATTCGAATTTTATTTATAAGTTTTGTTAATATTCGAGTGGTGAAAATTATATATACAATATATATTTATCGGAGTGGTGAGAAAATAATATATTTGGAAAAATATAATATTTATAATTTACGGGGATGTGGTTGCCAAATAAAGGCATGTGTTAAATTTATTTACCTAAACGAAAAAGATAGTAAATGATATAAGTTTTGTCAAACTTATAAGAGTTTTAGGGTGACAAATGTCCAAGTGTCAAACTTATAGGGGTTGAAGTTGTAAAAATACTATAGGTTTTTCAAACTTATAGAAGGTTTTTAAATAAAGTGACAAGTGGTGTAAAGTGGAGGGTGTGAAAGTGTCAAAATTAATATAAGTTACAAACTTATATGAGTTTTAAGAAAAGTGGCAAGTTATTCGAATTGGATGGATTGAAACTGCCAATGGGTGAAAGCTTGCAAGGAGGGGCTGAATCTGCCAAGAGAAGAAAGTGGCAAAAATAATAAAAATCTGGCAAAGTGCCACTGCCAAGATTGGATCTTGGGACCTCTCGCTTAACAGGCTAAGCAACCAAACCATATAAGCCAAGGGATCTTTTTTGTTTTATTTCGTAGTTTAATGTATTTAATGGGTTCATAGCTGTTTATCATTTGTTACAATTTTCATTCTGTACATACTGAAGTCGTGGGTTATTTATAAAAATGTTGGGGTTTCCATTTTCCTTAACCAAAACTGAGCTAGGTTTGTGAAATAAGAATACAAGTCGACATGCTGTATACCGAACGAGTTAAAAACGGTTTACAAAACATGTTTACTAATCCACACAAGCCTTAAACGATAACATGAATCCTTTAAGTATTTATATATGCTTGAACGTATAAAATGGTATAACAAGGGTCAAGTGACGTATTTAACGCGCCAAATGTTATCTAACATGCTTATATAACGTATTGAAAAAAGGTTTTGAAGGGCTTACGACACCTCTAATGGGTGGTGATGAGTTCGCGAGACAAGAATCGGACGTATGAACTAGAAAAATCAACCCGTAACCTTCCAAAATATACTCCGTAGCTTGGTAACCAACAATACCCTTTTGCACCTTAGTTTTAAAAGAACCCAAATGCTTTCCTTTTCTTCTTTTGTTTTTGGTTCGCTAGAGATGAGAATGAGTGGCAGTGGGAATGTTTGTATTTTGAGTGAGTGTTGAGTGAAATGTGAAGAGTTAAGGACACAAGACCACGTTACTTAAGGAGGAACAAGAAAAGTGATGCTTGCTAAATTATTGCTCCATTTAATGAACTTGTACTAAGCTACTAACACAAGCAAGGAGTTGAGGAACTTGTTATGGTCGATTGGCAGTGGCCAAGGGAAATGAAAGATGAGATATCCTGTGATGAATCGTGTCTATTTGTGGGAGTACATAGGGAAAGTCTTGAACTCTCTTTCTCTTCTTGGTTGTATTGATTCACCTTTCTTGGCTCATGTCCTGCTCCACAGCCACGCCTCAAAGTTTCATGCGATGTCTATGTTTGTAGGGTTTTTACTTTGGGGATACTAGTAGAGGTGGAGATGGGTTTGACCCTAAAAAGGTGAAGAATCACTCATTTTGGTGTTTGTTTCTCTCTGCATGTGTCGACCAGAAGGAAAGAAAAGGGAAATCAGGTTTAGGCTAGGTGTGGGAGGTAGGAGTGGTAATATATTATCTCTTTTGTTTTATTGTAATATACTGTATAATTTATACTCCGTGTTTCGTTGAATCCTCGAGCAAACGTATTTTCCTGGTACCCGAAAAATATAGAAATTATATTTTTGGAAACGTCTTCGAAATACTGATATAAAAATACCGTTGTCGGCTTTGCTAGTTTATTTTTATATTTTAACTGTAACTGATCGCGATTATAGATTGAAAAGAAAGAAAAAAAAATCTAGCCGTGAGAAATCAGTAGGAAAATTTACAGGTTGTTATAGTACCCACCCCTTAAAAGGAAAATTTACTATTCATTCCCCGAGAAAATCACTATTCATGAGTCACTATTCATCATTTTTCGTAAACTAGGTTTACGAGTATCAAATACGCGTAACCTGGAGGGTTAAGCTGCGTATTCATGGAAAATTATTGAGGACATTTCATATAGACTAGATTTAGTCTACATATCATTAGTAACATCATCATCATATTAATTTATGCATGGATTTGCATATTTCATTAAACGTTTATTTTCCTATTAAATAAACGCTATCGCGTAATCATTTATTTTGAACATTTGATCCGACACTTCCAAAAATCATCCTAATATATTTTTATACTCATTTTAAGACTATAAAAATTATATTATTAGTTTACCCGAGGTTTTCAATTTATTTTGTATATAAATTGTTATGTATAAATATTTACGACGGTTTTCGTAAATTCAACACGATAAATATTTATTCACTCAATACTTGTGAAAAATGTATTTTTATAATTTTTATGACTTTGATATATTTTATTTTGTTCCGTTAAAATCGATTTCTGGCTAACGCTACACTTAATAATTAATTTTTGTACAAACTACACATTATACTAAACTTAAAATACAATTAGTCATAAAAATCAAGTATCAAATCTTTTTTTTTCTTATGACCGGTCACCCCCCCTAGTCATCACTTGGTAGATATTTTTTTCTTAACTAGATGTACACAAATTTCTACCATGACTATGCCTTTTTAATACATAAAATATCTAAACAAAACACATAGTTCTACACTTTCAAAAGGTGAAAAACAAAAAGAAACTCTCTCCTTCTCTTTGGATGATCGGCCAACTCAAGAAACCAAGAGAAACCATTAATTTTTTATGATACAAGTATTAATCAAGTCCTAGAAATAATCTAGTTAAGGTTTTGAAATAAAAACCTCAAGATTGTTATGTATACTTTGCTCAAAAATTCATAATCATTGAAGTAAGCATTTCATGATCTTCATAACTCTTTCATATTCATATTTATTTTATTTCATCATTTTTGCAAGAAAACATGCAAGTTACATGTGAATCTATACCACTTTTGTTGTTTTTATTACTTATTATGAAATATAATTATCCTATAATTAATCCCTTGAAACATATCATTTTTGATGATGTCTAGGAACCCATGACACCCTAAGAAGGTGTATGGTAGGTTTAGAATAGATTTGGCGTTGATTTGAAGTGGTTAGAATAAGTATTACGCGAGAAAAATCACTTTCGACAACTATAAATAAGGGTCTGATCATTTTTGCTAAATCTGGAAATTTCGACAGTTTACAAAATATTTTAGGCTAGATATTCAGAAAATATACTTTAAAACGAAAACGTGGCCGCTTGAACGGGTTAAAACGGAGTTATAACGAATAAGTTATGCTATTTTCAAGTTTAACGACGAAAACTATATTTCTGAAAAACTGCATGCTGTCAAGAGTTAATTTAAGAGCAAAAATGAGTTTTAAACATTGTCTAAATGAGTCGATTTGTCAAAAATATATTAGTATACTTTAACACGAAGTTAAGGACATAAAATGTAGAAAACGGACTTGTAACGGCTAAATTACACGCGTTTAAACAAGGTTGTCGTAACTATTTCATATAAGCATAACTAATATATTTTCTAATAGCCAAAAATTACGGCTGCGAATGACCATGTTGAGGGTCATTTTTAACATCGATGGAATACTTTTTATAAAATGATGTCTTCTAGTAAAAGTAAGTTCGCCTAGCCTATTTTCCAAAACGTCCAACCGTTCGTCAAACGGAGTTGTAACGAATAAAATACGGTCACTCAAACTTTGCCGAAAGTTACCCTTAAACAATATTTTTGGTACAAGTACCCTACTTTACCTATGTTTTTCTCCATGATCGAGACCTCTATGATGAAAATTTAAAAGCTAAGACTTTTAGATAATGCTACAAGCTTTCCAAAACCATTGAGTTTGTTTCCTAACACTTGATATTCACTATTTTACAACTAGCTTTTCGAGGTCATTTAGTCACTTTCACAAATTATCAAAGTATATTATTTTGCGACGAAAAGCTATAAATTCTTGATAAATCACTAAACGACTATCGTAGGAGGTTGTTTCAACGTAAATACTTGTAAAGTATTTTATAATATGACGAGATGTCATAAACATATATTTCGACGATAAACATTATTTTCAAATGTACAAGTGGTATGGATATCATATGAGTTTGCATGCACGACATTGTTTCATGATTTACATTAGAACATATCATTCATAATAGGTCGCGGTTAGAGGTTGCGCCTCATTTCAGTATTGCCATTATATCATCATAAACATTGCACCAGGTGAGTTTTCATAGCCTCGATTTATTCAAGTTTATACATTATTTCAAACCTACGGGGGAGAATACATTGCACATCATTTTTATACGAGCCCAAGTACATCAAATTCATTTACATTGCTTAAGTTACCTCATTGCCAATTGAATGTCCCCATTTCATAATCATGAACCGTTAATTTCGGAAGAAGCGAGGGTGAGTGGATAGATCTATTGAGGGTGACTCCTCCATCCGTGTTGGTGGTCCCAACTGGTCAACGGATGCATTTCATTTTTATCATCATTGAGTTGTTTGGCAAAACACTCTGTTGGGGCGAACATCAGGAACAGTCTAGCTTCGGTGTCATGTGCTTAAGCAATTGTACCGTTTTTGTGACATATTTGTCATACATAACTTATACTTGCGTTGGTCGTATAAAACATTTACATAAACTCTATGAACTCACTCAACCTTTGTGTTGACACTGTTAGCAATGTATTTTCAGGTATCTAAGGCATATACTTCATGGCATGCATGTGGACTTATCATAGAGTCGCGGTGACGACGCGTCTCACTTGGGTTTTATGCACTTTAAAACATCGTTTGACTTGTACCAAACTTATTTCCGCACATGTTGATTTTCATTTGGGACATATCTTTGCAACTCTGAATGTTTTTAATATATCAAACGATGTTCTTTTCAAACGACACTTTAGGTCGTTCAATATAACTGTGATTGTGATGCTATGACAGTCATCCCACAGGAATTCCATTCATTGCAAACAGGTAATTTAGGGGTGTGACAGATTGGCATCAGAGCTTCGGTTATAGAGAACTAGGTTGCATCATTGACCCTAGACTATAACTACATCATCATAGCATCTCATCATTTCATCATAAGTGCATAGTCACTATACATGCGGTTTTATACGCACATTATGCGAGTTATTTACTTTCATTTCAAATCGATTGTCACATTAATGCCTTCAGATACCCATCCTATCATACTCACATCAGACTTTGACATGGAGAATGCTCTGTCATTCCCTATCACAATTTTAACATTAGTTGACTCTACACCAGACTTACCACACATATTATCCGATGTGGAGACTGAACCCTTTGAGAAGGGCGAAGTGGCACCTACACCATCACGATCACCATTGATTCACTGTAGGATCAGGACAGTTTTTATCATTCTGTTGGGACAGATTATACCATTTGGTAGAACTTTTAGGCTTAGTCCTAATGGACCTATTAGGATGCTTACTGCAAGGAAGAAAGTACATTCTCTTACCCTCATTCTTAGGTCACTTACTACTCATGTAATACAACCACCATCAGTTACTCATACCACTATTAGTCGTTCAATAGTGCATACTCTAGCTGTACCTCTGAAACGTCGCGAGACAACACAAAAGAGAGTAGTATCTCATTCACAATTACCTCCTAACTTACCACTAGGATTTCCATCATCATCATCATCATTATCATCTAGAGCACCATCCGTAACATCACATCTCATATACACTACTCATACATCTGACTTGCAGCTTGGGAAGCGTGCATGATTTGACACATCATTACCATCTATCACTAAGACTATAGACACTACACCATCTTAAATGTTTGAGGACTGTGAAAGTTCTAGGGCTGTTGTTGCTACTAGACAGCCTACTGCTCCTACACTTGAGACATGATTAGATCATCAACAGGAACAGATAATAGGTACCTTTCAATCTAATGTAATAATTATCATTTATTATCTCCATGATAATCACAACCTTTGTTTATTTCATTCCCTATTCCAATTGCCCAATTTTCAATCATTTCGCGACAATATACCACTATCTTACTAGGGATTAGGACAACTTTATTCTTGACCAATTAGGAGACTATTACCATTCTATGAGGTTCTCCCATATATCCTACAAACCATTCAACAAATTATATTTCAAGTTATTTTGCTATCATTTCATAAAATTATTTCACATCATTTTATTTCAAGTTATTTTACTACCATCTTAGGAAAATGGCTTCACAGAATTCTAAAGCAAGCTGTTTGGTTACCACCCTATACATTGATTTTCAGTCATTTTATCAATTATTTAATACCATCATGCGAAACGACTTCCATGATACTCTGAAAAATTGTTTGAGCCATTATCTTACAAAACAAAACGTTGAATACCATCTAAAACTTCGGAGAAACATAATACCATTTCAACAAAACCAAGCATCACATCATTTGTCCTCGATTATGCATAGCCTGATCACCTATGTATGATTCAAAAAGAATTATGTCATGAAAGAAACACGTATCTTTTCAAACTTCCTAAAAATAATCTTCATCCAAAAGCAAAGCTTTGCAATCATATAAATTGCTCATAAACATTTCTTTTGTTAACACTCTATAGATACCTACGCCATTCATCACTCACTCAATCGATAAGTTGAAATTTTACCAGTGACCTGTTTAGGAAAGACTTTCTATACCATCTACCAGGAGGATTCCTCGATACAAGAAAATAATGAAAGGATTTCAGAAATACCAACAAGGACTATAAGTATGTAGTAAGATGTTACAAAACTCAACAAAAATCTTAAGACAATGACGAGACATTCCGAACCACTATTTTGGACTAGCAGCCAAATTATATCATTTCAAAAGTACTAGCTAGACCGAGTTACAAGATTTAGTACGAAGCGAATACACACTAAGCAACACTATAGGGAGAAACCAAGTCTTCTAACTGAGACTACAGAACATTTCACTAAACATAGCCTCAACAATATGTGAACTTCCCTACAATGAGTTTCCCTTAAAGGAAAATTTGGTTAAATTAAGGTTATCGATATAAACTTCCCCTAAGGCATTGTGTTCTCTAGAAATTCCAAGTAACCTCACTTCTATATCAAGAGATGCAACAGATCTGAACATATCGGACAATCAATGAACCTCCATCTATAAGTGAAATCAGAACAAACATTCTTCGACATAGTATGAGCTGATATCTATTTTCTTGCTAGCATGATAACAATCTCAGCGATGAGCTATTTTAGAAGCACTCAACATCGGGACAAATCTTGAAAATCAACCACCACACCACATCACCTAAATATTTAAGGTTTTGTAACTTGACAACATATAGTGTGGAAATATCTCGATAAGAGAAATTAAGAGAGACACCATCAAACAATAAAACATTTTGGTAATGGAGACTAAGCACCTTAGACAAGGAAGACTCAAGTCATGACATTCGCTAGAATTAGAAACGCGAGGAATCATAACTGTTACCTATAATCTATTCTTTTCAATAAGGTCCTTTTCGACAGACTTAACATTTTTAAATTTGGTACGAGACATGTGGTATCAATTTCAGTTGTACCTATTATAAGCTATTCGATTCACCTTAGACTTTTGACAATCATATCAAGATTCCCATGGAACCTACTGGGACATGAGTACCATCTATTACCCTCACTCAATGGTCGAGCGAGAGAATAATTCAAACATTAGAAGATATACTCAAGGAGTGTGTGATTTTCTAGAAATGATTAGGCAAATCATTCATCGTTGAACAAGTTGCTTTACAACAACAGTTAGCACATGAACATATTGACTACACCAATTGGGAAACTCTATGGTTGAGGTGTCAATCACTTATTTACGGACCAAAATCAGGAAAGTCCAACTCACTAGTCCATGACTTATTCATGAAACAACAAAGAAATCGTACAAATCAAGAATCAGTTACAAGCAACAACAAATAGCTAGATAAGCTACGTCGATATACGACGCAAAATATTGGAAGTATGTTCCATAAGTCACAAACCATTAGATTTTTAATTTGGCAACAAATTTATGTTCAAAGTCTCGCCTTGGAAAGGCGTGGTACGATTCAGAAAAACATTGGACGACCCGATGCGACTCAAATATCCTCACCTTTTCACCGATAACACCGTAGAACCCAACATGGACTGAATTCAGGGACTGAATTCCTTTTTGGATGGGCGAATGTGACAACTCGTAATTTCGGTTCATTTTACAAACTTTGAAAATTTCACTATTCATCTCGTGAATTTACTATTCACTAGTTAATATTCATCATTTTTGAAGTCGATTTAATATTTTGAAAGGGTATTTCAAAATTTTACTATTCACGAAACACTATTCATTCCCGGAGAAAATCACTATTCATGAGTCACTATTCATCATTTTTCGTAAACTAGGTTTACGAGTATCAAATACGCGTAACCTGGAGGGTTAAGCTGCGTATTCATGGAAAATCATTGAGAACATTTCATATAGACTAGATTTAGTCTACATATCATTAGTAACATCATCATCATATTAATTAATGCATAGATTTGCATATTTCATTAAACGTTTATTTTCCTATTAAATAAACGCTATCGCGTAATCATTTATTTTGAACATTTGATCCGACACTTTCAAAAATTATCCTAATATATTTTTATACTCATTTTAAGACTATAAAAATTATATTATTAGTTTACCCGAGGTTTTCAATTTATTTTGTATATAAATTGTTATGTATAAATATTTACGACGATTTTCGTAAATTCAACACGATAAATATTTATTCACTCAATACTTGTGAGAAATGTATTTTTATAATTTTTATGACTTTGAGATATTTTATTTTATTCCGTTAAAATCGATTTCTGGCTAACGCTACACTTAATAATTAATTTTTGTACAAACTACACATTATACTAAACTTAAAATACAATTAGTCATAAAAATCAGGTATCAAATCTTTTTTTTTCCTTATGACCGGTCACCCCCCCCCTATTCATCACTTGGTAGATATTTTTTTTCTTAACTAGATGTACACAAATTTCTACCATGACTAGGCCTTTTTAATACATAAAATATCTAAACAAAACACATAGTTCTACACTTTCAAAATGTGAAAAACAAAGAGAAACTCTCTCCTTCTCTTTGGATGATCGGCCAACTCAAGAAACCAAGAGAAACCATTAATTTTTCATGATCAAAGTATTAATCAAGTCCTAGAAATAATCTAGTTAAGGTTTTGAAATAAAAACCTCAAGATTGTTATGTATAATTTGCTCAAAAATTCATAATCATTCAAGTAAGAATTTCATGATCTTCATAACTCTTTCATATTCATATTTATGTTACTTCATCATTTTTGCAAGAAAACATGCAAGTTACATGTGAATCTATACCACTTTTGTTGTTTTTATTACTTATTATGAAATATAATTATCCTATAATTAATCCCTTGAAACATATCATTTTTGCTGATGTCTAGGAGCCCATGACACCCTAAGAAGGTGTATGGTATATTTAGAATAGCTTTGGCGTTGATTTGAAGTGGTTAGAATAAGTATTACGCGAGAAAAATCACTTTCGACAACTATAAATAAGGGTCTGATCATTTTTGCTAAATCTGGAAATTTAGACAGTTTAAAAAATACTATGGGCTAGATATTCAGAAAATATACTTTAAAAAAAACGTGGCGGCTGAACGGGTTAAAACGGAGTTATAACGAAGAAGTTATGCTATTTTCAAGTTTAACGACGAAAACTATATTTCTGAAAAACTGCATGCTGTCAAGAGTTAATTTAAGGGCAAAAACGAGTTTTAAACATTGTCTAAATGAGTCGATTTGTCAAAAATATATTAGTATACTTTAACACGAAGTTAAGGACATATAAAACGTAGAAAACGGACTTGTAACGACTAAATTACACGCGTTTAAACAAGGTTGTCGTAACTATTTCATATAAGCATAACTAATATATTTTCTAATAGCCAAAAATTACGGCCGCGAATGACCATGTTGAGGGCCATTTTTAACATCGATGGAATACTTTTTATAAAATGATGTCTTCTAGTAAAAGTAAATTCGCCTAGCCTATTTTCCAAAACGTCCAACCGTTCGTCAAACGGAGTTGTAACGAATAAAATACGATAATCACAACCTTTGTTTATTTTATTCCCTATTCCAATTGCCCAATTTTCAATCATTTCAGACAATATACCACTATCTTACTAGGGATTAGGACAACTTTATTCTTGACCAATTAGGAGACTATTACCATTCTATGAGGTTCTCCCATATATCCTACAAACCATTCAACAAATTATATTTCAAGTTATTTTGCTACCATTTCATAAAATTATTTCACATCATTTTATTTCAAGTTATTTTACTACCATCTTAGGAAAATGGCTTCACAGAATTCTAAAGCAAGTTGTTTGGTTACCACCCTATACATTGATTTTCAGTCATTTTATCAATTATTTAATACCATCATGCGAAACGACTTCCATGATACTCTGAAAAATTGTTTGAGCCATTATCTTACAAAACAAAACGTTGAATACCATCTAAAACTTCGGAGAAACATAATACCATTTCAACAAAACCAAGCATCACATCATTTGTCCTCGATTATGCATAGCCTGATCACCTATGTATGATTCAAGAAGAATTATGTCATGAAAGAAACACGTATCTTTTCAAACTTCCTAAAAATAATCTTCATCCAAAAGCAAAGCTTTGCAATCATATAAATTGCTCATAAACATTTCTTTTGTTAACACTCTATAGATACCTACGCCATTCATCACTCACTCAATCGATAAGTTGAAATTTTACCAGTGACCTGTTTAGGAAAGACTTTCTATACCATCTACGAGGAGGATTCCTCGATACAAGAAAATAATGAAAGGATTTCAGAAATACCAACAAGGACTATAAGTATGTAGTAAGATGTTTCAAAACTCAACAAAAATCTTAAGACAGCACGAGACATTCCGAACCACTATTTTGGACTAGAAGCCAAATTATATCATTTCAAAAGTACTAGCTAGACCGAGTTACAAGATTTAGTACGAAGCGAATACACACTAAGCAACACTATAGGTACAAACCAAGTCTTCTAACCGAGACTACGAACATTTCACTAAACATGGCCTCAACAATATGTGAATTTCCCTACAATGAGTTTTCCTTAAAGGAAAATTTGGTTAAATTAAGGTTATCGATATAAACTTCCCCTAAGGCATTGTGTTCTCTAGAAATTCCAAGTAACCTCACTTCTATATCAAGAGATGCAGCAGATCTGAACATATCGGACAATCAATGAACCTCCATCTATAAGTGAAATCAGAACAAACATTCTTCGACATAGTATGAGCTGATATCTATTTTCTTACTAGCATGATAACAATCTCAACATGAGCTATTTTAGAAGCACTCAATATCGGGACAAATCTTGAAAATCAACCACCACACCACATCACCTAAATATTTAAGGTTTTGTAACTTGACAACATATAGTGTGGAAATATCTCGATAAGAGAAATTAAGAGAGACACCATCAAACAATAAAACATTTTGGTAATGGAGACTAAGCACCTTAGACAAGGAAGACTCAAGTCATGACATTCGCTAGAATTAGAAACGCGAGGAATCATAACTGTTACCTATAATCTATTCTTTTCAATAAGGTCCTTTTCGACAGACTTAACATTTTTAAATTTGGTACGAGACATGTGGTATCAATGTTAGGTCACTAGTTTTACAAACACAAGTTATAGAGAAAGAGATGAAGGCGGATGAACAAGCTACACACACAAACACACGTTAACAATAATACGGTTTAAGAAAGAGTGTATGTGAAGAGAATAACTTGAACAACCAACCCTCAAATGAGGGTTTACAAGATTATTTATAGGAGGGAAGCTAGGGCAACACTCCTAGTTCCCATCCTTTCTTATGTGGGCTTAGGCCTAAGCTTATGGGCCTTCTACATAAGCTTGACCTTAAACAAACATAAAGGCCATAATAAAGCTACCTATTACATATGAAATATAAATACTTGAAATACTGTTTAGGAGTGATTCCAACAATCTCCCCCTCAAGTATATATGAATGTAAACGGTGAAGGCGATGATGTAATAGTAGCATGACGTCTTCGACATTCTTCTTTCTAGTGAGAGGAATTGCCTTGATTCGAACAATCTCCCCAGTGTAGAGAGATAGTTATCTTTGAACGGTTATGCTTTGACGTCATCTTTAACTTTGTTCTTTGATCATTGTTCTTTGTGGTGAAAGTTATAGTATGTTGTTGTCGCATCGATGCCTTCAGTGTCCTGCTTTGCTCCAGTGTCTCCACGTCATTCTTCAACATGCTCACACGCTCTTTGACGTTGGAAATCAATATTGATGAAGTTTTGTAAGTCTTTGACTTTGTAGATTCTTTGATTGATGAAGAATCATTCTGACTTTTGTGTTGCATTGAGATAGAACTTCCATTAGTGATGATGTTGGCGTGAGCATGAGAAGAATCAGCACGATCATCCCGCTCCGAGCTTCCATAAGAAGAAAACATTTCAAACGGTTAGTAATAAGCGGTTTCTGGCACTTACAAGTTTGAACTTCGAGAGCGTCAACAAAGATAGTGTGAGGACACAACTCTAATCTTACAAAGGCCGTCCTCTGAATGGAGTCCCACAAGTGAGATAACGCGATGTACCGAAGTACATCTACGGTTCAGATGAGTCGCCGAGGTACACCGAAGCATCACCTCACGACTGTAGACCGTTTGAGACACACTCCACGTAATCTACGGAGAGTTACCGAAGTGACCTGCTGACATGGCTGTTTGATGTTGACCTGGCAGAGTTTCCATTCAATCACCGAGGATCACGATGTGAACCTCTCATAAATGTTCTCGACAGATTGCTAAGATCTGTGAAGGACTCGATATGAACCACCGATGATCTTATTAGTTGATCATCAAGTGATTAAATGTCAAGTGTTCCTAAGAGATCTTTTGATGAATCTCGTGGCTCTAGACTCAATAGTGCGTTTTGGTTTTCCTGAGACTAGGGAGAGGGTCTCCTTCTTCAATACCAGCAATCTCTAGAGAAAGCCGATAGTTTACGTAGGGTTCCCTGTGAGAATGAAACAAGCTTCTGTTGAGAGAAACTTGAGTGGATAAGAAGGTTTAGTGCATGCGCCACTGGGTCCATGACGACTTTTAATCTTCAATACCAGCGTCACTAAGTGACAACCAGAGCATATGAATTGAACCGAGAATGCGCCTAAGTTGAATAACTGGAGGGTTTCTTTTCACCCTTTATTTTACATTTTTTTTTTGATTCTTCAACTCCTTCTTTCTCCGATTCTCATTTTCTCCTTTTTATAATCATTCCTAAGGACTTCTAACACTAACTAATGGTAGTGTCCTTGGGTAGATCCCTCCGGCTCTGGCGGATCATAGGACGGTTATTCCTAACCTTAGTCACCTTATAACTCCATGACTAACCTATGTTTGCCATTAAAACCACTGTATGATAACATATCTCTCAAAGGGTTTGTTAATGAAGAACATGTTTGAACCATTGTGAGAGATGATGTTTTGCATAAATACTCCCCTCCACATGTGCTTAATAGTTTTAATGGTTAAATGCACAGTTAGGAAAGAGCGCGCACTTTTTGAATTGATCCACTGAAGATAGACAATCCCCCTCAAGACACGGTTACGTTGCATAGTTAAAGAGTTACATTGTCAACTTTTAGGTGACAACTAGCTCTAATAACTACCTTGAAGGTGTAGACAAACCTTGGAAGGTTGTCAAACCCGTCAGAGTTCATGTCTATCAAAAGTTTCTCGAATGGTACATTCTACTCAGACAAGTCCTTTGCGAGACTCGTTTACATCACTAGCGAACTAGCTTGAAATTATTACCCGTCCCGGACAAGTCTTTTCGAGTTACTAACAGTTTAGTACCGTCAATTCGTTTGTTAAGTCTGAGGTACATGTGATTCATTTGCATTTGTACAACATATTTCTTATCACACAATTTTCTCCCCCTCAAAAATGGCATATAAAATGTTATTTTTGAACGTTTGAGAATAAATATGACCATTTCGAGAGTTGCGGGAAGACGACCACTGTGAACAATTGATGAACAAAGTTTTAATTTCAAATACTCCCCCTCAACTAGTGATATTAACGGTTGAGGTTTTGGAAAACATCATTTGGGGAAGTACTTGTTCTTTTGAGCAAAACCTTGAAAATTGAAAGGTTTGATAGGTTTTACTCAAAAATAAGAAGCTTTCGCTCCTTTTATAAGGATTGTGGCACGGAGGCGTACCACAGGGTCCTTTATTGACAATTACGGGTTGTACACTGTTATGTGTGCACAAGCCATTTTGAATATAAATAGATATTGACGAAGTTTCTTAATCAGTTTCCCCCAAACTGACAACTGTCTTTAGCAGATTTGAAACTTTGATGAAGTCTACATTTCCTCTCACTTTTGAAGGTTTCAAGCAAATTTGTAGATGAGCAGTAAACCACACAAAGAAAATCTGACAAATTGCGGAAGATCCGTTCGAGGGTAACATGCAGAAATCAACAAGATCTTCTCACGTATGTAGACGCATCACACCAAACAAACCATGAAAGACGAAATTATATGACTTTCCCCTGAATGTTGTGGTCTTTCGGAATACTAGTCACTGTGAATATGCAACAACTCGATACCAAGACCGTGTGTGAGGCATCTTAACATTATATTTGGGTAACTTCACACAAGATAACTCGTGAAAGTTGAGATGATAGCACTGAATTAAGACGTTTGAACCATAGATCGTCTCATTTCTTCGCCCTTATGGAAGAAATTTTGGAGAGCATTGGGTTTTCGCAAGGAATCATGTGGTCAAACAAAGAAGCAAGGATCTACACTCTCCCCCTCGATGTTTCAATGAATCAGAATCATACACCACGTATGTTGATGATGAATTGAAGACATCGAAACCATGTATGAGGAGATAGTGAAAGAATCTGTCTAAGTACAATTTATGACGATTAAGTACAATGGTGGAACAGCTGATGGATCATGATATTTATGACGGTGAGAAACGGGTCCTATGCTGTATTGCAATAAGAGCCATAGCTGTTGTACCTGCATAGAAAGATAGAAGGGGGGCAAGGAAGAGAAAGACATGGATCCCCAAGTGTAACTGGGTTCCACGTGTTAGAGGCATAAAGATGTAGTGTCAATTATCTTCTTGACACCTGAACATGCTATTTTGATGATTTCCTTTCCTGCCTCATGGATGGATGTAGAGGGTATCACACTTGTTTTGGTGCAACTACTTAGTATCTTGCCTGTAGGAATCCACCTAAGACGAACAGTTTTGAAAACTCTACCCGTTGGTATCCATCTAAGGTTAGATCTAAGGGATGTGGAAACTTCTTTTGGGAAGAGTCTGCGTCCTATATGGATCCACCTATTAGGTTTCTGACAGTTTACATTTAGATCAACGGGTTTATTTCTCACTGTTTGTTGAGTTAACTTAGGTTTTGGTTTGCTACTACAGGTAGTGTTCAATAATACACTCGAAGGTGATACACTAGGTCGTGAACCTAAGATTCCATCCTTATGAAGAAGTGCCCTTTTCCTAGCCTTTTCTAGATCCAGTTCTGTACGCGTGTCATGTGAATCATATGAATCTTTACTTTTAATGCTCAATTTAGACACGTGTTGAACTAATCCTAGATTTGCCAGAGCAGCCACAAGTTGAGGTTTAATAGAAACAGGTATAAAAACAGGTTTAACGAAACATGTTTAATGAAACAGAAGGATTATTCTTAGGCCGAATGTGGAGTGACTGGTTTTATCAAATGATTATTCTCAACAACTTGGGAGGGAAACCGTGGTTTTGACGATTTTGAACGTTTAGATTTAAAAGCAGTTGGATGTCGACAACCGATTGGTTTCGATTGGTTTTAGAGACGATTTCCCCAAGGTTGTTGGTTTTGCAAAATAAGTATCCACACTCTTGTCAGTTAATCTTCTCAGTTTGTTTTGTAAAGCAACATGTGCAAGCCCCTTTGCTTGAATTTGAGCCTTTAAATGCTCATTTTCTTTTAGTAATGTATCCACACGATTACTTTGTTCATTGAAGATCGACCATTGTGTTCAAGAAAAAGATTTGTTTGAAGTTTAAGTTCAAAGAGATGCAATGTGCCTCTAGTTTTGAAAAATCTTTATGAAACTGAGCAATGGTCTTTCTGAGAAGAATGTTTTCGATTCAAGAGTTTGATTTGACGTTTCAGTTGAATTGTTAACAAGTAAGGGCTTAGACATGAGAAAGTTGTCTGGACATTGTGCAACATACTGGTCAACCTCTCCTTCATTATGAATTCAGTTGCTTAGTTTGTTGTATCGCATTTGCAAGGTGAATATGATCAACAGATTGTACCTCGACCATCCGTTTCAGTGTCATAGGTGGGTAAGATATCTTCCTCAACCATTTGTTCTTCGCCACGTTAGGCTCGTGTCGTAGTTAAGTATGATATCTTCTCCAGATCTGCTGCTGTCATGTTGCTTTTCCAATGCTACAACCTCATTGTCCGCATTACCGATAGATGCAGTACTCACAACATTCTCAACGTCCATTTGAGCATTCCTTTCATGTACAAAGAACTCGTGCACCTTGTATGCTGCGGGATATTGGGAATTAGATGTCTGTCGATGCTTGAATGCCAGAGATATAGCCATGAATCCTTCTTGCAATGCCACAAATGGATCTTTATGATCATAATCCATTTCACTTTCCTGCAGAAGAATCAAAGAGAAGAAAATGTGCGAAGACGATATAGCACATAGAAGGCCGATATAGTAAATTTCAATTTCCCTCCAAAAATAATTTTTAAAATTTTTGACTCTCAAAATTTGAAATTCACTATAAAATCCAATTCAAAGAATGTAGGAAAAATTTGAGTAATGACAATTTTGACGCCAAATTTGACCCGAAAAATTTGAATTTAGGTCCAAAAATTTGAATTTTTGACCAAAATTTTCACAGTTAAACCAAAATTTGAATCTCGCGTAAAAATTGAACGTTTAGTCTCCTCGAAAAATTAAATTTTACTCAAATTTTCCCGCCAAAAATTTGAATTTTTTTTTTTTTTTTTATAAGACTTGTGTTGATGGATCTTTGTAGTCGAATGAACCTTTGTTGATGAAGTGTCCTTAGGCGTAGAAATAACCAAGAACCAAGTAGCACTTAAGCGTAAAAACACTAAAGTTACGCGTAACAATTAAGAGTTACGCGTAGGTTTTAGCTTACGCGTAAGTAGGATAAAAGCACTAAAGTTATGCGTAGACAAAAGTTAGGCGTAGAAAGTTAGGCGTAGGATTACCTTATGCGTAGACCTAAGTTTACGCTTAAAGTGAATCTTATGAATTTCTACGCCGTAAGCTTATGCTTATGCGTAATTTTAGGGTTTTTGCCCAAATGATCTTTTACACTTCACAGTGCAAAAGATATCCAAAGTCGACGTATTTTCAGACTTATCCAAGTAAGAAAACACGGAATAAACCAGAAAAATGAAGATCAAACCAAGGAAAAATCTTATGCGTAATTTTAGGGTTTGATACGCGTAGGATTACTCGTAATTTTGATTTTGCCCAAAGTTGTTTCTAAACCAGTTTTTGTGTGATGAAATAGCTTCAATAACACCAAAATAACACAAAAGTGTGAAACTTGATGATCCAAAGCACTCAAAACAGTTATGCGTAGAAATACACACACGAATAGAAACTAGTTCAAAAACAATGATCCACGCATAAAGTTTGAAACTTTTGCCAAAAACAAGTATTTAAACACCTTAAAACGTTGAAAGTACAAGAATCTTGGATTAAAAGTGCAAAACAAGTTTTAAAAGAGCTAAAGAAAGCGTTAACCTACGCGTAAGACCCAAAATCAAAACTTCAAAACAAACGAGTACACCAACTATTTGGCGATTGATACCACTGTTAGGTCACTAGTTTTACAAACACAAGTTATAGAGAAAGAGATGAAGGCGGATGAACAAGCTACACACACAAACACACGTTAACAATAATACGGTTTAAGAAAGAGTGTATGTGAAGAGAATAACTTGAACAACCAACCCTCAAATGAGGGTTTACAAGATTATTTATAGGAGGGAAGCTAGGGCAACACTCCTAGTTCCCATCCTTTCTTATGTGGGCTTGGGCCTAAGCTTATGGGCCTTCTACATAAGCTTGACCTTAAACAAACATAAAGGCCATAATAAAGCTACCTATTACATATGAAATATAAATACTTGAAATACTGTTTAGGAGTGATTCCAACAATCAATTTCAGTTGTACCTATTATAAGCTATTCGATTCACCTTAGACTTTTGACAATCATATCAAGATTCCCATGGAACCTACTGGGACATGAGTACCATCTATTACCCTCAGCTCAATGGTCAGAGCAAGAGAATAATTCAAACATTAGAAGATATACTCAAGGAGTGTGTGATTTTCTAGAAATGATTAGGCAAATCATTCATCGTTGAACAAGTTGCTTTACAACAACAGTTAGCACATGAACATATTGACTACACCAATTGAGACACTCTATGGTTGAGGTGTCAATCACTTATTTACGGGCCAAAATCAGAAAGTCCAACTCACTAGCCCATGACTTATTCATGAAACAACAAAGAAATCGTACAAATCAAGAATCAGTTACAAGCAACAACAAATAGCTAGATAAGCTACGTCGATATACGACGCAAAATATTGGAAGTATGTTCCATAAGTCGCAAACCATTAGATTTTTAATTTGGCAACAAATTTATGTTCAAAGTCTCGCCTTGGAAAGGCGTGGTACGATTCAGAAAAACATTGGACGACCCGATGCGACTCAAATATCCTCACCTTTTCACCGATAACACCGTAGAACCCAACATGGACTGAATTCAGGGACATAATTCCTTTTTGGATGGGCGAATGTGACAACTCGTAATTTCAGTTCATTTTACAAACTTTGAAAATTTCACTATTCATCTCGGGAATTTACTATTCACTGGTTAATATTCATCATTTTTGAAGTCGATTTGATATTTTGAAAGGGTATTTCAAAATTTTACTATTCACGAAACACTATTCATTTCCGGAGAAAATCACTATTCATGAGTCACTATTCATCATTTTTCGTAAACTAGGTTTACGAGTATCAAATACGCGTAACCTGGAGGGTTAAGCTGCGTATTCATGGAAAATCATTGAGGACATTTCATATAGACTAGATTTAGTCTACATATCATTAGTAACATCATCATCATATTAATTCATGCATAGATTTGCATATTTCATTAAACGTTTATTTTCCTATTAAATAAACGCTATCGCGTAATCATTTATTTTGAACATTTGATCCGACACTTTCAAAAATTATCCTAATATATTTTTATACTCATTTTAAGACTATAAAAATTATATTATTAGTTTACCCGAGGTTTTCAATTTATTTTGTATATAAATTGTTATGTATAAATATTTACGACGGTTTTCGTAAATTCAACACGATAAATATTTATTCACTCAATACTTGTGAGAAATGTATTTTTATAATTTTTATGACTTTGATATATTTTATTTTGTTCCGTTAAAATCGATTTCTGGCTAACGCTACACTTAATAAATAATTTTTGTACAAACTACACATTATACTAAACTTAAAATACAATTAGTCATAAAAATCAAGTATCAAATCTTTTTTTTTCTTTATGACCGGTCACCCCCCCTAGTCATCACTTGGTAGATATTTTTTTCTTAACTAGATGTACACAAATTTCTACCATGACTAGGCCTTTTTAATACATAAAATATCTAAACAAAACACATAGTTCTACACTTTCAAAATGTGAAAAACAAAGAGAAACTCTCTCCTTCTCTTTGGATGATCGGCCAACTCAAGAAACCAAGAGAAACCATTAATTTTTCATGATCAAAGTATTAATCAAGTCCTAGAAATAATCTAGTTAAGGTTTTGAAATAAAAACCTCAAGATTGTTATGTATAATTTGCTCAAAAATTCATAATCATTCAAGTAAGAATTTCATGATCTTCATAACTCTTTCATATTCATATTTATGTTACTTCATCATTTTTGCAAGAAAACATGCAAGTTACATGTGAATCTATACCACTTTTGTTGTTTTTATTACTTATTATGAAATATAATTATCCTATAATTAATCCTTTGAAACATATCATTTTTGCTGATGTCTAGGAGCCCATGACACCCTAAGAAGGTGTATGGTAGATTTAGAATAGCTTTGGCGTTGATTTGAAGTGGTTAGAATAAGTATTACGCGAGAAAAATCACTTTCGACAACTATAAATAAGGGTCTGATCATTTTTGCTAAATCTGGAAATTTAGACAGTTTAAAAAATACTATGGGCTTTATATTCAGAAAATATACTTTAAAACGAAAACGTGGCCGCTTGAACGAGTTAAAACGGAGTTATAACGAAGAAGTTATGCTATTTTCAAGTTTAACGACGAAAACTATATTTCTGAAAAACTGCATGCTGTCAAGAGTTAATTTAAGGGCAAAAACGAGTTTTAAACATTGTCTAAAAGAGTTGATTTGTCAAAAATATATTAGTATACTTTAACACGAAGTTAAGGACATATAAAACGTAGAAAACGGACTTGTAACGACTAAATTACACGCGTTTAAACAAGGTTGTCGTAACTATTTCATATAAGCATAACTAATATATTTTCTAATAGCCAAAAATTACGGCCGCGAATGACCATGTTGAGGGTCGTTTTTAACATCGATGGAATACTTTTTATAAAATGATGTCTTCTAGTAAAAGTAAATTCGCCTAGCCTATTTTCCAAAACGTCCAACCGTTCGTCAAACGGAGTTGTAATGAATAAAATACGATAATCACAACCTTTGTTTATTTCATTCCCTATTCCAATTGCCCAATTTTCAATCATTTCGCGACAATATACCACTATCTTACTAGGGATTAGGACAACTTTATTCTTGACCAATTAGGAGACTATTACCATTCTATGAGGTTCTCCCATATATCCTACAAACCATTCAACAAATTATATTTCAAGTTATTTTGCAACCATTTCATAAAATTATTTCACATCATTTTATTTCAAGTTATTTTACTACCATCTTAGGAAAATGGCTTCACAGAATTCTAAAGCAAGCTGTTTGGTTACCACCCTATACATTGATTTTCAGTCATTTTATCAATTATTTAATACCATCATGCGAAACGACTTCCATGATACTCTGAAAAATTGTTTGAGCCATTATCTTACAAAACAAAACGTTGAATACCATCTAAAACTTCGGAGAAACATAATACCATTTCAACAAAACCAAGCATCACATCATTTGTCCTCGATTATGCATAGCCTGATCACCTATGTATGATTCAGGAAGAATTATGTCATGAAAGAAACAAGTATCTTTTCAAACTTCCTAAAAATAATCTTCATCCAAAAGCAAAGCTTTGCAATCATATAAATTGCTCATAAACATTTCTTTTGTTAACACTCAATAGATACCTACGCCATTCATCACTCACTCAATCGGTAAGTTGAAATTTTACCAGTGACCATTTAGGAAAGACTTTCTATACCGTCTACGAGGAGGATTCCTCGATACAAGAAAATAATGAAAGGATTTCAGAAATACCAACAAGGACTATAAGTATGTAGTAAGATGTTTCAAAACTCAACAAAAATCTTAAGACATCACGAGACATTCCGAACCACTATTTTGGACTAGAAGCCAAATTATATCATTTCAAAAGTACTAGCTAGACCGAGTTACAAGATTTAGTACGAAGCGAAAACACACTAAGCAACACTATAGGGAGAAACCAAGTCTTCTAACTGAGACTACAGAACATTTCACTAAACATGGCCTCAACAATATGTGAACTTCCCTACAATGAGTTTCCCTTAAAGGAAAATTTGGTTAAATTAAGGTTATCGATATAAACTTCCCCTAAGGCATTGTGTTCTCTAGAAATTCCAAGTAACCTCACTTCCATATCAAGAGATGCAACAGATCTGAACATATCGGACAATCAATGAACCTCCATCTATAAGTGAAATCAGAACAAACATTCTTCGACATAGTATGAGCTGATATCTATTTTCTTGCTAGCATGATAACAATCTCAGCGATGAGCTATTTTAGAAGCACTCAATATCGGGACAAATCTTGAAAATAAACCACCACACCACATCACCTAAATATTTAAGGTTTTGTAACTTGATAACATATAGTGTGGAAATATCTCGATAAGAGAAATTAAGAGAGACACCATCAAACAATAAAACATTTTGGTAATGGAGACTAAGCACCTTAGACAAGGAAGACTCAAGTCATGACATTCGCTAGAATTAGAAACGCGAGGAATCATAACTGTTACCTATAATCTATTCTTTTCAATAAGGTCCTTTTCGACAGACTTAACATTTTTAAATTTGGTACGAGACATGTGGTATCAATTTCAGTTGTACCTATTATAAGCTATTCGATTCACCTTAGACTTTTGACAATCATATCAAGATTCCCATGGAACCTACTGGGACATGAGTACCATCTATTACCCTCAGCTCAATGGTCAGAGCGAGAGAATAATTCAAACATTAGAAGATATACTCAAGGAGTGTGTGATTTTCTAGAAATGATTAGGCAAATCATTCATCGTTGAACAAGTTGCTTTACAACAACAGTTAGCACATGAACATATTGACTACACCAATTGAGAAACTCTATGGTTGAGGTGTCAATCACTTATTTACGGACCAAAATCAGGAAAGTCCAACTCACTAGTCCATGACTTATTCATGAAACAACAAAGAAATCGTACAAATCAAGAATTAGTTACAAGCAACAACAAATAGCTAGATAAGCTACGTCGATATACGACGCAAAATATTGGAAGTATGTTCCATAAGTCGCAAACCATTAGATTTTTAATTTGGCAACAAATTTATGTTCAAAGTCTCGCCTTGGAAAGGCGTGGTACGATTCAGAAAAACATTGGACGACCCGATGCGACTCAAATATCCTCACCTTTTCACCGATAACACCGTAGAACCCAACATGGACTGAATTCAGGGACTGAATTCCTTTTTGGATGGGCGAATGTGACAACTCGTAATTTTAGTTCATTTTACAAACTTTGAAAATTTCACGATTCATCTCGGGAATTTACTATTCACTGGTTAATATTCATCATTTTACTATTCATCGTTTTTGAAGTCGATTTGATATTTTGAAAGGGTATGTCAAAATTTTACTATTCACGAAACACTATTCATTCCCGGAGAAAATCACTATTCATGAGTCACTATTCATCATTTTTCGTAAACTAGGTTTACGAGTATCAAATACGCGTAACCTGGAGGGTTAAGCTGCGTATTCATGGAAAATCATTGAGGACATTTCATATAGACTAGATTTAGTCTACATATCATTAGTAACATCATCATCATATTAATTCATGCATAGATTTGCATATTTCATTAAACGTTTATTTTCCTATTAAATAAACGCTATCGCGTAATCATTTATTTTGAACATTTGATCCGACACTTTCAAAAATTATCCTAATATATTTTTATACTCATTTTAAGACTATAAAAATTATATTATTAGTTTACCCGAGGTTTTCAATTTATTTTGTATATAAATTGTTATGTATAAATATTTACGACGGTTTTCGTAAATTCAACACGATAAATATTTATTCACTCAATACTTGTGAGAAATGTATTTTTATAATTTTTATGACTTTGATATATTTTATTTTGTTCCGTTAAAATCGATTTCTGGCTAACGCTACACTTAATAAATAATTTTTGTACAAACTACACATTATACTAAACTTAAAATACAATTAGTCATAAAAATCAAGTATCAAATCTTTTTTTTTTCCTTATGACCGGTCACCCCCCCCTAGTCATCACTTGGTAGATATTTTTTTCTTAACTAGATGTACACAAATTTCTACCATGACTATGCCTTTTTAATACATAAAATATCTAAACAAAACACATAGTTCTACACTTTCAAAAGGTGAAAAACAAAGAGAAACTCTCTCCTTCTCTTTGGATGATCGCCAACTATTCAAGAAACCAAGAGAAACCATTAATTTTTCATGATACAAGTATTAATCAAGTCCTAGAAATAATCTAGTTAAGGTTTTGAAATAAAAACCTCAAGATTGTTATGTATACTTTGCTCAAAAATTCATAATCATTCAAGTAAGAATTTCATGATCTTCATAACTCTTTCATATTCATATTTATGTTACTTCAAAATCATTCCATTTGCAAGAAAACATGCAAAAACATTGAAAACACATGTGAATCTATACCACTTTTGTTGTTTTTATTACTTATTATGAAATATAATTATCCTATAATTAATCCCTTGAAACATATTATTTTTTGACTGATGTCTAGGAGCCCATGACACCCTAATAAGGTGTATGGTAGATTTAGAATAGCTTTGGCGTTGATTTGAAGTGGTTAGAATAAGTATTACGCGAGAAAAATCACTTTCGACAACTATAAATAAGGGTCTGATCATTTTTGCTAAATCTGGAAATTTAGAATGTTTAAAAAATACTATGGGCTAGATATTCAGAAAATATACTTTAAAACGAAAACGTGGCCGCTTGAACGGGTTAAAACGGAGTTATAACGAAGAAGTTATACTATTTTCAAGTTTAACGACGAAAACTATATTTCTGAAAAACTGCATGCTGTCAAGAGTTAATTTAAGGGCAAAAACGAGTTTTAAACATTGTCTAAATGAGTCGATTTGTCAAAAATATATTAGTATACTTTAACACGAAGTTAAGGACATATAAAACGTAGAAAACGGACTTGTAACGACTAAATTACACGCGTTTAAACAAGGTTGTCGTAACTATTTCATATAAGCATAACTAATATATTTTCTAATTGCCAAAAATTACGGCCGCGAATGACCATGTTGAGGGCCGTTTTTAACATCGATGGAATACTTTTTATAAAATGATGTCTTCTAGTAAAAGTAAGTTCGCCTAGCCTATTTTCCAAAACGTCCAACCGTTCGTCAAACGGAGTTGTAACGAATAAAATACGATCACTCAAACTTTGCCGAAAGTTACCCTTAAACAATATTTTTGGTACAAGTACCCTACTTTACCTATGTTTTTCTCCATGATCGAGACCTCTATGATGAAAATTTAAAAGCTAAGACTTTTAGATAATGCTACAAGTTTTCCAAAACCATTGAGTTTGTTTCCTAACACTTGATATTCACTATTTTACAACTAGCTTTTCGAGGTCATTTAGTCACTTTCACAAATTATCAAAGTATATTATTTTGCGACGAAAAGCTATAAATTCTTGATAAATCACTAAACGACTATCGTAGGAGGTTGTTTCAACGTAAATACTTTTAAAGTATTTTATAATATGACGAGATGTCATAAACATATATTTCGACGATAAACATTATTTTCAAATGTACAAGTGGTATGGATATCATATGAGTTTGCATGCACGACATTGTTTCATGATTTACATCAGAACATATCATTCATAAGAGGTCGCGGTTAGAGGTTTCGCCTCATTTCAGTATTGCCATTATATCATCATAAACATTGCACCAGGTGAGTGTTCATAGCACCGATTTATTCAAGTTTATACATTATTTCAAACCTACGGGGGAGAATACATTGCACATCATTTTTATACGAGCCCAAGTACATCAAATTCATTTACATTGCTTAAGTTACCTCATTGCCAATTAAATGTCCCCATTTCATAATCATGAACCGTTAATTTCGGAAGAAGCGAGGGTGAGTGGATAGATCTATTGAGGGTGACTCCTCCATCCGTGTTGGTGGTCCCAACTGGTCAACGGATGCATTTCATTTTTATCATCATTGAGTTGTTTGGCAAAACACTCTGTTGGGGCGAACATCAGGAAGAGTCTAGCTTCGGTGTCATGTGCTTAAGCAATTGTACCATTTTTGTGACATATTTGTCATACATAACTTATACTTGCGTTGGTCGTACAAAACATTTACATAAACTCTATGAACTCACTCAACCTTTGTGTTGACACTTTTAGCAATGTATTTTCAGGTATCTAAGGCATATACTTCATGGCATGCATGTGGACTTATCATAGAGTCGCGGTGAGGACGCGTCTCACTTGGGTTTTATGCACTTTAAAACATCGTTTGACTTGTACCAAACTTATTTCCGCACATGTTGATATTCATTTGGGACCTATCTTTGTAACTCTGAATGTTTTTAATATATCAAACGATGTTCTTTTCAAACGACACTTTAGGTCGTTCAATATAACTGTGATTGTGATGCTATGACAGTCAACCCCCAGGAATTCCATTCCGCTGCAAAACAGGTAATTTGGGGGTGTGACACTCGTGTCCTTCAGTGTTGCCTTCATTTGACTTGCTCGTGTCGTAACTCACAAACAACTACAACAATAACTACCTAAGATAATAGTTAACAACATACGATCACAATAGCAATAAAAGTTTTATAACTGATGAGTGTTGCCAAGTCATTTTTCGTGAATCCTTATGTCTTTTTGATATGCTTAACTTGTGCCTTAATTTAAAAAAAAAGATATAACGCCACTCGCCAAATTTAAGCCTAACAATTTGCGTATTAGAAGACTGTCCAAATGTCATGAAGAGACTTAAATAATTTCACTTTAAACAGTAAA
>OU343225.1:201607153-201621296 GCA_910596185.1 Chrysanthemum makinoi | reverse complement strand
GGAATGTGAAGACGAGTATTGCACACGAAACACATTCACAGACAAATATCATAACAATCAGGTAACGATCAAAATCAGGATGCATCCATACGCCCCCCCTGACAGACAAATAGTAATTGGCCATACAAATTATATATTTTGAGTCATAATCAGATACGAAACAGGGACGGGGGGAACATCACTAAAACCACACTAGGAGTCATGCCATTGGAGCATCAATGACACGGCCATTTTACCTTTCAGGGCTCTTAGGGGAAACATATTGGCTAGGGTATCAACTGAAGGGTCAAAGAAAGTCATAACATGAGGGTTCATATCAAAGGTCAAATGTCAAAGGTTTATATCAGAGTCCATATGATAAATTCATATTAGAGGTTCATATCACAGGTTCATATCAAAGGCTCATAATGAAGGCTTCATAATCAAAGGGTCAAAAAGAAAACAATTCACATAGGATATCCAATCAAAGGGAGCATAGCAAAGTTATAGGGAATCCCTAATAAGAAGGCTCAGAGCAAGGTATCACAGTTCAAATCTAAGATCGAAAGATGTAAACGAATCATGAGAAACCTTAAGAGACAAGGTCAGAATATCGGTACCTAACGCCAATGAAAAGAAAGCAAACGAATGAATGAACACGACGACCCAACGTCACGTCTCCTCCAACGAATCTACAGGATCACGATTTATAATGCTATTAGCTCATTTAAGTCGTAACGAATTAATGTATAGTAATATTTTTAGAGTTATAAGCGTATTCTCATTTTTAGTAATGGATGGAATTAAAATACTTTAATGTAATAATCATTAATTAGTCAAGCTTAAGGGTTACAAATGATAAATGGCAAAATAATGTTAATATGACAAATATCCTATTTTAAGGCTTTATTACATTATACTTCAAAGTAAAGGGTTCGCATGGTCATTATCTCAAAGTATAGGGTTATTAGTGACAAGTACATTGAAATTAAAACTCAATATTATTATTTTGATACTCTAGGGTGTAATGAATCATTTTATAATAGTGCAAGGTTGCATGCACAAACTCTAAATATGAGGGTTTAAATTGAAAATATCAAAATATAAAACATGTATCCTTTTGTTTTATTCCATACGTATGATTTTGTTTTCACATTTCAAACTTTGTTCGACAAGCCGACTTTACCCTCGCTTGCGGTTCAAACGGCTAACCAACGCAACTCGGAAAACACACCTAGTGATTACCCCCCCCGACTCAACTATCCCGAAACGCTTTCAAAATACAACAATGACTCAACTTTTTTTCCTGCGATCACCCTTGAACATACCCCCTCACAAGACCATTACATCAATATTCATTTAAAAAACTTAATCGATCACTACTTTATTCATACGAGACCAAAACCATGCATGCGATTAAATGATCACGACCCGATCAGACCTACCCTAAATAGGTACTTAACTCAACAAAAACCCCGCGTTAATTGTAGACGAACTCGATAAACACTCGAATAAGTGGGTTTTCTTTTCTTTTCATGTTACAAAGAGTTAATAGTAATGCATGCATATATATGGAATTTCATTCATCTTCAAAGTCTACATATCCATGCCATTTATATGTTTAAACTTCCATCTCATTCATCATTAATAGAGATATATTTAGTCTAAGATTCTAATGTAGTTATAGTGTTAATACTACAAGATTCCTTAATGTTTGCATGAATTGAAGCGTATTTGATATGTAGTTCAAGATGTACTTCCGAAGACGTTGACAAATCAAAACAGAAACCGAACACAAGTGTAACACCACTTCGAACAATAAGACCAGGAGACAAAACCGAACCCAAATCAAGACGTAACGGAGCAGCTAGACGCAACCCAAAACTATGCCGAACAACAAACCAAAGCCTTAAATCTTTATTTATTTAGTATACATATTTTTATGTATCTATAAATATGTGACCCCATGGTTAACTAGACACATATGCACAAAAGCTGAGAATGACAGAACATGATCGATATATACATATATAGAACCCATATTCATGTGTTTACACCTGATATCACAACCAACCCTTTGACCTCGATTTGCACATGAAGTTAACATAATCACGCATATAAACTCAAACACGACACCAATATTAACGAGGCATGATTTTAACGAGATGATGTAGAAGCAAAACATGTTTTAGGTTAGGATTTTATATTCATATTCGTATTATGCAAATCATGTAACAAGTTAAGTACAGTAAGCATGCGAGATGATTAGCGGGAGTACGTTAGGGCGAATCAAGAAGATCGAAAAGAAAAAATGATTAACACTCGGATCGACACACTAACACCCATGAATCTGCTACACACGCTTGAACCCAAGGCTACAACGCTAACCACGATGATCACCAACGATGCTACCTTTTGACTTAGAACCCGTAATCACAACAGCCTTCGAACCAAGAACCCAAGATCAAACAGCCTCCTTGGAACCTTGCTTTGCCTTTTGGATCGAATGGAAGAAGAAGAATATGAACCTGCCATTACTTTTGAGTTAGCTAGGGTTTTTGGTGAATTAATTTTGTGAAAACGTAGGGTAAAAAAAAAGGATGGGAGGGGATATATGGGATTTGGTTATGCCGAGCTTAAGGAGGGAAACAATGGGCCAAATCCAAACTTAGTTGGCTTTCACATTACTTGTAATACATTTGTAAATTAATAAAATTTTGGGCCCATGCACAAACAAAAGGAACGGTAAGGTTTATGACGTAGGTGAAAATCGATCTCGTATATATTAGTTGGTAATCATTTACAAGTTAGGTTAAAATTTTATACATAATTAGCATTGACATATTTTACGTATTTTACACATATTGATTTGAGGGGCAAAATAGTATTTTTTACGTGTTTTAGATTTTTAGGGTTTTACAACTCTTCCCCACTAAAAGAAATTTTTCGTCCTCGAAAATTAAAGTCGCAGAGGTACACAAAGACGTACGAGTTTAAGGCAGACATAGCAATCCATAGTTTCACACAGATCATAACGATTTCGGTTCCAAAACGTACAAACTTATACGTAACAAATGTCGATAAGGATCTCACGAAGAGGTACAGAATTCCAAACGAACATGAGGATTAAAAAATAACAGATATAAGTCCTAGTCCATTCACGTACCAACCCCAGGCATTTCCCAAAACGTCGTATGATTTCAATAAGTTCATTATTGATCTCGATATTATCACGTTGATCAGGCGTCATAATACTTGCATCACATAACAAGTTCTTATTGTCATCATATTTCTGTCAGGTCATGACGAACCACATCACAACAAAATGGATACACATACAGGTAACAAGTAACATACCAAAACAGGCCAGATCATATACATACAACATATACTACATCAAACAGCTTACCATATCACCAAAGAAGAAGGCCACCAACTTTGCTCGAAATGGTTCCTCATGACTCATTACTGACGATCCAAAAGAAAAGCTGAGATATTACCCAAAATGCTAAATCATAAACTTCACAATTCAAACCGAGCTCTGAACAAATCAAAGATAAGTAATACCGGTCAAAATCACATACAAAGCATCAACCAGCCTCAAAAACGATGACAACAAATCATAGTAACACAAGTCGCGCACATCAACTATAAAGTAGATGAACCTTCTCAGCCACCAGTTAAATCTTGTCTCGTCTTTGCGCCTTTGGTGATCGTCCAGTCCTTCAGCAGCAATCCTGACGTCTCTGGCAGCATCACGATCGGGTGCGGCTTCTGTCTCATGACCCTCTCAAGAACGTTGCAACAATGCAGGGTCGGCACCATCATCTTCAGCTCTACGAGTAATCTCATCTAAACGACCGATAAACGAATGCGCGAAGATAAAACAAACAAAATAAAATGCAAAAGAAGAAGGTCAAATCAGCGAAGACAAAAGAATATCGAAGTCAAATCTGAACGACGATCAAAAGGAATCGAAAGAGATAAGAACAGACGGAAGCATAATGTCTACCCAAGTCCTCACAGGTCAATCCTAAGGTCAACAAGACGAAACCTTAGCTCTGATACCATAATTGTAAAACCCCAAACCGACAAGGTAGAAGTATCACATTCTGGTGTCATATCAGAACATTCAAATAAAATTTCACAAGCGGAAGCCTTAAGGAATAACGTACCAAGTGATATAAACGAAAGATTACACTGAAAATTACAAAATTCAAGATGTCTAAAATAAACTGAATTTTGAAAACAATAGCCCGCCAAAATAAGTCCAAATAATAAGGTAACTAGGGTTGGTCCACTCAAATAATCCAACTCTCAGCCCATCAAAGCCCATCTTCCAACCTAAAACCTGCCGCAGGAAAAGAAATGCGGCTGAGCTTAAAAAGCCCAGTGAACAGATATAACAAAATGAAAGCTATACAAAAGCAGAAATACAAAATGAAACAAAGGGACAATAGCAAGGTTGCAACGGAAAGGAAACAATGAGTCAATGAGGATCCTGCAGAAACACAATTATACAGATATCCAGCAAGAACAACAATCAAGGAGAACACAGCAAGCAACGCATCCAGGACATATATATAATCACATATAAGCAAACAGACATACAAGCACCGAAACCAAATCAAGCATACCAGACGTCGCATCCACTCAACATAAGAATAGCACGCAGTCAGATCAGGAAATTAGAATATAAATAAGCCAACAGGAAGACTAAAAGCAAGCGGAAGCAATTAATTAGGAAGTGAACATGGCAATCCCACAAGACAAATAACCCACAGTTAATAACATAACAGTATCATAACAGATATAACATGGCAAGTCGACAATTAGCAATAAGACACCAATAGATAATCATAGCCCATAAACATAATTAAACGGAGGTATCCATAATAAACAGATAATCCACTGATTACACCCAAACAAGATCACCAGACCATTCAAGGTTCACATAACAGTAAGATAACATATATTCAGATGACAACAGTTGAATCATATAGTCACATATTATCAGAGTAGCAGGGATAAACAATAATAACATAGAACATGTAACAGCATAAATAGATTCAATAACCACATAATAACCCGGTACGTGAATGGAATGATAGTATGAAGTAACGGAATAAGAGTATGTCAGATCAATGAAATGGAATATAGCATGGTAGTAGAGTGAGTCACATATGGTGCGTTGGGGAATACAGAAGGGTAAAATAGGTATATCAAAAGTGTAAGGTTTGTCAGAAATCTACCCCGAGCCCAGAAACATATCATATCATATCATATCATAAGTAACCATTGTATTCGGAGGGTGACCTCGGAATACCATATATAATAGGAGGGGAGACCACTGTAACCAATGGAGTAGCTAGCTCCCAGAATGTGAAGACGCGTATTGCACACGACATCATTCACAGACAAATCATAACATATCAGATAACAGAAAAAATCTAGGATGCATCCATACGCCCCTGCAGACAAATAGTGGCCATACAATATATATTTTGAGTTAATCAGATAACAGAAAGGGACGGTGTGGAACATCACTCAATCACACTAGAGTCATGCGATTGGTACATCAATGACACGGCCATGTTACCTTCATGGCTAGGGAAACATATTTGGCTCGGGTATCAAACTGAAGGGTCAAAGCAAAGTCATAACATGAGGGTTCATATCAAAGGTCAAATGTCAAAGGTTTATATCAGAGTCCATATGATAAATTCATATTAGAGGTTCATATCACAGGTTCATATCAAAGGCTCATAATCTGAAGGTTCATAATCAAAGGTTCAAAATCAAACAATTCACATAGGAGATCCAATCAAAGGGAGCATAGCAAAGTTATAGGGAATCCCTAATAAGAAGGCTCAGAGCAAGGTATCACAGTTCAAATCTAAGATCGAAAGATGTAAACGAATCATGAGAAACCTTAAGAGACAAGGTCAGAATATCTGTACCTTAACGCCAATGAAAAGAAAGCAAACGAATGAATGAACACGACGACCCAACGTCACGTCTCCTCCAACGAATCTACACGGATCACGATTCGTATAATGCTTATTAGCTCATTTAAGTCGTAACGAATTAATCGTATTAGTAATATTTTTAGAGTTATAAGCGTATTCTCATTTTTAGTAATGGATGGAATTAAAATACTTTAATGTAATAATCATTAATTAGCCAAGCTTAAGGGTTACAAATGATAAATGGCAAAATTAAATGTTTAATATCACAAATATCCTATTTTAAGGCTTTATTACATTATACTTCAAGTAAAGGGTTGCATGGTCATTATCTCAAAGTATAGGGTTATTAGTGACAAGTACATTGAAATTAAAACTCAATATTATTATTTTGATACTCTAGGGTGTAATGCATCATTTTATAATAGTACAAGGTTTGCATGCGACAAACTCTAAATATGAGGGTTTAAATTGAAAATATCAAAATATTAAAACATGTATCCTTTTTGTTTTATTCCATACGTATGATTTTGTTTTCACATTTCAAACTTTGTTCGACAAGCCAACTTTACCCTCGCTTGCGGTTCAAACGGCTAACCAACGCAACTCGGAAAACACACCTAGTGATTACCCCCCCGACTCAACTATCCCGAAACGCTTTCAAAATACAACAATGACTCAACTTTTTTTCCTGCGATCACCCTTGAACATACCCCCTCACAAGACCATTACATCAATATTCATTGAAAAAACTTACTGATTTCATACCATTAACCTTCAATGTTGCTACTCGATCACTACTTTATTCATACGAGACCAAAACCATGCATGCGATTAAATGATCACGACCCGATCAGACCTACCCTAAATAGGTACTTAACTCAACAAAAACCCCGACGTTAATTGTAGACGAACTCGATAAACACTCGAATAAGTGGGTTTTCTTTTCTTTTCATGTTACAAAGAGTTAATAGTAATGCATGCATATATATGGAATTTCATTCATCTTCAAAGTCTACATATCCATGCCATTTATATGTTTAAACTTCCATCTCATTCATCATTAATAGAGATATATTTAGTCTAAGATTCTAATGTGGTGTATAGCATGTTAATACTACAAGATTCCTTAATGTTTACATGAATTGAAGCGCATTTGATATGTAGTTCAAGATGTACTTCCGAAGACGTTGACAAATCAAAACAGAAACCGAACACAAGTGTAACACCACTTCGAACAATAAGACCAGGAGACAAAACCGAACCCAAATCAAGACGTAACGGAGCAGCTAGACGCAACCCAAAACTATGCCGAACAACAAACCAAAGCCTTAAATCTTGATTTATTTAGTATACGTATTTTTATGTATCTATAAATATGTGACCCCATGGGTTAACTAGACACATATGCACAAAAGCTGAGAATGACAGAACATGATCGATATATACATATATAGAACCCATATGCATGTGTTTACACCTGATATCACAACCAACCCTTTGACCTCGATTTGCACATGAAGTCACACATTAATCACGCATATAAACTCAAACACGACATCAATATTAACGAGGCATGATTTTAACGAGATGATGTAGAAGCAAAACATGTTTTAGGTTAGGATTTTATATTCATATTCGTATTATGCAAATCATGTAACAAGTTAAAGTATAGTAAGCATGCCGAGATGATTAGCGGGAGGTACCTTAGGGCGAATCAAGAAGATCGAAAAGAAAAATGATTAACACTCGGATCGATGACACACTAACACCCATGAATCTGCTACACACGCTTGAACCCAAGGCTACAACGCTAACCACGACGATCACCAACGATGCTACCTTTTGACTTAGAACCCGTAATCACAACAGCCTTCGAACCAAGAACCCAAGATCAAACAGCCTCCTTGGAACCTTGCTTTGCCTTTTGGATCGAATGGAAGAAGAAGAATATGAACCTGCCGTTACTTTTGAGTAGCTAGGGTTTTTTGGTGAATTAATTTTTGTGAAACGTAGGGTAAAAAAAAGGATGGGAGGGGATATATGGGATTTGGTTATGCCGAGCTTAAGGAGGGAAACAATGGGCCAAATCCAAACTTAGTTGGGCTTTCACATTTACTTGTAATACATTTGTAAATTTAATAAAATTTTGGGCCCATGCACAAACAAAAGGAACGTGTAAGGTTTATGACGTAAGGTGAAAATCGATCTCGTATATTAGTTTTGGTAATCATTTACAAGTTAGGTTAAAATTTTATACATAATCAGCATTGACATATTTTACGTATTTTACACATATTGATTTGAGGGGCAAAATAGTATTTTTTACGTGTTTTAGATTTTTAGGGTTTTACAACTCTTCCCCACTAAAAGAAATTTTTCGTCCTCGAAAATTAAAGTCGCAGAGGTACACAAAGACGTACGAGTTTAAGGCAGACACAGTAATCCATAGTTTCACACAAATCATAACGATTTTTGGTTCCAAAACGTACAAACTTATACGTAACAAATGTCGATAAGGATCTCACGAAGAGGTACAGAATTCCAAACGAACATGAGGATTAAAAAATAACAGATATAAGTCCTAGTCCATTCACGTACCAACCCCAGGCATTTCCCAAAACGTCGTATGATTTCAATAAGTTCATATTATATGATCTCGATATTATCACGTTGATCAGGCGTCATAATACTTGCATCACATAACAAGTCCTTATTGTCATCATATTCTGTCTCAGGTCATGACGAACCACATCACAACAAAATGGATACACATACAGGTAACAAGTAACATACCAAAACAGGCCAGATCATATACATACAACATATACTACATCAAACAGCTTACCATATCACCAAAGAAGAAGGCCACCAACTTTGCTCGAAATGGTTCCTCATGACTCATTACTGACGATCCAAAAGAAAAGCTGAGATATTACCCAAAATGCTAAATCATAAACTTCACAATTCAAACCGAGCTCTGAATAAATCAAAGATAAGTAATACCGGTCAAAATCACATAACAAAGCATCAACCGCCTCAAAACGCATGACAACAAATCATAGTAACACAAGTCGCGCCCAATCATATGAAGTAGATGAACCTTCTCAGCCACCAGTTAAATCTTGTCTCCGTCTTTGCGCCTTTGGTTGATCCGTCCAGCTCCCTTCAGCAGCATCCTGACGTCTCTGGCAGCATCACGATCGGGTGCGGCTTCTGTCTCATGAACCTCTCCAGAAATTGTTGCAACAATGCAGGGTCGGCACCATCATCTTCAGCTCTACGAGTAATCTCATCTAAACGACCGATAAACGAATGCGCGAAGATAAAACAAACAAAATAAAATGCAAAAGAAGAAGGTCAAATCAGCGAAGACAAAAGAATATCGAAGTCAAATCTGAACGACGATCAAAAGGAATCGAAAGAGATAAGAACAGACGGAAGCCTAATGTCTACCCAAGTCCTCACAGGTCAATCCTAAGGTCAACAAGACGAAACCTTAGCTCTGATACCATAATTGTAACACCCCAACCCGACAAGGGTAGAAGTATCACATTCTGGTGTCATATCAGAACATTCAAATAAAATTTCACAAGCGGAAGCCTTAAGGAATAACGTACCAAGTCATATAAACGAAAGATTACAATGAAAATTACAAAATTCAAAATGTCTAAAATAAACTGAATTTTGAAAACAATAGCCCGCCAAAATAAGTCCAAATAATAAGGTAACTAGGGTTGGTCCACTCAGATAATCCAACTCTCAGCCCATCAAAGCCCATCTTCCAACCTAAAACCTGCCGCAGGAAAAGAAATGCGGCTGAGCTTAAAAAGCCCAGTGAACAGATATAACAAAATGAAAGCTATACAAAAGCAGAAATACAAAATGAAACAAAGGGACAATAGCAAGGTTGCAACGGAAAGGAAACAATGAGTCAATGAGGATCCTGCAGAAACACAATTATACAGATATCCAGCAAGAACAACAATCAAGGAGAACACAGCAAGCAACGCATCCAGGACATATATATAATCACATATAAGCAAACAGACATACAAGCACCGAAACCAAATCAAGCATACCAGACGTCGCATCCACTCAACATAAGAATAGCACGCAGTCAGATCAGGAAATCAGAATATAAATAAGCCAACAGGAAGACTAAAAGCAAGCGGAAGCAATTAATTAGGAAGTGAACATGGCAATCCCACAAGACAAATAACCCACAGTTAATAACATAACAGTATCATAACAGATATAACATGGCAAGTCGACAATTAGCAATAAGACACCAATGGATAATCATATCCCATAAACATAATTAAACGGAGGTATCCATAATAAACAGATAATCCACTGATTACACCCAAACAAGATCACCAGACCATTCAAGGTTCACATAACAGTAAGATAACATATATTCAGATGACAACAGTTGAATCATATAGTCACATATTAATCATATCGTAGCAGGATAAACAATAATAACATAGAACATGTAACAACATAAATAGATTCAATAACCACATAATAACCCGGTACGTGAATGGAATGATAGTATGAAGTAACGAAATAGGAGTATGTCAGATCAATGAAATGGAATATAGCATGGTAGTAGAGTGAGTCACATATGGTGCGTTGGGGAATACAGAAGGTACAATATAGGTATATCAAAAGTGTAAGGTTTGTCAGAAATCTACCACGAGCCCAGAAACATATCATATCATAAGTAACCATTGTATTCGGAGGGGTGACCTCGGAATACCATATATAATAGGAGGGGAGACCTCTGTAACCAATGGAGTAGCTAGCTCCCAGAATGTGAAGACGCGTATTGCACACGACATCATTCACCAGACAAATCATAACATATCAGATAACAGATCAAATCTAGGATGCATCCATACGCCCCTGCAGACAAATAGTGGCCATACAATATATATTTTGAGCTCATAATCAGATAACAGAAAGGGACGGTGTGGAACATCACTCAACCACACTAGAGTCATGCCATTGGTGCATCAATGACACGGCCATGTTACCTTCATGGCTAGGGAAACATATTTGGCTCGGGTATCAAACTGAAGGGTCAAAGCAAAGTCATAACATGAGGGTTCATATCAAAGGTCAAATGTCAAAGGTTTATATCAGAGTCCATATGATAAATTCATATTAGAGGTTCATATCACAGGTTCATATCAAAGGCTCATAATCTGAAGGTTCATAATCCAAGGTTCAAAATCAAACAATTCACATAGGAGATCCAATCAAAGGGAGCATAGCAAAGTTATAGGGAATCCCTAATAAGAAGGCTCAGAGCAAGGTATCACAGTTCAAATCTAAGATCGAAAGATGTAAACGAATCATGAGAAACCTTAAGAGACAAGGTCAGAATATCTGTACCTTAACGCCAATGAAAAGAAAGCAAACGAATGAATGAACACGACGACCCAACGTCACGTCTCCTCCAACGAATCTACACGGATCACGATTCGTATAATGCTTATTAGCTCATTTAAGTCGTAACGAATTAATCGTATTAGTAATATTTTTAGAGTTATAAGCGTATTCTCATTTTTAGTAATGGATGGAATTAAAATACTTTAATGTAATAATCATTAATTAGCCAAGCTTAAGGGTTACAAATGATAAATGGCAAAATTAAATGTTTAATATCACAAATATCCTATTTTAAGGCTTTATTACATTATACTTCAAAGTAAAGGGTTCGCATGGTCATTATCTCAAAGTATAGGGTTATTAGTGACAAGTACATTGAAATTAAAACTCAATATTATTATTTTGATACTCTAGGGTGTAATGCATCATTTTATAATAGTGCAAGGTTTGCATGCGACAAACTCTAAATATGAGGGTTTAAATTGAAAATATCAAAATATTAAAACATGTATCCTTTTTGTTTTATTCCATACGTATGATTTTGTTTTCACATTTCAAACTTTGTTCGACAAGCCAACTTTACCCTCGCTTGCGGTTCAAACGGCTAACCAACGCAACTCGGAAAACACACCTAGTGATTACCCCCCCGACTCAACTATCCCGAAACGCTTTCAAAATACAACAATGACTCAACTTTTTTTCCTGCGATCACCCTTGAACATACCCCCTCACAAGACCATTACATCAATATTCATTTAAAAAACTGATTTCATACCATTAACCTTCAATGTTGCTACTCGATCACTACTTTATTCATACGAGACCAAAACCATGCATGCGATTAAATGATCACGACCCGATCAGACCTACCCTAAATAGGTACTTAACTCAACAAAACCCCCGCGTTAATTGTAGACGAACTCGATAAACACTCTAATAAGTGGGTTTTCTTTTCTTTTCATGTTACAAAGCGTTAATAGTAATGCATGCATATATATGGAATTTCATTCATCTTCAAAGTCTACATATCCATGCCATTTATATGTTTAAACTTCCATCTCATTCATCATTAATAGAGATATATTTAGTCTAAGATTCTAATGTACTGTATAGCATGTTAATACTACAAGATTCCTTAATGTTTGCATGAATTGAAGCGTATTTGATATGTAGTTCAAGATGTACTTCCGAAGACGTTGACAAATCAAAACCGAAACCGAACACAAGTGTAACACCACTTCGAACAATAAGACCAGGAGACAAAACCGAACCCAAATCAAGACGTAACGGAGCAGCTAGACGCAACCCAAAACTATGCCGAACAACAAACCAAAGCCTTAAATCTTGATTTATTTAGTATACATATTTTTATGTATCTATAAATATGTGACCCCATGGGTTAACTAGACACATATGCACAAAAGCTGAGAATGAAAGAACATGATCGATATATACATATATAGAACCCATATGCATGTGTTTACACCTGATATCACAACCAACCCTTTGACCTCGATTTGCACATGAAGTCACACATTAATCACGCATATAAACTCAAACACGACACCAATATTAACGAGGCATGATTTTACCGAGATGATGTAGAAGCAAAACATGTTTTAGGTTAGGATTTTATATTCATATTCGTATTATGCAAATCATGTAACAAGTTAAAGTACAGTAAGCATGCCGAGATGATTAGCGGGAGGTACCTTAGGGCGAATCAAGAAGATCGAAAAGAAAAATGATTAACACTCGGATCGACGACACACTAACACCCATGAATCTGCTACACACGCTTGAACCCAAGGCTACAACACTAACCACGACGATCACCAACGATGCTACCTTTTGACTTAGAACCCGTAATCACAACAGCCTTCGAACCAAGAACCCAAGATCAAACAGCCTCCTTGGAACCTTGCTTTGCCTTTTGGATCGAATGGAAGAAGAAGAATATGAACCTGCCGTTACTTTTGAGTAGCTAGGGTTTTTTGGTGAATTAATTTTTGTGAAACGTAGGGTAAAAAAAAGGATGGGAGGGGATATATGGGATTCGGTTATGCCGAGCTTAAGGAGGGAAACAATGGGCCAAATCCAAACTTAGTTGGGCTTTCACATTTACTTGTAATACATTTGTAAATTTAATAAAATTTTTGGCCCATGCACAAACAAAAGGAACGTGTAAGGTTTATGACGTAAGGTGAAAATCGATCTCGTATATTAGTTTTGGTAATCATTTACAAGTTAGGTTAAAATTTTATACATAATTAGCATTGACATATTTTACGTATTTTACACATATTTATTTGAGGGGCAAAATAGTATTTTTACGTGTTTTAGATTTTTAGGGTTTTACAAAAAATATGAGAAAGTTAATTTCTACAATTTTGTATGCAAAAATCTATATATATCATTTTCATTATTTTGTAGAAAAGATTTTGTTATGGTCTTGTTAAATTATATTTTGATCTTATCTCTCTTTATTTTATGTTGTGGATACGGAGCGAAACCAAGAAGAATAAATATTGATGATTTAGCTTGTTCAAGAAACTTTTTTACACATTATTAATTTGTTTTTGAAATCGTTGTTGTTTTAAACATGTATAGATTTGTATTATGTTGAATGATTAATAGAAATGCTAATAAAATTGTTTTAGGATTTGGATTTTGGACCTCAAATGATGTACAAAATATTGATGATTTCAAATTGTTCAAGACTTCAAGTAACTTCTTTTTACACATATTGTTGATTTGTTTTATTTACTGTTTTTTTTACACATAGAGTTGTGAGAGTT
>OU343225.1:201496040-201607053 GCA_910596185.1 Chrysanthemum makinoi | reverse complement strand
GTTATTGCGGCGTTAGTCCGCACCGTTATGGGCTTAACGCGTTAAAGGCGAATAAAAAAATCAAATTTTTCAAAAACCCCCTCAAGCGGATATACTAGCTAGTTAGGTTTTAAAACAAATTTACAAAACACCCCAAGCGGTACAGTTTTTATTTTTTTTTAAAAAAATCAAAAACTTATTTTTACCACTATAAATCACCACATTAAAACCACATTTTTTTCACAAAAATTCCTTCAATCATCTCTCTTCACTCATCTTCAATCTTTGTTGGCACGGAAAAAATGTGGTGACAACGATGATACTTTCTTCAATCTTCTGGGTGGTGGGTGGAATACCTCAAACCGGGTTCATCATCCCTTTGACAGCGGTTTCATCTTCAAACCCCGACATGTCTCTTTTGACCAACTACAGGCTTATCGAGGCCAAGAAATGTGGCAACAACATCAACAATATCTCTTTTGGCAACAACAAAACCAACAAAACGCTTAAAAACAGCTTTTCAAACCTACAATTAACACAACACACACAATCTGGCCGTGAACAAATGATGTTGCGAGACACCAGCGTCTCTCCAAAAAGGAAAAATCGTATAGCGAAATCAAAAATCCAAAGACCCGAGCGAACCAATTGATGATGATGAAGAGAGTTGTCGTTCTTTGGGCGTTGGACTCCAGCGAGGAAACATTACTTGCAGGTGTTACATAGCTGTTTGGAGGATCCGAAAGTTGGAAAGTGCCAACCCGAGATCACGTTTTGGTATGGTCAGGAAATGAGTTCAATAGAAACAACTTTCACGGCGCAACAAAGGATATGATGTCAAGCAAGTGGAAAGCGTTGATATGACATATGCACAGTTCAACTCTTGTTACAAGCGTGCGCGGGATCCGAAGCGGGGAAAGTGGTGGATGTGATGAAATGGGCAAAGCCATGGTATCGTGAGGAAACCAAAAGCGACCGTTTGGTCTCAATGGCGCTGGAGGTTTTGCGTCATTATAAGAAATGGGACAGCCGGAACGGTTGATTTAACCGGCGATGTGCCAAGCGAACAAGCAGAGGCTTTGTTTGGTAATGATGAACAACCACGCCCCCATGGGAAAGAACGTGCTACCAAGAAAGCAAGATCCGGAGCACGACAAGTATCTTGGGGAGCAAACGCGGAGGAACACCAAAACTATGGCAAGCGAGTATCGTTATCAACGTGAAACCGCCACAGCAGTGTCGGGCCCAGCAGAAAAAGATGAAATAATAACAAGGTTGGAGGAGTTGAAGTTTTGATGACGGATCTGAAGGGAAAGATCGAAATGTGGCTTGGATCAATGGCGAAAAAAAGCCAATCATCAAAAAATATAACTTGAAACCTCGTCGGTAGATTGTATTCTCGTCATTTCCTTTAATTTGTTGTAACGTTTAATTTGCGGTGTGTTTTTATTTCGTTTGTAACTTTTTTTTAATTTCGTATTGTAATATGTTTTCAATTTTAATGATATTTTAAGTTTAATAAATGAAGTGTTTGTTTTAGTTTAGGGGTTGAAATTGAAAATATGAAATGTATTGATGTTATTGGGATGTTATTGTTGTGGGTGTTTTTTGGGGATGTTAAGGTGAAATGTTAAAGCGATGTGGCGCGGCGTTGCACGGTGTTATTTTATAACTCAAGTTACCATTGTACATGCTCTTAGAGAATCTTTGTAAAAGCACACTAATTATCCATTAACATTTTAGTGTGCATTGTTTTTGTGTTTGATGCGAGCCGACTAAAATATAACCTTTTATAAAACAAAAAACAAAGAAAAAAAATGATCTTTTAGGGTTTGGAGCTGGTCAATTAAGCTAGGCTCCTCCCCGTAGATATATTTATTAAAGTAAAATGTTACGATACAATGAAATAAGCTTTGAATTACACTCGAAATATATCACCTAAAACAATGTCTTCGTGCGTTTCTTGAAGCAAATTCATTGATTATCTTGTCATAATCGACATTTGCTAAAAATCTACTTTCTACACTCAATATTGCCAACCCATTGAACCTCTCTTGACTCATCGTACTCCTTAAATAAGACTTCAATATCTTTAATTTTGAAAAACTTCTTTCTGCGGATGCTACCATGGTGTTATTGTTAATAAAATCTTGTATGCAAGTAAAACATTTGGAAACATATCCATCTTCTTTGTAAACTCCATGATTTCAATTGATGACCAAGGTCTTTCTCCATCATATGCTCCATTATGCAACATCTCCTGCAAAATTTGAAACTCCATAAACAAGTCTTTACCATCAATATCACAATCTTCATCATTTGTTATTGATTCAAGAATCAAACAACATTCTTTCAAGTTGGCATCATCCAAATAAGCTAATTTTGATGCATCAAACATGAAACCAAAAATTGATTCAAATCTACTATTTAATTGTACTAGAGCCATATCAACTATAGCAAGAAAGTAATCAGTTCTGAATTGTTCTTTAGCAGATTGTTGTTCTCTTTAGATTATCAGGAATCTCATCAAATTGTTTTCCCTGGAGAGCGTATTATACTAAACTCAAGCTCCATATCAATGGTTTGTGCAATTTGTTTGGCTTCACTAATAGCATTATCTAATCCAGTTTCCCAAAAAATTTCAAAATAGCTTACCAATCTCTTTAAATTTTTTAATGCGACATCAAGAAGCATATCTAAACGCAACTTCTTACTAACTAAATTAATTTTATATAAAATATCATACTAAATAACCAAACTTAGAACAAATTCAAAACTTGACAATTCACCATTAACCAATGATTCGGCATTTCTACACACTAGTTCATCATCACTTTCTTTAGACAATTTTAATAAAGCTTTTTTTACTTGGGAAACTTGTGTTTTTATAGCTTTAACACTATCTATATGACTTTCCCATCATTGTCATCAATATGTTCAAGTAAAACACTCCACCGTTTGGTAGAACTAGAGAAAACAGTATATATAGTTTGGCATGTTCCAAAAAAGGTTTTTGATTTATGACAAGAATTTGCCATATCACATAATACTAGGTTAAGACCATGACACCCACACGACATATAGAAAGCTCTTGGGTTTATATCAAGTAATCTTTTTTGAACACCTTAATGTTTTCCCTTCATATTGGATACATTACCGTACCTTGTCCTCTAACATATTTAATATCTAGATCAAGAGATTTTAAAACATCTTGTAACACATTGAAAAGACCTAATCCTGTTGTATCCTCTACGACCAAAAAATCTAAAAAAAACTCTTCTACTTCGATAGGAGAACACGACACATCAACACGTCTAATAATTAAAGCCATTTGTTCTTGGCGACTTACATCAGGAGTGCAATCAAGAATTACTGAATAGTACTTTGCCTCTTTGATTTTTCTAATTATTTCATTCTTTACATTAGATGCTAACATTTCAATTAATTCATTTTCGATTGAATGACTTAGATAATGATAGTGAGTTTCTTTGTATAAAATTCTAAGAAAATGTTCTTTCATGATAGGATCAAACTCAGTAATCATTTGAATTATGCCCAAAAAGTTTTCATTAGGCTTTTCATAAAGTTTTTCATTTGTTCCACGAAAAGGTATGTCATATTCAGCCAAACATTTAAAAGCAACAATCATTCTAATTAAAACTTCTTTCCAATGTTTAGTATCTTTTTTATAAGTTCTTGTAGATCTTTATCAATTGTTTGATTCGTACTTAACCTTATCCGCAACTCAGAACAAGTTCTAAAGTTAACCATATGCTCGAAACTATTTTCATGCTTCTTCAAAGCTATACTAAGATGTTTCCAATCATTTGTTCCTACATTTGACAATTGACTTTTAGATATCGCGATTTTAAATAACTTACAACAAAAACAAAAAACCTTATCGAGCTCTTTGGAGTAAACCAACCATATTCTATCAATAGAATCGTTGTTTATGACTTACGTTCATAAAATTCATTAGAAAAGTGTCTATTTTATCTTATGTATAATCCAAATTGGTTTCTCTAAAAGGCCATTTGCTTACAAGTTCGTCTTTCATGTTTGAACATAAACCATCCTAAACTCTCACATCAAAAAAATTATAATTAACTATAGGGAGATTTTCATTAACTTTTTCAACATGATCTTCATTAACATCAACATCGTCAATTTCAATAACATCAACATGTCACTTTTTGAATTTTCATTATTTATAGGATTTTCAATATTTTCTTCAACGTTGTTACTATTCTTTTTTTTTGTCTAACAACAAATGGTTCTAAAGATCCAAATTGAGCTTTATTAGATTCTTATATTTTTGCTTCGTTTCCTATTTTGGGCACCCGTGGTTGTGAACGACGTAACATGATAGATTCTAGCGTAAATCTAAATATCTAATATAATAGCAAGACAATGAAAATAAACGTATAAAATGAATCATGGAATAATATCACTTGATTAGTTCATATATAGTTATGGAGATGAAGAAATTCAAGACTAGAGAGTAGAGAATAGTATATGATTCAATATTTCAATTGACAATTGCCTTGATCTTGATCGAATGATCACCCACTACAACAATACGTGTACATTGTGTTATTTTTCAAATGAATTGTATGACTTTGTCAATTTGGTAACTGAAAATTCCCGCAATCACGTCTCCTTTTTAAAATGGATTGTGACTTTGTCAATTTGGTAACTTCCCACAATCACATCCCATAAATATTGATATCTCGTTGATACTCTGATGTTACATAAAAATAAAGTCCACTCTAGTACTATGGGCTTGAAATGCATAAATTTAGATGAGCTTATAAATTGAACGTAGTCTAATAGAACACAAGCTAATAAACGATACCCCATCCCTTTGTGCTGCCTTGGATTGTTGCCCACCTGGCCCAATACTAAATCCGGCCTTGCATTCAGTGAAATCAATATCTCAAGTTAAATACATATAAAGAGCTAGTAGGTTCTTTGGCCGTGCTAAGCACAGCCCAGAAGCGTGAAAAAAATAACAACACCAAGTCTTTCCCTCGATATAAACGCGCCCCAACTCCAGAGTCTGTAAACTCGTTGTGACAACTCGTAATTTCAGGACATTTTACAAACTTTGAAAATTTCACTATTCATCTCGGGAATTTACTATTCATCGGTTTACTATTCATCATTTTACTATTCATCGTTTTTGAAGTCGATTTGATATTTTGAAAGGGTATTTCAAAATTTTACTATTCACTAAACACTATTCATTCTAGGAAAAATCACTATTCATGAGTCACTATTCATCATTTTTCGTAAACTAGGTTCAGTATCAAATCTGTAGTAACACGGAGGGTTAAATTTGCGTATTCATGGAAAATTATTGAGGACATTTCATATAGACTAGATTTAGTCTACATAGTCATTTATCATCATCATATTAATTTATGCATGGATTTGCATATTTCATTAAACGTTTATTTTCCTATTAAATAAACGCTATCGCGTAATCATTTATTTTGAACATTTGATCCGAAACTTCCAAAAATTATCCTAATATATTTTTATACTCATTTTAAGACTATAAAAATTATATTATTAGTTTACCCGAGGTTTTCAATTTATTTTGTATATAAATTGTTATGTATAAATATTTACGACGGTTTTCGTAAATTCAACACGATAAATATTTATTCACTCAATACTTGTGAAAAATGTATTTTTATAATTTTTATGACTTTGATATATTTTATTTTGTTCCGTTAAAATCGATTTACTTTGCTACACTTATAATAATTAATTTTGTACAAACTACACATTATACTAAACTTAAAATACAATTAGTCATAAAAATCAAGTATCAAATCTTTTTTTTTTTTATGACGGTCACCCCAAGTCATCTTAACTAGATGACACACAAATTTCTACCATGACTATGCCTTTTAATACATAAAATATCTAAACAAAACACATAGTTCTACACTTTCAAGGTGAAAACAAAAACTCTCTCCTTCTCTTTGGATGATCGGCCAACTCAAGAAACCAAGAGAAACCATTAATTTTTCATGATACAAGTATTAATCAAGTCCTAGAAATAATCTAGTTAAGGTTTTGAAATAAAAACCTCAAGATTGTTATGTATACTTTGCTCAAAAATTCATAATCATTCAAGTAAGCATTTCATGATCTTCATAACTCTATCATATTCATATTTATGTTATTTCATCATTTTTGCAAGAAAACATGCAAGTTACATGTGAATCTATACCACTTTTGTTGTTTTTATTACTTATTATGAAATATAATTATCCTATAATTAATCCCTTGAAACATATCATTTTGATGATGTCTAGGAACCCATGACACCCTAAGAAGGTGTATGGTAGGTTTAGAATAGATTTGGCGTTGATTTGAAGTGGTTAGAATAAGTATTACGCGAGAAAAATCACTTTCGACAACTATAAATAAGGGTCTGATCATTTTTGCTAAATCTGGAAATTTCGACAGTTTACAAAATATTTTAGGCTAGATATTCAGAAAATATACTTTAAAACGAAAACGTGGCCGCTTGAACGGGTTAAAACGGAGTTATAACGAATAAGTTATGCTATTTTCAAGTTTAACGACGAAAACTATATTTCTGAAAAACTGCATGCTATCAAGAGTTAATTTAAGGGCAAAAACGAGTTTTAAACATTGTCTAAATGAGTCGATTTGTCAAAAATATATTAGTATACTTTAACACGAAGCTACGGACATATAAAATGTAAGCGGACTTATACGGCTAAATTACACAGCGTTTAAACAAGGTTGTCATAACTATTTCATATAAGCATAACTAATATATTTTCTAATAGCCAAAAATTACGGCCGTGAATGACCATGTTGAGGGTCATTTTTAACATCGATGGAATACTTTTATAAAATGATGTCTTAGTAAAGTAAGTTAAGCCTAGCCTATTTTCCAAACGTCCAACCGTTCGTCAAACGGGAGTTGTAACGAATAAATCGGTCACTCAAACTTTGCCGAAAGTTACCCTCAAACAATATTTTTGGTACAAGTACCCTACTTTACCTATGTTTTTCTCCATGATCGAGACCTCTATGATGAAAATTTAAAAGCTAAGACTTTTAGATAATGCTACAAGCTTTCCAAAACCATTGAGTTTGTTTCCTAACACTTGATATTCACTATTTTACAACTAGCTTTTCGAGGTCATTTAGTCACTTTCACAAATTATCAAAGTATATTATTTTACGACGAAAAGCTATAAATTCTTGATAAATCACTAAGACTATAAATAGGAGGTTGTTTCAACGTAAATACTTTTAAAGTATTTTATAATATGACGAGATGTCATAAACATATATTTCGACGATAAACATTATTTTCAAATGTACAAGTGGTATGGATATCATATGAGTTTGCATGCACGACATTGTTTCATGATTTACATTAGAACATATCATTCATAATAGGTCGCGGTCAGAGGTTGCGCCTCATTTTGATATGCCATTATATCATCATAAACATTGCACCTGGTGAGTTTTCATAGCCCCGATTTATTCAAGTTTATACATTATTTCAAACCTACAAGGGAGAATACATTGCATCATTTTTATCGAGCCAAGTACATCAAATTCATTTACATTGCTTAAGTTACCTCATTGCCAATTGAATGTCCCCAGTTCATAATCATGAACAGATTAATTTCGGAAGGCGGGGTGAGTGGATAGATCTATTGAGGGTGACTCCTCCATCCGTTGGTGGAATTTGGTCAACGGATGCATTTCACTTCATTATCATTGAGTTGTTTGGCAAAACACTCTGTTGGGGCGAATATCGAGGACATCTAGCTTGGTTGTCATGTGCTTAAGCAATTGTACCGTTTTTGTGACATATTTGTCATACATAACTTATACTTGCGTTGGTCGTATAAAACATTTACATAAACTCTATGAACTCACTCAACCTTTGTGTTGACACTTTTAGCAATGTATTTTCATGTATCTAAGGCATATACTTCATGGCATGCATGTGTAATTATCATAGAGTCGCGTGTGACGATTCTCACTTGGGTTTTATGCACTTTAAAACATCGTTTGACTTGTACCAAACTTATTTCCGCACATGTTGATTTTCATTTGGGACCTATCTTTGCAACTCAATGTTTTAATATATCAAACGATGTTCTTTTCAAACGACACTTTAGGTCGTTCAATATACTGTGATTGTGATGCTATGACAGACGGAATTCCATTCCGCTGCAAAACAGGTAATTTAGGGTGTGACAGATTGGCATCAGAGCTTCTTATAGAGAACTAGGTTGCATCATTGACCCTAGACTATAACTACATCATCATAGCATCTCATCATTTCATCATAAGTGCATAGTCACTATACATGCGGTTTTATACGCACATTATGCGAGTTATTTACTCTCATTTCAAATCGATTGTCACATTAATGCCTTCAGATACCCATCCTATCATACTCACATCAGACTTTGACATGGAGAATGCTCTGTCATTCCCTATCACAATTTTAACATTAGTTGACTCTACACCAGACTTACCACACATATTATCCGATGTGAGATGAACCCTTTGAGAAGGCGAAGTGGCACCTACACCATCACGATCACCATTGATTCACTGTAGGATCAGGACAGTTTTTATCATTCTGTTGGGACAGATTATACCATTTGGTAGAACTTTTAGGCTTAGTCCTAATGGACCTATTAGGATGCTTACTGCAGGAAGAAGTACATTCTCTTACCCTCATTCTTAGGTCACTTACTACTCATGTAATACAACCACCATCAGTTACTCATACCACTATTAGTCGTTCAATAGTGCATACTCTAGCTTTACCTCTTAAACATCGCGAGACAACACAAAAGAGAGTAGTGTCTCATTCACAATTATCTCTTAACTTACCACTAGGATTTCCATCATCATCATCGTTATCATCTAGAGCACCATCCGTAACATCACATCTCATATACACTACTCATACATCGACTTGCAGCTTGGGAAGCGTGCATGATTTGACACATCATTACCATCTATCACTAAGACTATAGACACTACACCATCTTATAGTTTTGAGGACTGTGAGTTCTAGGGCATTGTTGCTACTAGACGACCCTCTTGCTCCTACACTTGAGACATGATTAGATCATCAACAGGAACAGATAATAGGTACCTTTCAATCTAATGTAATAATTATCATTTATTATCTCCATGATAATCACAACCTTTGTTTATTTCATTCCCTATTCCAATTGCCCAATTTTCAATCATTTCGCGACAATATACCACTATCTTACTAGGGATTAGGACAACTTTATTCTTGACCAATTAGGAGACTATTACCATTCTATGAGGTTCTCCCATATATCCTACAAACCATTCAACAAATTATATTTCAAGTTATTTTGCTACCATTTCATAAAATTATTTCACATCATTTTATTTCAAGTTATTTTACTACCATCTTAGAAAATGGCTTCATAAAGTTCTAAAGCAAGTTGTTTGGTTACCACCCTATACATTGATTTTCAGTCATTTTATCAATTATTTAATACCATCATGCTAAACGACTTTTCCATGATACTCAAAAATTGTTTGAGCCATTATCTTACAAAACAAAACGTTGAATACCATCTAAAACTTCGGAGAAACATAATACCATTTCAACAAAACCAAGCATCACATCATTTGTCCTCGATTATGCATAGCCTGATCACCTATGTATGATTCAAGAAGAATTATGTCATGAAAGAAACAACATATCTTTCAAACTTCCTAAAAATAATCTTCATCAAAAGCAAAGCTTTGCAATCATATAAATTGCTCATAAACATTTCTTTTGTTAACACTCTATAGATACCTACGCCATTCATCACTCACTCAATCGATAAGTTGAAATTTTACCAGTGACCTGTTTAGGAAAGACTTTCTATACCATCTACGAGGAGGATTCCTCGATACAAGAATGAAAATGAAAGGATTTCAGAAATACCAACAAGGACTATAAGTATGTAGTAAGATGTTTCAAAACTCAACAAAAATCTTAAGACATCACGAGACATTCCGAACCACTATTTTGGACTAGAAGCCAAATTATATCATTTCAAAAGTACTAGCTAGACCGAGTTACAAGATTTAGTACGAAGCGAATACACACTAAGCAACACTATAGGGAGAAACCAAGTCTTCTAACTGAGACTACAGAACATTTCACTAAACATGGCCTCAACAATATGTGAACTTCCCTACAATGAGTTTCCCTTAAAGGAAAATTTGGTTAAATTAAGGTTATCGATATAAACTTCCCCTAAGGCATTGTGTTCTCTAGAAATTCCAAGTAACCTCACTTCTATATCAAGAGATGCAACAGATCTGAACATATCGGACAATCAATGAACCTCCATCTATAAGTGAAATCAGAACAAACATTCTTCGACATAGTATGAGCTGATATCTATTTTCTTGCTAGCATGATAACAATCTCAGCGATGAGCTATTTTAGAAGCACTCAACATCGGGACAAATCTTGAAAATCAACCACCACACCACATCACCTAAATATTTAAGGTTTTGTAACTTGACAACATATAGTGTGGAAATATCTCGATAAGAGAAATTAAGAGAGACACCATCAAACAATAAAACATTTTGGTAATGGAGACTAAGCACCTTAGACAAGGAAGACTCAAGTCATGACATTCGCTAGAATTAGAAACGCGAGGAATCATAACTGTTACCTATAATCTATTCTTTTCAATAAGGTCCTTTTCGACAGACTTAACATTTTTAAATTTGGTACGAGACATGTGGTATCAATTTCAGTTGTACCTATTATAAGCTATTCGATTCACCTTAGACTTTTGACAATCATATCAAGATTCCCATGGAACCCTCTGGACATGAGTACCATCTATTATTCAGCTCAATGGTCGAGGCGAGAGAATAATTCAAACATTAGAAGATATACTCAAGGAGTGTGTGATTTTCTAGAAATGATTAGGCAAATCATTCATCGTTGAACAAGTTGCTTTACAACAACAGTTAGCACATGAACATATTGACTACACCAATTGAGACACTCTATGGTTGAGGTGTCAATCACTTATTCTGGACCAAAATCAGGAAAGTCCAACTCACTAGTCCATGACTTATTCATGAAACAACAAAGAAATCGTACAAATCAAGAATCAGTTAAGCAACAACAAATAGCTAGATAAGCTACGTCGATATACGACGCAAAATATTGGAAGTATGTTCCATAAGTCACAAACCATTAGATTTTTAATTTGGCAACAAATTTATGTTCAAAGTCTCGCCTTGAAAGGCGTGCGATTCAAAAAACATTGGACGACCCGATGCGACTCAAATATCCTCACCTTTTCACCGATAACACCGTAGAACCCAACATGGACTGAATTCAGGGACATAATTCCTTTTTGGATGGGCGAATGTGACAACTCGTAATTTCAGTTCATTTTACAAACTTTGAAAATTTCACTATTCATCTCGAGAATTTACTATTCACTGGTTAATATTCATCATTTTACTATTCATCATTTTTGAAGTCGATTTGATATTTTGAAAGGGTATTTCAAAATTTTACTATTCACGAAACTCTATTCATTCCCGGAGAAAATCACTATTCATGAGTCACTATTCATCATTTTTCGTAAACTAGGTTTACGAGTATCAAATACACGTAACCTGGAGGGTTAAGTCATGCATTCATGGAAAATCATTGAGAACATTTCATATAGACTAGATTTAGTCTACATATCATTAGTAACATCATCATCATATTAATTAATGCATAGATTTGCATATTTCATTAAACGTTTATTTTCCTATTCAATAAACGCTATCGCGTAATCATTTATTTTGAACATTTGATCCGACACTTACAAAAATTATCCTAATATATTTTTATACTCATTTTAAGACTATAAAAATTATATTATTAGTTTACCCGAGGTTTTCAATTTATTTTGTATATAAATTGTTATGTATAAATATTTACGACGATTTTCGTAAATTCAACACGATAAATATTTATTCACTCAATACTCGTGAGAAATGTATTTTTATAATTTTTATGACTTTGATATATTTTATTTTATTCCGTTAAAATCGATTTCTGGCTAACGCTACACTTAATAATTAATTTTTGTACAAACTACACATTATACTAAACTTAAAATACAATTAGTCATAAAAATCAAGTATCAAATCTTTTTTTTTTCCTTATGACCGGTCACCCCCCCCTAGTCATCACTTGGTAGATATTTTTTTCTTAACTAGATGTACACAAATTTCTACCATGACTAGGCCTTTTAATACATAAAATATCTAAACAAAACACATAGTTCTACACTTTCAAAATGTGAAAAACAAAGAGAAACTCTCTCCTTCTCTTTGGATGATCGGCCAACTCAAGAAACCAAGAGAAACCATTAATTTTTCATGATCAAAGTATTAATCAAGTCCTAGAAATAATCTAGTTAAGGTTTTGAAATAAAAACCTCAAGATTGTTATGTATAATTTGCTCAAAAATTCATAATCATTCAAGTAAGAATTTCATGATCTTCATAACTCTTTCATATTCATATTTATGTTACTTCATCATTTTTGCAAGAAAACATGCAAGTTACATGTGAATCTATACCACTTTGTTGTTTTATTACTTATTATGAAATATAATTATCCTATAATTAATCCCTTGAAACATATCATTTTTGCTGATGTCTAGGAGCCCATGACACCCTAAGAAGGTGTATGGTAGATTTATAATAGCTTTGGCGTTGATTTGAAGTGGTTAGAATAAGTAATTACGAGAAAAAATCACTTTCGACAACTATAAATAAGGGTCTGATCATTTTTGCTAAATCTGGAAATTTAGACAGTTTAAAAAATACTATGGGCTTTATATTCAGAAAATATACTTTAAAACGAAAATGTGGCCGCTTGAACGAGTTAAAACGGAGTTATAACGAAGAAGTTATGCTATTTTCAAGTTTAACGACGAAAACTATATTTCTGAAAAACTGCATGCTGTCAAGAGTTAATTTAAGGGCAAAAACGAGTTTTAAACATTGTCTAAAAGAGTCGATTTGTCAAAAATATATTAGTATACTTTAACACGAAGTTAAGGACATATAAAACGTAGAAAACGGACTTGTAACGACTAAATTACACGCGTTTAAACAAGGTTGTCGTAACTATTTCATATAAGCATAACTAATATATTTTCTAATAGCAAAAAATTACGGCCGCGAATGACCATGTTGAGGGTCGTTTTTAACATCGATGGAATACTTTTTATAAAATGATGTCTTCTAGTAAAAGTAAATTCGACTAGCCTATTTTCCAAAACGTCCAACCGTTCGTCAAACGGAGTTGTAACGAATAAAATACGATAATCACAACCTTTGTTTATTTCATTCCCTATTCCAATTGCCCAATTTTCAATCATTTCGCGACAATATACCACTATCTTACTAGGGATTAGGACAACTTTATTCTTGACCAATTAGGAGACTATTACCATTCTATGAGGTTCTCCCATATATCCTACAAACCATTCAACAAATTATATTTCAAGTTATTTTGCTACCATTTCATAAAATTATTTCACATCATTTTATTTCAAGTTATTTTACTACCATCTTAGGAAAATGGCTTCACAGAATTCTAAAGCAAGCTGTTTGGTTACCACCCTATACATTGATTTTCAGTCATTTTATCAATTATTTAATACCATCATGCGAAACGACTTCCATGATACTCTGAAAAATTGTTTGAGCCATTATCTTACAAAACAAAACGTTGAATACCATCTAAAACTTCGGAGAAACATAATACCATTTCAACAAAACCAAGCATCACATCATTTGTCCTCGATTATGCATAGCCTGATCACCTATGCATGATTCAGGAAGAATTATGTCATGAAAGAAACAAGTATCTTTTCAAACTTCCTAAAAATAATCTTCATCCAAAAGCAAAGCTCTGCAATCATATAAATTGCTCATAAACATTTCTTTTGTTAACACTCAATAGATACCTACGCCATTCATCACTCACTCAATCGGTAAGTTGAAATTTTACCAGTGACCTGTTTAGGAAAGACTTTCTATACCATCTACGAGGAGGATTCCTCGATACAAGAAAATAATGAAAGGATTTCAGAAATACCAACAAGGACTATAAGTATGTAGTAAGATGTTTCAAAACTCAACAAAAATCTTAAGACATCACGAGACATTCCGAACCACTATTTTGGACTAGAAGCCAAATTATATCATTTCAAAAGTACTAGCTAGACCGAGTTACAAGATTTAGTACGAAGCGAATACACACTAAGCAACACTATAGGGAGAAACCAAGTCTTCTAACTGAGACTACAGAACATTTCACTAAACATGGCCTCAACAATATGTGAACTTCCCTACAATGAGTTTCCCTTAAAGGAAAATTTGGTTAAATTAAGGTTATCAATATAAACTTCCCTAAGGCATTGTGTTCTCTAGAAATTCCAAGTAACCTCACTTCTATATCAAGAGATGCAACAGATCTGAACATATCGGACAATCAATGAACCTCCATCTATAAGTGAAATCAGAACAAACATTCTTCGACATAGTATGAGCTGATATCTATTTTCTTGCTAGCATGATAACAATCTCAGCGATGAGCTATTTTAGAAGCACTCAATATCGGGACAAATCTTTAAAATCAACCACCACACCACATCACATAAATATTTAAGGTTTTGTAACTTGACAACATATAGTGTGGAAATATCTCGATAAGAGAAATTAAGAGAGACACCATCAAACAATAAAACATTTTGGTAATGGAGACTAAGCACCTTAGACAAGGAAGACTCAAGTCATGACATTCGCTAGAATTAGAAACGCGAGGAATCATAACTGTTACCTATAATCTATTCTTTTCAATAAGGTCCTTTTCGACAGACTTAACATTTTTAAATTTGGTACGAGACATGTGGTATCAATTTCAGTTGTACCTATTATAAGCTATTCGATTCACCTTAGACTTTTGACAATCATATCAAGATTCCCATGGAACCTACTGGGACATGAGTACCATCTATTACCCTCAGCTCAATGGTCAGAGCGAGAGAATAATTCAAACATTAGAAGATATACTCAAGGAGTGTGTGATTTTCTAGAAATGATTAGGCAAATCATTCATCGTTGAACAAGTTGCTTTACAACAACAGTTAGCACATGAACATATTGACTACACCAATTGAGAAACTCTATGGTTGAGGTGTCAATCACTTATTTACGGACCAAAATCAGGAAAGTCCAACTCACTAGTCCATGACTTATTCATGAAACAACAAAGAAATCATACAAATCAAGAATCAAGCACAAGCAACAACAAATAGCTAGATAAGCTACGTCGATATACGACGCAAAATATTGGAAGTATGTTCCATAAGTCGCAAACCATTAGATTTTTAATTTGGCAACAAATTTATGTTCAAAGTCTCGCCTTGGAAAGGCGTGGTACGATTCAGAAAAACATTGGACGACCCGATGCGACTCAAATATCCTCACCTTTTCACCGATAACACCGTAGAACCCAACATGGACTGAATTCAGGGACTGAATTCCTTTTTGGATGGGCAAATGTGACAACTCGTAATTTCAGTTCATTTTACAAACTTTGAAAATTTCACTATTCATCTCGGGAATTTACTATTCACTGGTTAATATTCATCATTTTACTATTCATCGTTTTTGAAGTCGATTTGATATTTTGAAAGGGTATTTCAAAATTTTACTATTCACGAAACACTATTCATTCCGGGAGAAAATTACTATTCATGAGTCACTATTCATCATTTTTCGTAAACTAGGTTTACGAGTATCAAATACGCGTAACCTGGAGGGTTAAGCTGCGTATTCATGGAAAATCATTGAGGACATTTCATATAGACTAGATTTAGTCTACATATCATTAGTAACATCATCATCATATTAATTCATGCATAGATTTGCATATTTCATTAAACGTTTATTTTCCTATTAAATAAACGCTATCGCGTAATCATTTATTTTGAACATTTAATCCGACACTTTCAAAAATTATCCTAATATATTTTATACTCATTTTAAGACTATAAAAATTATATTATTAGTTTACCCGAGGTTTTCAATTTATTTTGTATATAAATTGTTATGTATAAATATTTACGACGGTTTTCGTAAATTCAACACGATAAATATTTATTCACTCAATACTTGTGAGAAATGTATTTTTATAATTTTTATGACTTTGATATATTTTATTTTGTTCCGTTAAAATCGATTTCTGGCTAACGCTACACTTAATAAATAATTTTTGTACAAACTACACATTATACTAAACTTAAAATACAATTAGTCATAAAAATCAAGTATCAAATCTTTTTTTTTCCTTATGACCGGTCACCCCCCCTAGTCATCACTTGGTAGATATTTTTTTCTTAACTAGATGTACACAAATTTCTACCATGACTAGGCCTTTTTAATACATAAAATATCTAAACAAAACACATAGTTCTACACTTTCAAAAGGTGAAAAACAAAGAGAAACTCTCTCCTTCTCTTTGGATTATCGGCCAACTCAAGAAACCAAGAGAAACCATTAATTTTTCATGATCCAAGTATTAATCAAGTCCTAGAAATAATCTAGTTAAGGTTTTGAAATAAAAACCTCAAGATTGTTATGTATACTTTGCTCAAAAATTCATAATCATTCAAGTAAGAATTTCATGATCTTCATAACTCTTTCATATTCATATTTATGTTACTTCATCATTTTTGCAAGAAAACATGCAAGTTACATGTGAATCTATACCACTTTTGTTATTTTTATTACTTATTATGAAATATAATTATCCTATAATTAATCCCTTGAAACATATTATTTTTGTTGATGTCTAGGAGCCCATGACACCCTAATAAGGTGTATGGTAGATTTAGAATAGCTTTGGCGTTGATTTGAAGTGGTTAGAATAAGTATTACGCGAGAAAAATCACTTTCGACAACTATAAATAAGGGTCTGATCATTTTTGCTAAATCTGGAAATTTAGACAGTTTAAAAAATACCATGGGCTAGATATTCAGAAAATATACTTTAAAACGAAAACGTGGCCGCTTGAACGGGTTAAAACGGAGTTATAACGAAGAAGTTATGCTATGTTCAAGTTTAACGACAAAACTATATTTCAAAAACTGCATGCTGTCAAGAGTTAATTTAAGGGCAAAAACGAGTTTTAAACATTGTCTAAATGAGTCGATTTGTCAAAAATATATTAGTATACTTTAACACGAAGTTAAGGACATATAAAACGTAGAAAACGGACTTGTAACGACTAAATTACATGCGTTTAAACAAGGTTGTCGTAACTATTTCATATAAGCATAACTAATATATTTTCTAATAGCCAAAATTACGGCCGCGAATGACCATGTTGAGGGTCGGTTTTAACATCGATGGAATACTTTTTATAAAATGATGTCTTCTAGTAAAATTAAGTTCGCCTAGCCTATTTTCCAAAACGTCCAACCGTTCATCAAACGGAGTTGTAACGAATAAAATACGATCACCAAACTTTGCCGAAAGTTACCCTTAAACAATATTTTTTGTACAAGTACCCTACTTTACCTATGTTTTTCTCCATGATCGAGACCTCTATGATGAAAATTTAAAAGCTAAGACTTTTAGATAATGCTACAAGCTTTCCAAAACCATTGAGTTTGTTTCCTAACACTTGATATTCACTATTTTACAACTAGCTTTTCGAGGTCATTTAGTCACTTTCACAAATTATCAAAGTATATTATTTTGCGACGAAAAGCTATAAATTCTTGATAAATCACTAAACGACTATCGTAGGAGGTTGTTTCAACGTAAATACTTTTAAAGTATTTTATAATATGACGAGATGTCATAAACATATATTTCGACGATAAACATTATTTTCAAATGTACAAGTGGTATGGATATCATATGAGTTTGCATGCACGACATTGTTTCATGATTTACATTAGAACATATCATTCATAATAGGTCGCGGTTAGAGGTTGCGCCTCATTTCAGTATTGCCATTATATCATCATAAACATTGCACCAGGTGAGTGTTCATAGCCCCGATTTATTCAAGTTTATACATTATTTCAAACCTACGGGGGAGAATACATTGCACATCATTTTTATACGAGCCCAAGTACATCAAATTCATTTACATTACTTAAGTTACCTCATTGCCAATTGAATGTCCCCATTTCATAATCATGAACCGTTAATTTTGGAAGAAGCGAGGGTGAGTGGATAGATCTATTGAGGGTGACTCCTCCATCCGTGTTGGTGGTCCCAACCGGTCAACGGATGCATTTCATTTTTATCATCATTGAGTTGTTTGGCAAAACACTCTGTTGGGGCGAACATCAGGAAGAGTCTAGCTTCGGTGTCATGTGCTTAAGCAATTGTACCATTTTTGTGACATATTTGTCATACATAACTTATACTTGCGTTGGTCGTACAAAACATTTACATAAACTCTATGAACTCACTCAACCTTTGTGTTGACACTTTTAGCAATGTATTTTCAGGTATCTAAGGCATATACTTCATGGCATGCATGTGGACTTATCATAGAGTCGCGGTGACGACGCGTCTCACTTGGGTTTTATGCATTTTTAAAACATCGTTTGACTTGTACCAAACTTATTTCCGCACATGTTGATTTTCATTTGGGACCTATCTTTGTAACTCTGAATGTTTTTAATATATCAAACGATGTGCTTTTCAAACGACACTTTAGGTCGTTCAATATAACTGTGATTGTGATGCTATGACAAATGACCCCAGAATCCATTCCGCTGCAAAACGTAATTGGGGGTGTGACACTCGTGTCCTTCTTGTTGCCTTCATTTGACTTGCTCGTGTCGTAACTCACAAACAACTAACAATAACTACCTAAGATAATAGTTAACAACATACGATCACAATAGCAATAAAAGTTTTATAACTGATGAGTGTTGCCAAGTCATTTTTCGTGAATCCTTATGTCTTTTTGATATGCTTAACTTGTGCCGTAATTTAAAAAAAAAAGATATAACGCCACTCGCCAAATTTAAGCCTAACAATTTAGTAGAAGACTGTCCAAATGTCATGAAGAGACTTAAATAATTTCACTTTAAACAGTAAAAACTCTCACAACTCTATGTGTAAAAAAAACAGTAAATAAAACAAATCAACAATATGTGTAAAAAGAAGTTACTTGAAGTCTTGAACAATTTGAAATCATCAATATTTTGTACATCATTTGAGGTCCAAAATCCAAATCCTAAAACAATTTTATTAGCATTTCTATTAATCATTCAACATAATACAAATCTATACATGTTTAAAACAACAACGATTTCAAAAACAAATTAATAATGTGTAAAAAAGTTTCTTGAACAAGCTAAATCATCAATATTTATTCTTCTTGGTTTCGCTCCGTATCCACAACATAAAATAAAGAGAGATAAGATCAAAATATAATTTAACAAGACCATAACAAAATCTTTTCTACAAAATAATGAAAATGATATATATAGATTTTTGCATACAAAATTGTAGAAATTAACTTTCTCATATTTTTCATCCGATAGTTATCACCATATTGTAACACCCCCAATTTCGTGATATGCAGCGGAATTCAAAATTGGTGTTACTTCATGGCACAACAGTTATAACAAAAGAAAACGATCTCTAATTGAGTCATTTTAAAAGATTTATCATTCGAATATCAGAGTTTACAAAATGAGGTCCCAGTAGATTCGTAGTTTATTCAATAAGGTTTCGAATGATAATAAAATTTATAGCCTTCTTGAGTATCCGTGCTCCTCCGTGCCAGCCTCGTTCATTATGGACCTGAGATAAACATGCTAAAAGTGTCAACACAAAGGTTGGTGAGCTCATAGAGTTTTTCGTAAATAAGTTGAAAGCCTATAAAGAATGTTCATGCAGCAAAGGCATTGTAAATCCACTCAGTTGCAAATCCCGCCCATACAAAACTTGCAACCTGTGTGTTCACAACCCATTGCTAAAAGTAATATGAGTAAGACAGTTGATTTCAATAGTTTCAAGTTCGGGTGAATATTTGTAATGATTACAAATATTGATAAAATAAGTAGTGGGTTACGTAGTTATACACCCATAGTTTGTTTGCTTGCCCTAACCGGGTCAATCACAAAAGATAGTTTGTTTGTTTTACCCTAACCGGGTCAAAGTTGAATGAATCCATAGTGTTTGTATAATAATCAGTTGAACACAAGTTTCAAGTTTAATAAAAAGTGGGCTACGTTGGTATAAGCCCATAACATAAACAGTGGGCCATGATGTTAGCACCCATAAGTTCTGTAGTTGCAGTACCGTATCATGATTACAGTACCATGTTATTGCTCTAAGTCTCATGAACGCAAACCTTAACAGGTGGACATCATAAAAATGATGTTAGTACTGACATCATAAGGATGCTTTCTATAACAGTGCCCTCGGGCAGGAGCTTGCCATTCTCCCGTTTGTTCTTAAATATAGTGCATTTGGTTACCTATCCGGCTAACACAAATGGGGCGTCAACTGCCAATAGATCTATGTTAATACAAATAAGCCGTAAAAACGTTTATTTATATTTTACGATCTTCTAATGTTTTGTCGATAACAAACTTAAATCATGTTAACGAAACAAATAAAATACGTAAATGGTTTGAGCCAATAGTTTTCTAACACACTTACGCTTACACATAAAAAAATAAAACAAGTATAAGTGATTTTATGATTTAGTATTACATATGTACAATAACTAATGTTTACATATTTGGGTAAAATATTCACATAACTAGTATGTAGTATATTGGGTAATATAAATGGGTAGAAACTTAAGTATCATAACCCATTGACCAAATACATTGAATGTAGTTGGGTACAACCCAAAGTCCATGACCCATATCCATGGAGCTTGACCCATAACCCATTGCATGACATTATGCTTATGTCATATATGGATAATATCCATAACCCATGGTATTGACCCATACCCATTTGACTAGGTGCATTGCACTCATAAGATACATTGTATCTAGTAAAAGACCCATGGATCAACCCATAACCCATGACCCATGACCCAAAACCAAAATACCCATGGGTAAAGAGGAGCGTCCCACGGATCCCTAGTTTTATACTAGACGGATCCGTTGTGGGAGGGATTCGTGGGATCCGGGGAATAGTAGGCATTTTCTCTCTATAAATAGTGAGCCATTTCTTCAATGTTTGTCACCCCTTTCTCATATACTTTCTCCTTGAGTTAAAAACTCTCTAACCCCAGATCCGAGTGATCTATGTTTATAGTTTTGTTTTTGTGTGATCCTCTAGGTTCCTCTTAAAGGCGAGATCACCACCTTTGAAGTCAAGCAAGCTCAAGTCCATGAGTTGTCATACTTCCTCATCATCAAGACTACTGAAGTCCTCATGTTGATGGTTCTTTTCTTTCTCTAAGAAGTGTAGTAACGAAGACATTAGTGAAGGGTGTCGATCGTCCGTATTGTAGGAATTAATGAAGGGTGCCTAGAAGTCAAGTCACAAGATATTATTGAAGGGTGTATTGAAGATCTAGTTAAAGGCATTAGTGATAGGTGCCTAAGATGTACATTCGATATGGTGTGTTTCGATGTACAAGATAGATTAGTATTGAATCCAAGGATATTGATATCCTTGATGGTGTTGTAATAAGGAGTTGGTCTCCTTTGGGATTAGTCGTTGGTGTAGTGTTGGGTAGTAGTTCCTCCATTGTAATGGAACTCGGTACTTAGCTTTGTACCGAAAAAAGGTGTAAGCGACGTTGTGAAGGTTTCTCCACCATAAGGAGTCGGTGTTGTGTAGTGATTACAAACTCTCGAGTAGGTGACTCGAGGAGTGGAGTAGGGCAAGGAAGGTGTCCATGTAGCCGAACCACTATAAATACTCGCATTGTGGTTTTGTGCTTTTTACTCTTATCTTTTCACTACATACTTCTATATGTTTGTTTATCAACATCCAACACGCATCCAAATAGATTGACATAAGTTGATCTAAATAGTTTAAAACAAGTTTTAATTGGCAAAACTATTCAACCCCCCCCCCCCCCGTCTTCTTGTTTTCTACAATTGACATCAGAGCTTCGTTACCAAGTCTCTTAAAGTATATTGTACTTTAAAAACTTGATACGATCCATGGTTAATTGAAAACTACAAATAAAGTTTTTCATAAAAACAAACACCATGTCTTTTAAAACTCTTTGTTTGGATGTTGATTAGATGGCAACATTTTTTTTATTATTTATCTTTCATTTAATTGCACTAATCCTCTTTGTCATATTGCTTAGTCAAAGCTCATACCTACCAAGCCATAGGAATCGCTTGGTAACAAGAATACCTTCCTTAAGAAGGTATCTTAAACACAAAGGAGCCAAAAATGTCTACTGACATTTGTTGTGTCATTTGTAAAGACATTCCTAAGTGCATTAGAGGTATGACCTTCTACTTATCTCTAAATGATATTAGCTTGATAATTAAGTATGCCTACATAGGTATTTATATGATTATCGTTTGTGCATATACATGTATTACATGTAGCTTCATTAGGAAGCCTTTTCTCACATACGTGTTATTTTTTCGGCTAAAGTCGTGGTATATAAAACTTATGTTTTATTTCACTTAATCCAAAAAGCATATCTTTCTAATAATAAAACAAAACACAAATCTCAAAAATTCCTCCTTCCCCATAAATAAACCATCCGTCGCCCACTATATCAAATCCTCACTTTTTCAAATCTTCCATTTTCAAAAAATTACCTCTCATTCAAAACTTCATCTTCCTCTCATCTCAAACCAAAACCAAGAAGGTTCGTCATCAACATGGTTTATATCTGTATAAGCCCCGTGCTCATCGCCTTAACACTCATCGCTCTTGTGTTCCCTATGATGAAGTTCACATACGGAGACATATACTTTGTCTTGTTAATCTAAATTGGGGTTATATACCCAATCCTCTGTATCATTCTTAGCATTGAAATGAAATATTACTAATAGTCTAGTTTAGCTAGATTATTATTATCATAATGTGTTTGTCATTTCTTTTGATTTATATCTTTCGTATTCTTTCGTGATACATTAGAAACCATGAATGCATGCTAAAAGAAAATATAGGCTAAAACACATATCTTGGTATAAAACTATTAAACTTATGTTTTTATCAAAAATATGCTTCTGTTACTACAGATCCACGGATCCCGGCAGGTATACTAGCCGGATCCCTTATAGAAGGGAACCGTCCTTCTGGATAACAGATTTTTCCATGCAAAATAAAAACCACTTTCTTCCTAAAAGAAATATTCTACTAGAATATCAAACATTAAGTTAGTTAAATGTCATTGTTAATAAACATCTTGTAAAAATGTTAGGTAATCATTGTTTTACCCGTAATACGTCACATCCTATTAACTTGTCTTTCCTATAGGTCTTGCTATGTCTCATGAATATGAGTTTGATTTTTCACTCACTAGCATCTACACTCCTAACATCTCCCTTGAGCCCAACACACCTGGCAATCATGTATGTGGGTTCAATAATCTCGAAACCCGTCACTTCCACGAAGGATGTATTGTCGACACTCCTCTACAATACGAAAAAGGAATCAATACCTCCTTCCGAACCATAGGATTGGAATGTCTTCTCGAAATTAACGAGAAAATATGTCCAAGATTTGTATTGGAATTATTTCGTCAAGTCGAACTCGTTCGTAACGAGGATTGTTAGGAATTAGAAATTCCCGGTATTAAAGAGTCGGTCACCTCAAGTATATGTAATCGTTAGAATGCTCGTAGTCATAGATATATTTAGTTAAGTAGTATTTTGTTAAGTAACACCGTGGAGGACGGACGGGTCTTTACCCACTGTATGCTTGATCCACAGCCCGTTGTGTGGCGTTTTATGTAAGACTATAAATACTCTCTACCTCCCAAGGTAGAGAGTTGGAGCTCATAATAAGAATTTTCTTTCTCTCACTAAAGTTCCCTAAACCTCTAACTTTCTCTCTCTATAATTCCACTTATACGCCTACTTTGTGCTATGGTTTGATGTGTATGTGAAAACCAATATCCTACAATTGGTATCAAGAGCCATGGTTAGATCATATCTTGCACATCTTTGGATTTCTAGTGGTTTTTTAGGTGGTTTTTGAGTTTGAAAAAGTTTAGTGGTTTGTGCATCATTTGGTTGATTTCTTGTGTTAAAGCTTGGATTTTGTTAGTACTTTTATGTTTAGAATCATCACAAGTGTTTAGGTTTTCATTTGGTAAGCTTGAATCATCTTGGTTGGGTTGTTTTGGATTGAAAAGTGATGTTTATGTGGTTTTTCTTGCTAGCGACTTGATATACGGATCTCTTTCTTCGTAGCGACTTGCTTCACAATTTTGTAGCGAGTTACCGTTTTGGAGCTAGCGACTTAGACCTAGCGATTAACAGTACAAGTAGTGGACTCTCCACTACGGGTAGCGACTTGGTGGTAGCGACTTGGTGGTAGCGAGTTGCTCTTTAGCGACTTGAAGTTTTAGCGACTTGAGTAGCAATTGCTTTGCCAAAATTTTGCTAGCGACTTGAGGCTTAGCGAGTTACTACTTAGTGACTTGCATTTGTCTAGCGACTTGGGACTTTAGCGACTTGGGGGTGTAGCGAATTAGGTGTTAGCGACTTGGTGCATTATCTTCTAGCGACTTGGGTGATTGTTTACGGTTTTCTCTTGATTTAGTAAAATCCCGTGAAAGAATCTATTTCCGGTTTAATCATAGAGTTATAAAATCCCGTATAATCTGTTAACATGTCTACCAACGTTCCTACTATCATCTCCACTGTTGCCGAGGATGTTCAAGCGGTGGTTCGATACTCGTCCACCCATGCTTGACAGAACTGACTACGATTCTTGGGCTCAACGAATCAGATTGTACCGCCTTGGAAAGGAAAATGGTGTCAACATTCTCAAATCCATTGATGAAGGACCGTATCGAGTTGAGACGACTAGATATGTACTTGATACTGCGAAGATGGAACTCGATTTACGGAATGGACGACCAAAGATGTATGATGAGCTTGATGATAAGGAGAAAAAGAGATTCGATCTTGATATCGGGCTTCTAACATTGTTCTTCAAGGTCTTCCTAAAGACATCTACAAGCCGATCAATCACAACACCGAAGCAAAGGCAGTATGGGATAATGTCAAGATGCTTCTCTCGGTTCGAATTAACTATGGAAGACAGAGAATCACAACTCTATGATGAATTTGAACACTTCAAGATGAAACCGGATGAGAGTGTCTATGAGTACTATGTGAGATTTCATAAGTTAGTGAATGACATGAGGAACATCAGAATGACTATGCCTAACATTCAGATGAACTCAAAATTTGTGAACAACATGAATCCCGAATGGCACAAGTTTGTCACTTCTGTGAAGCTCACTAAAGGATTGAAGAATACAAACTATGAGCAACTCTATGCCTTCCTTCTTGAGAATGAGAGACATGCCATGTTTGAAAAGAGGATTCTTGAACAATTCAAAACAAATCAGGGAGAGACAAGCTCGTCTAATGACTCAACCGCCTTCTATTCAAACATCGGAATCACAACCAAAGCCTCACAAGTCATACCCATGGTGATGGTAATCACAAACTCATTCCCGATCCATGTTCAAACAAGCCGATCGATGCACACGTGGGTAACTTCATTAATCAACTAGCCTCATGGTTAAACAAAACATGACATTCTCTCCCACAAACCAACTTCACACCAACAATGAAATCGAATCTAACCCACACAATCAAGCTCTAGTAAAGATGGGAAAGTCATGGTGCAACCAGTTCAAGAAAGACAGTATGATCAAGGAAGAGGTGGAGCTGGTAGAGGTTATGTTGGTAATCTGAATCGAGGAAGGAATGGTAATCAAGGTCAAGCTAAGCCGATCAAATGTTATAATTGTGGTGGTGAGGGACACATTGCAAGGAACTACACATCTCCAAAGCGCCACAGAATCTTGATTACTTCAGAGATAAGATGTTGCTTGTGCAAGCTCGGGATAATGGTGCTGCTTTGGATGAAGAGGAATTGTTGTTTCTAGCTGAGGGCAATGCCAAGACCTATGATGCAGATGTGGATGAGCAGCCTATTCAGGAGATAGGTCACAATCATCAGAATGCCTTTCAAGTCAGTGATTGTGATGCATACGACTCTGATGTGGATGATGGACCTCTGCACACACAATCTTTATGGCTAGCATTTCTCCAATGGTTTCTCCCAAGGTCTCCTCTTCACCACAAGCTGGCCCATCCAAAGACAAACTCATCTCCGAGGTACTAAAACTATACGATGATGCTGATGTGCAAAAGATGCATGACAAAGTACTATCAACTGAAACCTTTGTATCAAATATTGAAAATATGGGTAATATCAATGTTGTCCCATATGATCAATATGTGAAACAAAGTGAAAGTGAAGTTGTACCAAGTGATGCATCTCCTGCATTCAACAATGACTATATTTTTGATGAATACAGCATGTGCCCCGATGAGTCTGTAATATCGAACTGAATGCCTATAAAGAACGTGTTGCCATTTATGAACAACGTGCTAAATTTGAGTTGACCACCCGTGAGCAGGAAATGGATGACCAAGTGCGTACAATCATTAGAAAAAGTAATTTTAGAGAAGAAGTATTAAAACAAGAGTTAAATTCCTTGCAAGAAAAGCTTTCTAAAACTGCTAAGCAAAAACAAGAACTTCAAGAAAATGTGAAAATGCTTAAGCAAGAATTTAATGCTAAGGAATCAAAACTCTTGAAAGATTTTTCTAATCTGAAAACTTTGAAAAACAAACTTGAAAACAAGTTGTACATACAAGGGAACACCATTCAGACTGCTCACATGATCACTAAGCATAGGGTCCTAAGCGATAAGCATAGCATTCCCCTTGTTAAGGAACCAAATCCAGAGGTCATTAAAAGGGCTAGAAATGCTCATAAGGTTCTTTATGATGGCAATGAAATCCTTAAACCTAGACAGAAACCTAGTTGCGTTGAGTGCACTGAGGAAGATAAGAAATCCGATGAAGTCACTAGGGAAAAGATGAACAAGAAATTAGATGATCCTAAATGTAAAGAGAAGAAAATAAAGATCACTCCCCATGATTACAAGAAGGAAAACTGGATTTCCTTGAACATGTTTAAACCTCAGACATTGTTGACTCCCGAACAAGTTTTCTGGAAAAAGGATTTAGATAAGCGTAAAGTGAAAATATTGTTGAAACAAACCCTCCTCTTTGGAAAATGCCTAGAGCGAGTGTGTATCCTCCTAATACACCAATGCATCTTGTTCCTAGAACAATTGCCACTAAAAGCAAGACCTTAATTAGCCAATATGTTATACTTCAACTATTTGTTGATTTTGAGAAAACTTGCAAGAAAAGGATCACACCCACTGGTATTACGGAAGGAGAAAGGGGTTTTGAGCAAATGAAAGAATGTTATTTAACCGAGGTCATGCCTTTCTTTAAACTTCTAAAAGATCACTTTGAGAGTCTTAAAAGGGGATAGAAACTGATATTAAGGGAATGGAAAAGGAATTTGATGCAATGATAGTTGAAGTTAGTGACTATGAGCGAGCACTAAAATATAATGAGATTGAGAGGAAGAACTTGCTTACACTAAATGAGAACTGATTTCGAATGTATTGCTCAAGATGTGTTTTTCATTGCTACAAATTGTTCCATTAATGCTTCCAAATTTCATGAATTATCGGTTGCATTGAAAGTCTCCCATGATCATGTCATTGAGCTTGAAAAACTAATTCGAACTAAACGAGAAAATTGAACTGGATGATCACGACAATTTGGTTAAACATTTTTCTAAACTAGAAGTTGAGCATTTTAATTTACAACTAAAATATCAACATCTTAAAGAAAATGTCAAAACCTCATATATCAAGACATCCTCGATGCTCCGAGTTTGATGCGTTTTCAAATTAACAAACGTGATGAACAGATTCAAGCTCTGCAACACGATCGAAAGTTGAAAGCCCAAATCTCTCAATTAAAGGGTCAAACGAACAATATGACAGGCTCCCAAATGCCTCCTCCTTTAGATTCTCCGAATTCTCAAACTTTTCATCTTCAAAACTTAGTTGATGCCTTACAAAAGGAAAACGAGAGTTTTCTAGAAGAAAATGAAAAAGTTAAACGACATTTTAAAGAGTTATATGATTCAATGAAAGTCACCCGTGACCAAAACAACGAAAAATAACGTCTTTACAAAAGGAAATTGAGAATCTGAGAAGTCGTGGAAATGGGAAACGCCACTTGTTTTCAATAAGAATGTTGTCTCAAAGTCACCCTTAGATTGCAAATACACTGTGACAGTTAAATATATTCCTCCTCATCTTAGGAATAATGAACATGCTTTTCATGACTATTGTGCTCACCTTAAGGATAGTCTAGAATGTCTCCGTGAGATTGTTGAAGAGGATTTCATTAACAAACCTCTTGATAGTGAAATTAGGTTTGCTTGCCTCCGGGCCAAACGATCTCAAGAGTTGCTAGAATGTGTAATTGCAACATGTCCAAAACCCTTAGGTGAAAAAGGCAAAGCTGTGATGCCTTGTTCTATGCCTAGTGCCAAGCAGAAATCCGTTCTATGCCCAGTCTTAAGAAAGGAAACACTAATGTGCCTTCAAGTAGTTCAGATTCCGGATATGTTAGTGCTAAGAAAGTGAACTTTAGTGTGCCTGCAAAAAGCTCAAATCACAGTCTTAAGAAAGTATACACTAATGTGCCTTCTAGTACTTGAGATCCTTGCACATCAAGTTCGGGAATGCAAAAATTAGATCAACCAACTAATGTTCCCATTCCCTCTACAGGAGTAATCAATGACATTAAAGCAAGCCGGTCAAAGTCTCAAGACAATACAAGGAATGATAGGACCTTGCAAGCTAAAATGTGCATTGGAAGAGAGTAGAAGACCAACCTAGGAACTTTAAGCTTGAGTTGAATAAAACGAATCGTGTTGATTCTTTTATTAGCCTTAGGCGTCTTGTAATTAATTCGAATTCTGATACTATTTGCAAACCTTGTAATGATGTGTGCTTGAATTCTGTTGCTAATCATGAATGTGGTGTGAATGCTTTGTCTAATGATGTCAAATGCCCAGTTAAAATTGTTAATGCTAATAAGGCAAAAAGGCAAAAACGAAAGATTGTTAGAAAACAGTGGAAACCCACAGGAAGAACTTTTATAAAGATAGGTTATTATTGGATACCTTTTGGCCATAAGAATAATCAGTTTTGCTCTCAAACTGCTAAGATTATGCCTATTAGAAAATGGATGCCTCTTGGTAGAACTATTCCCTTAAGAAGTGAACATACTTTGAATAGGTCAAATACAGACACCAGCATTGCATCTATTCCCAATGATTCCATTGCTTCTCCTTTTGATATGGATGTTTCTATTTCTGATGTGGGTGTTCCAATTCTTGTTACTAACCAAGTGGAACCCATTCTTGCATGGGGATCCCAATTATCATGTTATCCATTCTTGTCGTGTTCAACCTGCAGATCGTTCAAATCGTTACGTGGTACCGGACTCAGCCGTTCCAAGCATATGACTGGAGACCGGTCGCGGCTCATGAACTTCGTGAGCAAATTCATCGGACAGTTAGATTCGGTAATGATCATTTCGGTGCAATTATGGGTTATGGTGATTATGTTGTTGGTGATAGTGTTATCTCTAGAGTATACTATGTGGAAGGTCTTGGTTATAATCTGTTCTCTGTGGTCAATTCGTGATCTCGATCTAGAAGTAGCCTTGAGAAAACATACTTGTTTTGTTAGAGAACTTGATGGTAAGGAACTTTTAAGAGGAACTCGTGGTTCAAATCTTTACACCATCTCTATAGAAGATATGATGAAGTCTTCTCCAATTTGCTTGCTGTCAAAGGCTTCAAAACAAAGTCATGGTTATGGCATCGACGTCTCAATCACTTGAACTTCGGCACCATCAATGATCTCTCCCGAAAGGACTTAGTTGTAGGTTTACCTCGACTAAAGTATGAAAAGGATCATCTTTGTTCAGCATGTCAATTGGGAAAAAGCAAGAAGTATGCCCATAAACCCAAACCTACTAACTCTGTCACAGAAGTTCTTCATACAATTCATATGGATTTATGTGGACCAATGAGAGTGCAGAATATCTTTGGGAAGAAATATGTGTTAGTTATAGTTGATGATTACTCTAGATTCACCCGGGTCAAGTTCTTAAGGACAAAGGATGAAACTCCTGATATCATCATCAAACTCATCAAACAGGTGCAGGTTCGACTTAACAAAACCGTCAGAATTATCCGGACAGACAATGGAACCGAGTTTGTTAACAAACAACTTAGTGAATTCTATGAAAGCATTGGAATCAGCCATCAAAGAAGTGTTCCACGAACTCCTCAACCGAACGGTGTAGTTGAAAGACGAAATCGAACTCTTGTAGAAGCCGCTAGAACAATGCCGATTTACTCAAAAGTTCCAATGTTTCTCTGGGCTGAAGCTATTGCCACTGCATGCTACACAAAATCGTTCCCGATTCACACTTGTTCATGGAAAGACACCATATGAACTTGTCCACAACAGAAAACCTAATCTCTCTTTCCTTCGTGTGTTTGGAGCATTGTGCTATCCAACTAATGAGGGTCAAGACTTAGGCAAACTTAGAGCTAAAGCGGACATTGGAGTATTTGTAGGGTATGCACCAAACAAAAAGGGATACCGAATCTACAACAAAAGAAACATCATGGAAACAATTCACGTTACGTTTGATGAGTGACCGGTCAAATGGCTCTGAACAATTCAGTTCGGACCCGCACTTCAAATCAGTCCAATTGGTTCATCCCTTGTTCCAAACTCTTCTCAAGAAACTCCATATGTACCTCCATCCGAAGATGATTTAAAGAAATTGTTTGATCCTATGTTTGATGAACTTTATGATCCAAGTACTAATGAGGTGTTGATCCCTACAACAGAGGCTGCTCATATTCCAGTGAATGAAGTCAATCCCTCAGTCTCAATATCTTTAAGTCAAGAAGCGCTTGCTGCTGATCCTTCATCTCATCAACAAATCATCATTCTTCAAATGTACATCATGGAACTGTTTCTCGCATCAATGATGAAGTTAATCCCTTTGCTACTCCTGAAGATGCTCCGTTTGTAAACATATTTGCTCCGAATCTTCATCGAACCATCTTCTTCGGAGACATCAACTCTGCTACTTCAGTCCCTCAACAACTACCACATGAACACCTCAGAAAATGGACTCACGATCATCCATTAGACAACATCATTGGAAATCCCTCTCGTCCAGTATCCACACGGAAACAACTTGCAACCGATGCCTTATGGTGCTTCTTCAACTCCGTACTCTCTAAGATCGAACCAAAAGATGTTAAAACCGCCATGAATGAAGATAGCTGGTTCAATGCTATGCAAGATGAAATTCATGAGTTTGATCGACTAGATGTATGGGAATTAGTACCGCTCCAGATTGTGCTATGATTATTGCTCTAAAATGGATCTTCAAAGTGAAACTTGATGAGCATGGTGATGTGTTGAAGAACAAGGCTCGATTAGTTGCTAAAGGATACCGTCAAGAGGAGGGTATAGACTTTGAAGAATCTTTTGCTCCTGTGGCTCGAATCGAGGCAATTAGAATCTTTTTGGCTAATGTTGCAAGTAAGAACATGGTAGTCTATCAAATGGATGTAAAGACGGCATTTCTGAACGGAGATCTTAAAGAAGTCGTCTACGTCAACCAACCTGAAGGATTTGTAAATCAAGAGCATCCTACTCACGTTTATCGTTTGAAGAAGGCCCTTTACGGTTTAAAGCAAGCTCCAAGGGCATGGTATGATACACTGTCAAAGTTTCTTCTATCAACCGGATTTAGCAAAGGAGCAGTTGATCCAACATTGTTCACCGGAAGTCAGGCAAACATTTAATTCATGTTCAAATTTATGTTGATGATATTATTTTTGCCTCGACTGACCCAATGGAATGTGATCGCTTTTCTAATGAAATGAGTTCAAAATTTCAAATGTCAATGATGGGACAAATGTCATTTTTCTTGGGATTACAAATTTCACAAAGTCCAGGAGGCATTTTCATAAATCAATCTAAATATGCAACTGAGATCTTAAAGAAATTTGGATTTGATTCAAGTGACCTGTTGACACTCCCATGATTGATCGAACCAAACTAGATGAGGACCACTCAGGATCATGATTGACCAAACAAAATATCGTAGTATGATTGGATCCCTGATGTACCTCACAGCTAGTAGACCCGACATCTTGTTCGCTGTTTGCATGTGTGCTAGATACCAGGCTAAGCCTACTAAAAAGCACCTTGAAGCGGTTAAACGGGTTTTCGGTATCTCCAAGGAACCATCAATATGGGACTTTGGTACCGGAAGGACACCGGTATGTCACTAACGGCCTATGCAGATGCCTGATCATGCAGGTGTCAAGATACTCGTCGAAGTACATCTGGAGGTGCTCAGTTTTTGGGTGATAAGCTTGTGAGGTGGTCTTCAAAGAAGCAAATGAGTACTTCTATTTCCTCTACAGAGGCTGAATACATAGCCATGTCATCTTGTTGTGCTCAAATCTTATGGATGAGATCTCAATTATCTACTATGGCTTTGAATTCAACAAAATCCCTCATCTGTGATAATAAAAGTGCTATTGCTCTCTCATGCAACAACGTTCAACACTCAAGAGCAAAGCATATCGACATTCGACATCATTTCATCAGGGAACAAGTGGAAAAGGTGTGGTGGAACTCTATTTTGTGAGGTCTGAATATCGGTTAGCGACATCTTCACCAAAGCTCTTCCAAGAGAACGTTTTGAGTTTATTCTTCCACGTCTTGGCTTGAAAAGTCTTCAACCAGAAACACTCAAACGTCTTCCGGAGGAAGACGAGGAGTAAAGGTCTATCTTCATCTATCTCTTGTATATATCTATTCGAAAATCAAAATACAAAATTATAAAACCTTTAAAAACCATAAAAATCGAAAAATTGAAAAATCTTCAAAAATATTGTCATTTTGTCATGCGTATTCTCGGTTCGATAATATCTACGGTCTTTTGTGCTGTCATTCAAAGAATGACACGGGACTTTAGATGTTGTTCGAATTTCAAAAAAAAAAAAAATCAAAAATCAAAAAATTATTTTTGGGAGAAAGAGAAACAATGGTTTATTGTCATTTCAGCAAGAACCGCTTTTCAAAGAAAGAACGAGCCATACTTTATCATGTTTTCAAAATTCCATGCTCGATTCTTTAAACATTTATCTGCGAAAACTAATGCTTTGAAAAATAACTCAGTCTCTATTTTTGATAATCATCCGGACTTATTTGTCAAAATATCAATCTCTCAATCAACAACCTATGTCATTGATTGAGGGGAGAATGATTTCAATTAAATTAAAAAGTTATTTGGCATTCAATTGTTTTCAAAAGATATTCATGCATGTTTTATCAATGGAGTTTAAAGTCTTAAAATCCGATCATTATCCGTTAAAACGCTTTCATAATCAAGTCACAATTCTCCTTAAAAGCTTTCAAAATCAATTTAAATCTATAAGAGATCACAAATCTCAAATGATTTGATAATTGTGATCGGGGAGAATGTGTGATTTAAATTGGATTTAAACGATAATTCGGTAAATGGTTTTATAAGGATGTACAAGCTCTCCTTCCCACATGTGACAAACGATTTCAAATTTTCCATGCACATGTTGAGGGGAGCATCTATCTTAAACCTATGATTTGAAACGTGATAACTTATCTCAAGGTGCATGTTCCCTCTAGTATGTGCAAAACTCTTTTCAAATCTCGAGGCACATATTGAGGGGAGCAAAATCATGAAAACCTCATCCTTCCCAAAATGCTTTATCTACTTGATTCGATTAGGGAAGTGATGTTGATATTTTTTAAAAATGGTAATCAAAGAAGTTAATTCTTTCTCTTGCCTCCGTGTGGAAAACTATTTCAAATACTTGATTCACATGTTGAGGGGAGTTCTTCTTCTAAAAATATCAAAAACAATTCAGGTACAAAATGCTTTGATAAAATATCATAAGTATCCGGATTGATTTTCAAATGGTTTTCAATTGGTTCCTATGGCGGATGAACAATACCAAAAAGACCGACCAACTTTACATTATGTATGGTGATATAAGGACGATAAGGTTAGGTATGTGTTCCCATGATCCGCCAGAACCGGAGGGATCTACCCGGGACTATCCACTAGTTAGTGTAGAGTTCTTAGGTATGATGATAAAAGGAGAAAAATGAGATATGGGTAGAGTGCGGACTAAGATGAGCTAGTAATCGAATAAACCCAACAAGGTTCTTGCTATGAAGTCTCGGTAAGCACTGAAGGGGTTGAAGAATGAAAAAGAATTGAATGAGAAAAGGGTGAAAACAAATAGCCCTCTATTTATTCAACCTTAGGCGAAACCGGTTCAATTCATATGCTACTGATGGTAACATCGGTATTGAAGACAAGACGTCATGGACCCAAAGGACGCCTGCACTTCAACTTTCCAAACCACTCAAGTTCCTCTTAAAAGGACTTGTTTCATTCTCACGGGAACCGACATTATCTATCAACTTTCTCTTAGAGATTGTTGATATTGAAGGAGGAGACCCTCTCCCTAGTCTCCGATATAGGATCCAAATATGCACAAATTGAGTCTAGTGCCACGAGATCATCAATAAATCTCATTAGGACACTTTCAATGAAGACTCTCTGTTTCACACAATGTGGAAAGAGAGATTATATCTTGAGTCCTACGCATTATCCTTGTGGTATTGCCAGAACATCCGAGTGATATGCAAACATATTCACAATGAAGATGGAAAGCCTTCTGGAGCCAACATCTAACAAGCTCCTGGTAGGTGGCATGTAAGATCTATTATACAGATCAACCATGTGACAACGAACGAAACAATGGGGCGATTCAATCTTTTGAATCAATCCGGTTCAGGTTATGGATTGACGGATACCTTTGAAAAACCGGTCTTTGTGCTTTAAAACTCTTTTCATTAGCACGTCGACCGTGTACTAATTTTTCAAATCAAAAGGTGTTTTATGATTGATAATTGATTTTCATTAATACCTTCGTTATATTGCAAAAACAATGTCTATTGAGCAATACACGATTGTTTTTCAAATCTCTTTTCATCAATCAGTGGACTTAAATTCCCTGGTTCACTCACTCCGTGTTGTCTTCTTTGAGACGTTCTGGTTTGAGAACGGCTAGAGCATTGCGAAACCTGTCAAGGAAATTCTTCGAATTATACGATCACGAGGCGGTACTTGTCGATCAACGGGAACCGTGGGCCGTGTACCTCAATTCAACGAAAGTGATCAAAGACACTTTCGTGTACTTTTATTGCTAACTGTCTGTATGCGGTACACCCGACGCGTTTGCGGTGATCGTAATGGAAGCGGTCAATCCATAGCCGCATGCTCACACAACACATTCATATCAAAAGAAATCATGATTGGTGCATCAATGACTCTGATATTCTAACTCCATGCTTCGCTACGCTGCCAATATCATGAATCAACTAAAGCTTCCGCTACTCTGATGAGAAGATATCATGATCCCGAATGTGAGCATGTCGGTCCGAAAGTCACAACATCACATAATACCAACACCACAATGGATGTATCAGAGATTTTCTATTAGTTGATGATCTCAAAAGCTGGCTCAACATTATTATCACGTGGATCAAGAAAGACCTCCACTTGGATTAACCAAACATGCAATGAGTGGAATCAATGACTACGAGCTTTGGAGCAAAGTACTACATCAAGAATGCAAGATCAATTGTTAATGTAATATCCGATTGTATTCAATGTCATTTTAGTATATGTTTGAGGTGACCTCCCTTAGGGGAGATTGTTAGGAATTAGAAATTCCGGTATTAAAGAGTCGGTCACCTCAAGTATATGTAATCGTTAGAATGCTCGTAGTCATAGTTATATTTAGTTAAGTAGTATTTAGTTAAGTAACACCGTGGAGGACGGACGGGTCTTTACCCACTGTATGCCCGATCCACCCGTTGTGTGGCGTTTTATGTAAGACTATAAATACTCTCTACCTCCCAAGGTAGAGAGTTGGAGCTCATAATAAGAATTTTCTTTCTCTCACTAAAGTTCCCTAAACCTCTAACTTTCTCTCTCTAGAATTCCACTTATACGCCTACTTTGTGCTATGGTTTGATGTGTATGTGAAAACCAATATCTTACAAGGATCGTTCTGTATCTCTTTGGTTTTGGATCAAAAACCAAAAGTTTGTTTTAATCCTTGGGCAATTTGCTCAAATTCTCCGAATTCCAAATCATGGACAATGTGCCTTCACCGAAGATTGGTATCTTGATTATCTCTTCAACTTTCGTGAAGAAAATAGTCCATATTGTTCACACATACCTTCCCCGAAAGACTTGACTCGCACAATATGCAAACTCCTCAATTCTATTACTCCATCCAAACATTATCTCTATTAAAGGATATCCGAAAGAGTACAAGGCTCTCGCACTCATCCTACGGGAAAATGTTTGGAGTCTTAGGGGAAATCAAGAAATCCTTCCCGCTTGTTGTGCTCACATAATGTATTGTTTGCTAACACAACAACCATACAATCTCGCCTACTTCTTCGCAAGGCGAATTGTAAATCTTCAAGGCTCCAAGATCAAACTCATCCCTTATGGAATGTTCTTGACGCGGCTTTATCATAACATCATGTACTTCCACCCTCAATTTCAAAGTCCGTTGTACGTACTTGTGAATAAGATGATGGAACCTCTAAACACATCTCTCATGAAGACTTTCTTCATTCCTGAATCGACAAATACTCATCAACCATTTGATGACCCTTCTAGCGAAAACGCTCAAGGAACTTAGTAATCTTTCAAATAGGATCAATCCTTAGTATTCATGCTTTATCAATGTAATCCAATTTCTTTCGTGAAATAAAATATTTTACATTTGATATCTTAGTGTTAGAATCTCTTTAACTAATCTTAAAATATAATGCATTGTCAAAATCATTGCATACCTTTAGTAAAGGTTCTGCTAGACGGATCCCTACTCTTAGGGAACTGTGGGATCCGGCAAACAGAAAATGCAATAACAATCATTGTATTTCAAACATGTCCTTAGAACACTTCACACTAAGCTAGACATAGTGCCTTAAGGAAAATTAAGTCCTTATCAAGTTAAGTAGATCTTTCCTACATAACTGACAGAGATCACACTTAAGAAGCTTGTAGATCTATCGTTTCACTTAAACCCATTACTCTTCCGCTCTCAAGCTCACTCATCATTTCTCACATGATCCCTCATATCTAGCTTTGGAAATCTTTCGATTATGGCAAAATTGATCATAATCATCCTTACCTCAAAATTGGTCAAAATTGATCAAATTCTAGTTTTCCATCTTAAGCCTTTATGATAATCTCCAAAAAATTATCCTAAGTCACTATCTGATCTCTAGGATCATTTAGCTCCACTTGACACTCTCAAAATCTTTAGTGTCATCTTTGTTCATTCATTGGTACTCAGGAAAGTTCCAATTTCTTCCATAAAAGGAAATCATTAGGTACATCACTCATTACCCTCAAGTACTTAAGCACCCCTTCATTTAAGACACTTAGATAAACTGAAACACTTAAGAAGAAATAGGCATTAGACCTTACAAACATCATTGCTATCTTTTCTTAGCTGCTGATAGACGGATCCTTAGGATTAGCCTAGCCGGATCCCTCGTTGGAGGGAACCGTGGGATCCGTATGACAGACTCATGCCAACTCTAGCTAAAACAATCATTTCAAGCTCATCTTTCTAACTTAAACACTCCATCTCATCTTAAATGAGTTCCTAGATCAGTACAACTCTAAAGTTGACTCATGTGCATGTTAATCATCACATTCCAATGAATTTTAGTGGCTTAAGTCTTGAATGCACTTGCCAAATCTCTTGGTTTATAAACCACATTGTTAGGACTTCTAAATTCATCATCTTCATCCTCATTTTCAACACTTAAAAACCTTTACAAACCTCTTGAAATCATCTCATCACGAGGAAAACTCCAAGTAGCAACTTATCCACCAATGAACCACCCAAGAAAATTGCTCGTGTTGTACACGAAATCTCTTCAACCGAATCATCTCCGGTCAAGTCCACAAATGCAAGGATTTCTCCTCCACCAATCAAACCAATCCCTAAAAGGATAGTACCCACAAAACTACCTATGCCAAACACCACCATACCTCCTAGGCCAAACAATCCCATCTCCACTAAACCATCACCATTGGTTCATAGAGCTATCTCATTCATAACTCCACTATCATCACCACACCTCTATAATTTAGAGGATTTTCCTCCCAGGCCATCTCATCCTCCTCCACCGGCAACATTTTCCTCATTAGGAGGAATAATGGTACAAAATCAAGGTGTTGAGTCAACACTAACTCCGGCTTCCTTTTGCCGCCACCATCATATAATCCCATTTGGATTATGAGAAATTATCAAGGTCAACCACCTGACCATATGGAAGTTGACACTTCTCTACCACCACCATCATTCTTGGTCGATCCATCTTCAAATGTACCTCCACCAATTCCTCCATCGTTTGAGGCTCCCCAACCCGCTTCACTTGATCCTTTGCATCAAGAAATTTCATTTCTTCCACCACCACTACCTAGCCATGACAAAGATTGTTATCATTGTCAACATGTTGAAAGTTTGATACATGAAGTACGAGAAGATCAACGTTTCATGTTCTATCACCTTCTCGAACGTTTTGACGAGATTAAACCTAAACAAACTTTAGCTAGAGGATTTTTAGTGGTGTCTAAGTATCAAGCGTTACTTAAATAAGTCTAGTAACTCTAAGTCATGTATCGTTCATTTTCTTAGTTTTTATAGTCATGTATATCATACCTCTAGTTTTATTAAATGAAATTACATGCTACTTGCTGAGTATATGATTAGGTTGTATAATACATATCTCACTTTGATGTTAACATTATTTGTTATATCACCATTGCTGAATTCAGTCATCAGCCAGACGGATCCCTGAAATCTGCCTAGACGGATCCCTACAAGGAGGGAACCGTGGGATCCGTGAGACAGAAAACTATTTTTCTACTAACTTGAGTCATACTTGCAGGAAGTTATGCATTATTCTTGTTTTCTAACTTTTGTTTTGTAGTTATTCAATTTACACATGAAGACTTTGACACCCTAAAGCTAGGGGGAGCTTTGTGTCAAAAGCAATACATTGCAAAATTACTTGCAATATTAGGATTACATTTCATGACATCCCTTTGAAAAATTGCAATCATCAATGGGGAGCACATTCGTCACATAGACGAAATCTTTTGCAAACTTAGTTGCAAATGAACTAGCTTAGTATTATTTTTTCTTGACGCCCTCACACAGGGATGGACTCGTCAAGGGGGAGTTAAGACGACATCCTTTCCCGTTACTTTCTCTCTATTTTTTCTTTCTTGTCTATTTTTCACATGTTTTTCTTAAAACAATGTGTTAATTTCCTTTCGAAGCTCTTTTTGTTTCGACAAAATGGGGGAGAAGAAAGTAAAAACTACAAATTCAAACTTTTACGAATTTTAGCTTTTCCTTAAAATAATTTTATGTTTTGTCATCAACAAAAAGAGGGAGATTGTTAATACAAATAATCCGTAAAAACGTTTATTTATATTTTACGATCTTCTAATGTTTTGTCGATAACAAACGTAAAATCATGTTAACGAAACAAATAAAATACGTAAATGGTTTGAGCCAATAGTTTTCTAACACACTTACGCTTTCACATAAAACACTAAAACAAGTATAAGTGATTTTATGATTTAGTATTACATATGTACAACAACTAGTGTTTACATATTTGGGTAAAATATACACATAACTAGTATGTAGTATATTGGGTAATATAAATAGGTAAAAAATTAAGTATCATAACCCATTGACCAAATAAATTGAATGTAGTTGGGTACAACCCAAAGTCCATGACCCATATCCATGGAGCTTGACCCATAACTCATTGCATGACATCATGCTTATGTCATATATGGATAATATCCATAACCCATGGTATTGATCAATACCCATTTGACTAGGTGCATTGCACTCATAAGATACATTGTATCTAGTAAAAGACCCATGGATCAACCCATAACCCATGACCCATGACCCAAAACCAAAATACCCATGGGTAAAGAGGAGCGTCCCACGGATCCCTAGTTTTATACTAGACGGATCCCTTGTGGGAGGGATCCGTGGGATCCGGGGAATAGTAGGCATTTTCTCTCTATAAATAGTGAGCCATTTCTTCAATGTTTGTCACCCCTTTCTCATATAATTTCTCCTTGAGTTAAAAACTCTCTAACCCCAGATCCAAGTGATCTATGTTTGTAGTTTTGTTTTTGTGTGATCCTCTAGGTTCCTCTTAAAGGATAGATCACCACCTTTGAAGTCAAGCAAGCGCAAGTCCATGAGTTGCCATACTTCCTCATCATTAAGACTACTGAAGTCCTCTTGTTGATGGTTCTTTTCTTTCTCTAAGAAGTGTAGTGATGAAGACATTAGTGAAGGGTTTCGATCGTCCCTATTGTAGGCATTAGTGAAGGGTGCCTAGAAGTCAAGGCACAAAATATTATTGAAGGGTGTCTTGAAGATCTAGTTAAAGGGATTAGTGAAAGGTGCCTAAGATGTACATTCGATATGGTGTGTTTCGATGTACAAGATATATTAGTATTGAATCCAAGGATATTGATATCCTTGATGGTGTTGTAATAAGGAGTTGGTCTCCTTTGGGATTAGTCGTTGGTGTAGTGTTGGGTAGTAGTTCCTCCATTGTAATGGAACTCGGTACTTAGCCTAGTACCGGATAAAGGGTAGGCGACGTTATGATAGGTGTGGTTCACCTTGGTGTGAAAGAACTCGGTATTTAGCTTTGTACTGGAAAAAGGTGTAAGCGACGTTGTGAAGGTTTCTCCACCATAAGGAGTCGGTGTTCTGTAGTGATTACAAACTCTCAAGTAGGTGACTCGGGAAGTGGAGTAGGGCAAGGAAGGTGTCCTTGTAGCCGAACCACTATAAATACTCGCGTTGTGGTTTTGTGCTTCTTACTCTTATCTTTTCATTACATACTTCTATATGTTTGTTTATCAACATCCAACACACATCCAAATAGATTGACATAAGTCGATCTAAATAGTTTAAAACAAGTTTTAATTGGCAAAACTATTCACCCCCCCCCCCCTTCTAGTTTTCCACAATCTATTCATGATATTCGCGTTCACTCACAAGTGATTAATGGTTCATGATATGACGGACTTTCAGTGGCAAAAGTGTGTCTTAGGAAATAACAATCAGGATATCATACATAAAAATATACTTGTGTTCATGTTTGTAGCATGTATCTTCCCATGAGATAGAAAAATGTATAAAAATGGATTCATGAACTCACGGTAATCCGTATAAGTTAAAGTACTTGTGTAAGTAAAAGCAAGTAGTTGAGCATGTATCTCCCCCAAAAATAGTATAAAACAATTGAAAATGGGGATATGAAACTCACCTTAGCGTGTAGTGACATAAGTAATGCAAAGGTGTCAAATAAAGCATGACAATAAGGAATCGGCACAACCTAATAGATATGAGCTTGTGTCAAAACATGACACAGAAAGTAATCGATTCTCATGATTTTCAAAGGATAAAACGTTTTAGTTTTCGTGGAAGATTCGTTTCAATGTTTGCAAGAAAATTTAGTATCATCACTCGTGTGGTGGTATAAAATCATAGACTCAAGACAAACGCACGCCAAAGTATAATATATATTATAAAGTAAAAGAATAGACAAGATGTCTCAAGAAAACGAGTCGCAAAAGTATTGACGGGTGAATTCTAGGCGAGAGGATAATGACAAGAGAATTCAAGTTGAGAAGATAACAGTCAAGTAAAAGTCAAGAAAGTGGCGACGAGGAAATATGTCAAGAAAACAAATCAAGTGGTAGGTTTCAGTATTTATCCCATAATACTCAGATAGTTTGTATAAAACAAAATGTTTTATATGTAAAGGTAAGTTTGAATATATAATTCAAACTGTATACGTTATACAAATTAGATTGTACCATATGACACTTGACGAGTTTATAATAAGAGTTCTTGTAATAGTGTAAGAATAGAAATTTAATAAAATTTCGTCATGACCCGTTCCTTTATAGAACCATACCAAGTCGATAGACTTTAAACAAAAATCAATTTCAACAAATCAATACAAGTTCAACAAGTCCAATGCTTTTAGTCCAGTATAAGTCCGATATCTAAGTCTGTCACGAGTCTAATGTCTAAAGTTCGATTCCTAATTCGTTATATTCGGTATAAGTCTGATATATGTCCAATGTAGTCCGATAAAAGTTCAAAATATAATCCAATGTCCAATATGTTTAGTCTAATAATATATAATTCCAATGTTTTGTCCAATAGATATCAATATGAGTTTATTAGTCCCAGTCAAGTCTAATAAGTTTGTCCAATTATCCAATATGTTTAGTCCAAATGAGTATATCCCGTACCGAATTCGTTGTCCAAAATATTAAGCCGAAACTTAACTAATAATTACGATGTCAAAATAAATAAATTAAATTAGTCCGATGTGTAATAATCTTAAATATTATTACTAGTTAGATTAATAGCTTAGCAAATAAGAGTACTCTTATTTGTACTTTTATTTTTGAACATACCCTGCTACTGAAACAACCCAAACGCATCGTTGTCCTAGTTAGAACCACTTTAAATTTGTCTAGCTTAGTTGCAATTACTGTGTCAAATGGACACCAATAGATCATATGACTTTCGCTTTGGTAACTGAATTTTAAACAAGAATATATGTTACGCAAGTAATTCTAGGTCTATATATATATACACCAAGGAGTAAAGAAACAACATAAGAAAACTTAAGTTGTGTAGACAAGATAATATCCTTCCTGGTGGTTTTTATTGTTGATCCGAACAGAAACAACAAACACCACCCTCTCGGGTTTAATTGTACCAAACCGATACTCAACAACAACCCTCTTAGGTGTTGTCGCGAGCCAAAGCTGAACGCACCCTAGGTGGGTTGCGGCTGCACCAAGCAGCTTTAATTTTACAGCTTACAAACTTTAAAAATTTTCTTAACCAAAGCCTAAAAAATAAGTTAAACATTTATCAGCCAAGATATATAAGTTTAAAATGAACACCCCGTGGGTGTGGGCTGCGACAACAGGTAATGAGAAAACACCCTTAAGGCTGACTTGGTGACCTGACAGCAGAAGCAAACGCACATGTAGTTGGGGGCTCTCGGTGGTGGGTCGAAATCTGAAGTCAAACAAACAAGCACACCCTCGGGGTGGCTGTGAACCGAGAGCAACAACAAGTACCCCTTGGGGATTTTGTGGCTGACGCGAGCTGAAATAAACAACAACAAACACCCATCTCGGGTTGTTGTTGTGGACCGAACAAAGGCAAATCAAACAACCCCTTTGGGTGGTTTCTTTCCAGCTGAGAACAAACACACCCGAATAAAAAATAAGTCAAGATTTTCAAATAAGCAAATCTAAGACTAACCTGAGACCAAAGTGGGTCGACTCACCCTAAACGGATTTAAAATCAAATCTGAAACAAACAATATTAACATAAAAAAAAGGAATACATAACCATGAGCAAAATCACAGTCAAATCGTGACCTTCAAGGGTCTCGACCCAACCCCAAATTGGGTATACACACGACACGACGCAGAAATCAAATAAATTCATATTAGCAACACATGAAGTGGATAATTTATACTAACAAGAGACCAAATCGGGTTTAACCCGTAACCCATACGTGGGTTTCTTGACCCGACCAGAGAGTAAAAATGATCAATTACAAACATCACTTTGACGAGTTTGACCATACGAATAGCTTTTCAAAAACATTAATAAACTCGTTTTTAATTCCACGAAAACCATATAATATGATCTAACAATCGGTTCTAATTAAAGAACAATGTGTGTAAAAGATTGATGTATGGTTTAACATACCAACGTGAGGAGGGAGGACACAAGATGGTGGTGGTACTGTGGTGATTAACTTGAACCAAACAAGACCCAAAGACCATGATTAAAACCCCAAATGACACACCACAACCTTGGATATTCAGTAAAGATGGATAGAAGTGGTAGCTCGTGATGGTGTGGTGGGAACATAAGTGGTACCATGGTGGGGTGTGAGGCGGTTATCAAGAGAGAGGAGGGAAGGGCAGTGAAAGAGTGAGAGAGATGGAAGATAAATGATAGATATGATCTATCTGTTCTTTTAAAGTATATAAAAAAAGGCGGTGGGGATAATTTATTAAAGGGTTAGGATGATCACTACAATATTATTTAGTGTATTGTGTACCCCGTGTTCTATTGAGCTAAAGTATGAACGCAGTACCCTGGGTTGGTAATTGCGAGAAATATATTTCTGGGAGTGTTTTTATAATAGTAGTATATAAACAATATTATCGACTCCAAGAAATAACTATCAAGATTTAACCAGAACTAGTGCGGTGTCGGTTACACGTTATATGTAGTTTTCACGTTTTACGAGATAACTTCTCGTTAAATAGACAGAAGTGAACGAAAACGTTCAGCGGGTAATAATTCGAATCATAATGAATTAATTAACTTGGGAAGTTACCGGTTAACTACCGATTACAGTATTTGATTTTAAATTATGGTAAAAGTCAAAGGGTAAAATAATCATTTTACCTGATAAAAATTTACGTCACATTTGTTAGTCGTTGTGATTAGATGAACTGATAACGTTTAATCTTTAAAAAAAAATTGACGTGGAAAAATGGATAAGTATTCTTTCATTAGAATATTATATTAATTTAATTTAAGGTGAAATTTACCGGTGGTTACAGTCTCACCCCCTTAAATGGAATCTCGTCCCGGGATTCAGTCCGTGTTAGATGTTGAAACGATGTTGACGAATAAATGTGGTTTTATGAGATAACTAATGATGTATTTCAGCTTATCGTTCTTGAAATAAGGTGTAATTTGTTATTCCTGAATTTCTTCTTCGTAGAGTAACGAGCGTTTTATCAGATAATTATTTCTTCTGATTCAAGGTGAATAGAAATTAGTGACCAGTAACAATCAATGGTCGAGAATAGCAACCCAACGGCTATTCTTGTTTTTATAAACATGCCATTTTTAACACTTCAATATGTCGCATTTTGTTACCGCGCTTGCGCATTTCGTAGTAGAAGCCCGTTAAATTTAGGATGCATTAGAATTGTTAGGAATTGGAAATTCCATATTAAAGTGTCGGTCACCCCAATTATGGTCTTGCATATTTTAGCTCGTAGACTTGTAGTTATTTATGTTATTTAGTAGTTAATTAGTTAGTTTGTAGCGTAGATTAGTTTAGAGTAACACCGTGGAGGAAGGACGGGTCTTTACCCACTGTACACCTGATCCACAGGCCAATAGGAGGTCGTGTAAGTTGTAACCATAAATACCCCTTCCATCCATGGAAGGGGTGGTGCTTCTAATAATCTAACCTTACAACTTTTGTGAACCAAGTCTCTAGCAAGAACACCCTCTCTATCTACTTTCTCTCTCTAATGGTAAACATGTATTTTGATTATCCAAGACCACCCGAATCATCAACACAATAATATATCGATCCTACAAATGGTATCAAGAGCCAAGGTTATTGTGTTGTTTTGATTTCTCGTGGTTTTCAAATCGTGTTTAATGTGTTTCAGTAATCTTTTTAGATACGGAAAATTGTGTTTCCTATTTCTTTGGTAAACAGCTTCAAATAAACTTGTGTATTTTTTGGTTCAAAATGTCTTGTGGGTAATATTTGTCTTGAGTCAATGTTATTGTCCAAAACAGAATCATTTATATAACTTTTTGTTACCAAATCTGAGTATCTTGGTATAACAGTGGTCAAAAACAATCATCTGGTGTTTCGTTTATGCATTTTTTCTGGGTTATCTTTGATGTATGAACAAAAAATGGCTTGAAATTCTTACTAGCGAGTTGTGGTGCATTTTTTAATGCAACATGCACATCCGGTGTTTCATTTTTTCTCTGCATTTTTTCGGGTTATCTTTGACTATGAACGAAAAATGGCTTGAAATTCCTATGGAAGTTAAAGTTGTGGTGCATTTTTAATGCAACATTCACAGAACCTGTAGCGAGTTGTTTGGTCAAAAGCGAGTTGGGTTTGTTTGACTTTTGAGTCAAACAGTCAAAGCGACTTATCTAGCATGTCATATAGCAACTTGGTGGCTGTTATAGCGACTTGAGTATGATAAGCAATTCAAAAGATAGCGACTTGGATTCATGTAGCTACTTGTTATTTAACAAGTAGCGAGTTGTGTTTAATAACTAAGTGAAGAAACTTGACTCAACATTGGTAGCGACTTACTCAAGACCTAGCGACTTGTTGACTCTAACTAAACCATGACCATCTATACCATACATCAGACTCAAGGGACTTCAAGACAAGACCATCATCAATCCATTTTCAAAACAACCATCGAGAAGAACAATAACTCAGAACCGAACCAAATCCATCTTAACCTAATCTAGACTTAACCCATACCCTCACAACACTCCATCAACTCTCAACAGTCATATCACAAGACTCGACACATACTTGACAAATAGATCTTTGAAAGGTCACAGTCTCATATTTCCAAGATCTCTTTCTCGAACCCTATCATCACAGATCTATGATTATATCCGAAATTAATGACAAGTTTCTAACAAGTATGTTACATCTTATCTTAGCTTCGTTCATGACTCAAAACGGATAAAAGTAGTTATGAAAATGATCTCAGCTTTGATACTTTTGTGTTAGGTTCATCAAACACATAGACCTCAAAGATCTATAAACAAATGTTTGTGTGCCTCATGGATCTTAAAAGATTTAATTATATCCGAATTAGAAGATGTGAAATTAACAATTTTGTTAACTCAAATACTCCTTGATTCGTAATAAATTAAAAAGATTCAGTGGTCAAGTCTAAGAAATAAAACCTACGTGAGACCATTCCAAGATCTTGAAGCCATCTTCAAAACCTAATACCATCCATGTGGCTTATGATGTGAAGACTTTGATTTCGTGCTCTAACCATCCATGTGGTGAGCGTGTATGGATTAACAAGATTTGATGCTTATGATAAGGATGCGTTTTTTTAAGGGTGATTAGGGTTTGATTGTTGTAAGTATTATTTGGAGATAAAAAGTGGCGTGATTTTTTTGGGTTTATAAGAGATCAGGAGTGATCACTGATATTTAGGTGGGAGCAGTTTTATCTGCTATGATGGGGGATGTGAGATTTCTTGGTTTGGTAGGCGTCGGATTATTACGAGAGTAATATTAGGGTATAGTGTGAGAAATGTGACATTTATATACCCTAACTATTAGGGTAATTTCTTTGGACGGGCACTTGTGTTATATTGAACATGGGCCGAATGATAATTACTGAAATGGGCTTTTTGTATGTTAGTTCGTTGGGCTGCCGTCTTAACAATCTCACTTGAGGACTCGAGATAGAAATTACTTCGTGTTAACCAAAATAAGTTCATTTGCTATCCAAAATTTTATGTCACAATTATTAAATTTTTTTGGTTAACAAAACTTTGTTAAATGAAGTTTCTTGGTAAATTTAACATTGATATAAATTTATCATGGATACACATCTATGGACATTATGTGTCTAGAGTTGGATTGGATTAGAATTTCACATGGGCTTGCTCGGATCTACTATTTATTTGAAATGTTTAATTTGTTCTAATGGGCCGTCGTGTATGATTTCACTTGGAAGATGGACTGATGAGATGTGTTGATGAGATTTGATGATTAGACAATTTGATGATGATGCGATTTGAGATATGCAAGTTGTAAGGAGATAATAATATTTGATTATGAGATCTGATGATGAGATTGGTTGTAAAGAGGTTTGATACGTTGGTTTCTACATCTTCACGAAGGATATTATGTTACGCTTGAATTATTGGTTGAACTAAGATTAGGGGTTGCTTGTATTTGGTTTTTCTTATTTGGATTTGAAGTGAGATTTTCCGGGCGTGTTTACTTATCTTGTCTTCTTTCTTTCTTTCTACCCTTCCGCGAAGATGACTTGTTTGGGCTTTTATTGAGTGTGATAAAGACTTGGCTATTTAGTTACTGTTGTGATTCTTTCTCCCTTGACCCACAACGTTGCTATCACTTCGGTGTCTCACTCAGTTGAGAATGTCAAGAGGTTTTGTACATTGGGTACACCGTTTCTTCTTCACGAGGATTAGTACAAGTTTAAGTAACAAATCTGGGGAAGTTCAATTCATGATCAAGTTTGACATATCGGGTTTACTTCTCCATGTTGTCACTACAATTGCCTACAGAATGCGTGAATGATGTGTTTACCAAAGTGCTTATTGGATGTTAATGTTGATGTTGGATATTGAACCGCTGCATGTTCCCCAAAACAGATATTCACCGAAACCAAAGTTGTCATAACACATTCAAGCTAACATTGTTTACGGTTTTGTCTTGATTTTGTAAAATCCCGCGAAAGAAACTATTTATCGGTTTAAATCATAGACTTATAAAATCCCGTAACAATGGAAACATCCTGGTATTAGTTAAGTGCATTTCTGGATCTATCTTACGGTTTATTCTTGGTTTTGTAAAATCCCGCGAAAGATACTATTTCTCGGTTTAAACCATAGAATTGTAAAATCCCGTTTTGATGGAACCATCCTGGAGAAAGGAAAGTGTGTTTCGGGATCTTATTTGATGCTGGTGCTACGGTTTCTATTTCAAAGAAGGGATAAAAGGGTGTACTTCATGAATTGGATGTGTGTTTGGATATTCGTCATGGCAGTATGGATATTACATGGTTTTACGGGGTTATGTGCTTTTAACCATGGTCGGGATGAAACCATTATCAAAGTTCATTTAAATGACAAAGAAGGCTAGATTTGAGCAGTTCAGAAGATGTGACAACGGCGTTAATTCAGTATTATTTATTTGAGGTTGAAGTGAAATATCACGGGCGAGAGTACTTAGTATCTGAAGGTATCGGGGATGGTTGGTTGAAGATTCTTCATGATCCTTGTTCAAGCTTATTATCAAAAAACAAAGACTTTGAAATCTAGTTATTGTTGGGTGACTTTTTCCTTTTCTTTTATCACTTGGGGGAATTGGGCTCTTATCATCTCAAAATAACTATCACTTTAAGGAGTTACGTTGTAGTGCTAAGTGTCACATTCAATTGTGGATTTTCAAGAGGTAATGTACGTCTTATACTTGATGGTTGGTTGGTTGAAGAGTATAGAGTACATAGAGAGTACTTAGAGATGCTAATGGAAATCGGCACCGCTCTTTGTTTCATATGTGCAAGTTTAAGTCACGAGTTCGGGTTAGTTTACTTCAGGGTCAAATTCGTCATATTGGGTTTTCTCCATCAGCTGTCACGACAAAGAGCCTACAGAATGATAATGGGGATGATTACATGTTTTGCTAAGAGAGCAGAAAAGAGAGAGATTATGACGTATGAACACAACAGTTCATGCCTCGTTCGCTAAAGAAAAGAAAGGTGTACGTGTCAGTGCGCTTTATCTTCTGAAGAAGAGAAATCTTCTTATTATGACCATTCTCATCAACATGCTTCATACTTTTTCCATGCGCTTCAGTCATCAAGTGAACCGGGCTACTGTTGATTGTTTTCTGATTCCACTTTCTCATCTATAATGACGATGGCGACATCCTGTGCTAATTTTGCGGGGGAGAAGTGTGAATAGACTATATTTGGATGATGTTCACTTGTTTAATCAATAATGGCATCTTCGAATGCAATTCTTGAGGGGGAGAAGAAGTGTGATAATTATGCATGGTTGATTGACTTATGAGAATATATGGCAATACGGCTCCTAACTCATGTAAGAACCGAGCTTCTTCTTATCGGATCATCTTTACATGGAGTTTCTTCTAAGAGCCGTTGGTTGACATCTTCACTCGGATTGATGAGTTTATTGACAAAGTGCTTCCGGTTAATGCTTCACGTATACATCAACATGATGATTCCGAACAATCTCTCTGTTCTTGTTTGATGTGATTGGTAGTTTGGTGTTACCATCTTGTGTGTTCGTTGTGGCCTGATTGCTGATTTCCTTGATGAACATCTTTCTGTTCTTGTTTGATTGGGAGGGATTTTAGCTAAGGGGATTTGCAAGATGTAAGTTAATTGGGATGCTTTTTGGTGGGATGCTTTTTGGTGTGAGTTGAAGATGTTAACTATCTATTCCCCAACTGAACAATCTTGAAGAAGGTCGAGTCTACAGTCAGTTCTACATTCTCTGCTACATGTTAGAAGACTTAAGACGAGTTGCATTTGAGTATTTAAAGACTTATTCTTAATTCATGCATTTATCATAAAGATTGTCGGTTTAGGGGAGAGCACTAATTGGGGAAGGGTGAAATGTTTGATTTAATCCCCAATTAGACTTGCTCACATTGTACTTCAGCAAGTTGATTCTCACAAAGACTTCAAGCGTTATTCTCAACAGATTTCTAGTATTTGGGCTTATAATATGTTGCTGATTCTGAAGTGTCAAAACCAGCAAGGGGGAAGGAGACACGTATCTAAACGCGAGTAAACTTGATGAACTTAATACTTCTAAGTAATTGAAGATATCCCGGGAAGACAAATGTTATTACCGCAGAGAAACTCAAGGTTTGACTCATGGCGAGTAAACTTGATGAACTTAATTCTTCTAAGTGATTGAAGATATCCCGGGAAAACATATGTCATGACCGCAGAGAAACTCAAGGTTTACTCATCAAGGCGTTTAGTATTCTTATTCCAACTATGTGAGGGAAGAGATGTAAGAGAAAGTTTCAGAAGATAAAAAAGGTACACAAGTATGACATATTCAGGGGAGATAAATGTATGACATGAGGGAGGTGTTATCAGATATTCTTTAGGTAGGAATGTGTGTACTTCGGATTCTTGAGCTTCATACACGATCATCAGGGAAGAAAAATGTGAACAGTGTGAAGGTGTTTTCATTCCCCTCATGATGTGTATTCGGGAGAGCTCTCTGGTATTGGTGTACTTCGGGTTCTTGAGCTTCATACAAGATCATCAGGGAAGAAAAATGTGAACATGGGTAGGTGTTTTCATTCCCCTCATGATGTGTATTTCGGAGAGTTCTTGAGCATTATACAAAGAGACTGACTACATCAATTCAACTACTTGGGGGAATTGTTCTCTTGACACCTTTTGGAATGGATTGCCTCAGACTTCAGTGGAAAAGGAATTTGAGAAGATTATGTAAATGTGGGATGATACGTTGCTGTTCTTCTATTGGATGATATAACCTCGAACGAAGAATCACAAAGATTATTCTTAAAAAGAGCAGCAAGATCGATGATAATGGTGTGCTTCTTTGTGCACCTGGCTAAGGGATGCTTGAAAGAAAGCTTTGAATCTGCTCAGCTAAAGGATTTTCGGTTTGGGGGGAAGCTGCCAAAGTCTCACTTTCAGATGGTTCAATTTCTTTCTTCAAATGCAAGAGCCTCGAAGCTTTGGTGGTGAAAGTTTTAGGGATGATGACTTCTATCTTCTACAACGGGGCTGCTCGATATCCTTATCTCGGTACTCGTATCATCATCTTCTTAAACTATATCATCTACTCTATCTGTGTATATATCTATCAAAAAGCAAAATACAAAAATAGAAAACCAACAAAAAGAAAATAGAAAAATATAAAATCATCAAAAATCCATAAAAATCAGAAAATTTCAAAAATACCAAAAATATGTTTTCTCTAGACATGTCTTCTGGTATCGATAACATCTGCGGTCTTAGAAATGTCATTCAATAATGTCACGGGACCATAGATGAAGTTCGAGCAGGAGGTGTAAATATTCTTTTCAAAACATGTCTCAAAATATGGCTTACAGTTATTTCAGACTGTAACCCGCGCTTCAAAAAAATGGTTTACAGTTATTTCAGACTGTAACCCGTGCTTAAACCATGGCTTGCTATTATTTCAGATAGCAACCCATTCTTCAAGAAAGGAAAGTGCTGCGCTAATCCATTTTTCAAAATTCGTGCACTTATCCTATAACAAAATGAGGAAAGTATGTCGAAGGACTGCTGTTCCCACACAAATGTTTTTCCGTCTAAAAATTCTTTAGAAAAATATTTGTTGTTTTAAAAAAAAATGGTGGTAAATGAGTTGCTTTCAAAACAATCAGATTCAGAGTTTTTATGAAATTTGCAAACTCAATCATTGATCACTTCAAAAATTGAGCATTAATTGAGGGGATAATGTTTTCATATCTATATCATCTAACGGCTTTCTTAATTACTATATCTTAATTAAAAATGATGTTAACCAACGTTGAAGGACTAGGTGCCTAGGATATGATTGTTAGGTTTAGATGATTAGAGTTTGATGTATTCCCATACCATGATCCTTATATGATGATTGATATGTTGAATTGACTTTTTATTAATCTTTTATTAGATTCTTGTTTTGGGTGATGTCGAATACACCATAATTTGTATGTGTGTTCACTAACATATCAGGGGTATATTGGTATTAAGAATCCGATCCGGATCCCACAAATGAAGACGAATGCCGGAAGGATCCGAAAGGAAATGGTAACTATATCTTGGGTGGGTGAAAAATGAAAAAAGAAACCGAGCTTAATTGGACTTCTATGGAGTGTTGGCATGGAAAAATGCAACGTAGAGGTCTCCTCAATCTAAGTGATTGAAGAAACGAGCTTAATTTGAAGGCATTAAAATGCAACTAGAAGTCTCACGCATCTGCAGAATTAGGCCTACCTCCGTTATCTTTGTGCGAGGGATAATAGTGATGATACCATTTTTCTAAAACTTTGAATAATATTGTTTTGAAAATGGATTGTTAAATCCAAAGTTTTGAAATCAACCTGACTTTATTTTGCCAAATCTTCAGTGATTTCAAATTAAATATTTTCAAAAATGATATTTCATCAAAAGGTTTGTACATTAAAAAGTGGTGATCTAAAATGTCGACCTAATACCCGATATATGATGTGGTTTTGGAGGTCTTGGTTGGTTGAAGATCTTCATCTTCTTATGATTAGAAAACACAAGGTTTATTAAGAAACACACACAATACAATACACCAAATGATTCACCTCACATGGAAGTCATGAGGGGTATATATAGATCTTATACTATGCCACTTAAACTCCCAAGGGATACAACGATCTAGTCCCAGGGCAAGTGTCAACGAAATACAGCTATTCCGCGTAAATGACGTTATCTTTTAGAAAAAGCGAGGCTAACAATCTCCTCTGTCTAGCGCCGCCACGTGAATGGTTACAATGAGACTAAATACAAAACCATAAGAAATTACAATAGTAATGAACAATGTTGTCTCTTGCCAGTATAGTTTGAGGCAAACTTGAAGTTTTCCCTTCCGATGACCAAATGATCTTCTTGTTTATCTTTGCTCAACTTCAAACATCTGATTCGTCTGAATTGGAGTTATTACCTAACTAGTGAGCCTTTTCTCTTTAGCCTTTTTTCTTTCTCGCTTCCTCCTGAACGGCGACAACACTCTTCCAACCGTCTTTAATCTCTTAGACACGGCCGGAGAAAGTAAACTCTTGAGAAAAACCTCCAGCACAAGGTTTTTCGTGGATTGGGAACATCAAATAACAACATAAACTTAGTATTGCATCCAAGTTGATAAAAAACGGGTAAAACCCCATGTACACCACACTACTTCTCCTTCTTCAAATTTTAAGCTTAAGCAAAATCCCCATCCAAAATGAAGATGACTTCTCCTCCCCGATGGTTGCGAGCTATCCGCCATATACGAATGTTGCTTTGTACATGCCGCAATATTAACATCATAGTTAATATTAAACTAGCGATCAAATTTCGTGATCCGCGAGAATATGTAAAAAATATACTCAATAATTCTCTCAAAACCAAACCTTAACCTTTAATCGAACCTCTCTTAGGAATCACCAACTGGAAATTTATTGTAATGATGATATGGAGAGGAACCCCTGGAACGTGACTTGAAAAGGAAGCAAACATCCCAACTTTGTGCAAACATCCCAATTTAACTTCTTGTACTTATCATTGTTCTAAATTTTGAACAATCCAATCCACATATCACGGAAGACCGAAAGCACTACAACGTAATTCCTTAAAGTGATGGTTAGTGTTAGTTACATCCATGTAACTCCTTTCGATTATAACTTGATTTTCAGAACTCCTTTCAAATGACAAATTTCAACGTAAGTTATCTTTAGACATGCATTAAAAGAAGCAGAAATGGTCACTTTTTCTCATCAATAATACCGTACAAAAACTTTCAGTAAAACTCCGCCATTTTTCACTATCACTTTGAATATTGTACATTGAAAATATAATGACCAAAAATTACCACTCACTATTAAAGCAAGCTATAATTGATAACCTCTTAATTAGACTCTTCCCACACCATTTCATTGAAGCTTAAAAAACACAAAGCCACATCCATTTGATCCTAAGTGATAGCCCAAAGCACAAATGTGAATCCAAAGCCCAAATTATCACAACCCTAGCCCGCCCATTTACAAAATCAACCCGTGATATACATTTTGTCCGATCCACTTTTAAATCAAGAAACCGATATAAAAATATACCTAACCCACTCAACCCTAAACATACATCACGAAAAACCGCCTTCCTCAATTTAAATACCACCTAAATGACTCGGGAAAAAATATAACGATACTCATTTTATTTTACTCCATCCACATCTCATCACACTTCTCATCATCAAACAATCCCACTAACCAATCAACAAAACACAAGAACTTGAGGTCCAATTTTCTTTTCTTCATGTTTTGTATAAGTCATGAACTAAACAAGAAAAGGATTATAACACCTTTGTCAATCAATTTTATGTTTCGGATATTAAGGAAACAGCGATGATGATATAGATTTTAATTGAAAACTTTATGAAATTGCAAAAAATTAAATCTAGCGTAGATCATTTAAATTTTTGTTTTAAGCGATTTGATCGAGAGATGGAGTGAAGTTAGATAGTTGTAGAAGTATGATGTTGTCGGGTTTGGATGTGTTTCTGATCCTCGCTGAAACCGCCTCGCCTTATTTTTCTTGAACTCAAAATGCATGAGGGATAATACCTGCTTTTCGTGTATATGTATATTGTTGTGTGTCGTCTATTATAGGTGTCTTTTTTGTTCAGCTTTTACGCGATAATTTTTTTCTAATGCGTAGACCCGCTTAAGCGCAACATCTTACGCCAGAACACTTATAAGCGTAGCTCCATCCCTACGCCAGAATGTTATATGCAGAGCATATGCGTGAATATTTCATACGCCAGAACTTCACAGTTACGCTGCAACACCTCTCGCCAGATTCCCTTTTATGAAACTAACCCGCTTGACTTTTTTCCCACAGTTTTCCACCACTTTTTCCCACTTATTCATCTTTAAACCTAAAGAATAAATATGTTTTTGAAAATGACCAAAAAATCGGTGCAAAGCTAAAAAATATTTTGAATCAAACCGGACATTTTTTTTCCACTCATATCCACAAATCGAAAATTCATAATAAGTGATTTCAAATTAAAACAACAACTTGGCTCGCTATACCAACAATTTCGACCGACACTATAAAGAATGTGGTTTGGACGATATCTTAAGTGAGAGAAAATAGAGAGTGAGAGAAACATCAAAAAGAAACACACACAATACAATACACCAAATGTCCATATGGTATATATAGGTTTGTACATTACGCAAAATTAAGATCTAAATCCAATTGGTGATCTAAAGATTTAATGTTATGTCATAGTATGATTTTCTTTAAAACTCAAAGATCTGTCAAAATGAAATTCTTTATGTTCTTGTTTGATTGTGAAATTGTTTTATTTTACTAAAAGATCTCTTAAAACAATCATACCTGACACTAACAATCTTTTATGTCTTAAAATGGTCCTTATCTGTCATTTTTCAAAATCAAATCTTGCCACGTCTTTCCCCAAAATTTTCTAAATGATTTAAATCTTTTGGGAGCACAAATCTCAAATGGTTTGAAATTTGTTGATCGGGGGAGAGATCGTGATTTAAATCTCAAATCTGTTTAAATGGAATTGGTTTTAGTCCTTCAAAGGCACTCCTGCCTCCATGTGCAAAACGATTTCAATATACATAATGCACATGTTGAGGGGGAGCATTTATCCAAAAACAATATGAGCTTTTAAACCTAGGCACATTTTCTCCCATGTTTTCTAAACCTTATTAAATCACGTGGGATCCAAAATCTCAAAGGGTTTGATATTTTTGATCGGGGGAGAATTTGTGATTTAATAATGAAATTTGATAAAAGGTGATTGTTTTGATTCAATTGTGCAGGCTGCTCTCTCATATGTGTTAAACCCTTTCGAATCACGAAGCACATATTGAGGGGGAGCATTTTAAAAGAAAATAAACTATCGAGGTACAAAAGCTTTTATGTTTTAACATAAAGTACCTTGATTGAGTTTTCAAATGGTTTTCTTAATGGTTTTTGTGATTGTGGATGTGTTTCAAAAGAACTCTTTCCTCTATGTGATAAAATGATTTCAAATATCCTATGCACATATTGAGGGGGAAAATTTAACAAAGAAAATCAAATGGCTTTTTTCTATGAAAAGTGTGATCAAAGAAAATATTTCAAAGTCCTCTTGCCTCCATGTGCTAAACATTTTCTAAATCATATGCACATGTTGAGGGGGAGGTTTTCTAAATGATCAAAACTATTAAGGTACAAAATGCTTTGATCTCGTATCACAAGTACCTTGATTGTTTTTCCAAATGATTTTTCAATTGGTTTCGAGAAGGAATGAACAATACCAAAAGACCGACCAATTTACTTTATGCATGGTGTTATAAGGATGGTTAGGTTAGGTATTCATTCCCACGATCCGCCAGAACCGGAGGGATCTACCCAGGGACAATCCACTAGATAGTGTAGAGTCTTTAGGTATATTGAAAAAAGGAGAAAAGTGAGATATGGGAAGAGTGCGGACTGAGACAGAGCTAGTACTGGAATAAACCCAACAAGGTTCTAGTTATGAAGTCTCGGTAAGCACTGAAGGGGTTGAAGAATGAAAAAGAATTGATTGTGAAAAGGGTGAAAAGAAATAGCCCTCCAATAATTCAACCTTAGGGCAGAAACCGGGTTCAATACATATGCTAATGACCCAGTGACGCACTGCACTTCAACTTTCGAAACCACTCAAGTTCCTCTTAAAAGGGCTTGTTTCATTCTCATGGGGAACCTACATAATCTATCGACTTTCTCCTAGAGATTGTTGATATTGAAGAAGGAGACCCTCTCCCTAGTCTCCAGCATAGGAACCAAATGTGCACTATTGAGTCTAGAGCCAAGATTTCATCCACAATATCTCATTAGGACACTAAATTCTTGAAGACTTGCTGTTTCACACAATGTGGTAAGTAAGAATATATATTAAGAGTCCTACGCATTATCCTTGTGGTATTGCCAGAACATCTGAGTGATATGCAAACATATTCACAATGAAGATGGAAAGCCTTCTAGAGCCAACATCAAACAAGCTCTTGGTAGGTGACATGTGAGATCTTTTCTAAAGATCAAACTTGTGACAACTGGATAGAAACAATGGGGCGATTCACTCGTGAATCAACCTTGGTCCAGGAATGAAATTGACGAATACTTTTGGAAAAACCGTTCGATGTGCAAATATTCTTTTCTCTAGCACGTCGAATGTGTATTTATGTTTTCAAATTCAAAAAGTATCTCTGATTGAAAAAATACTTTTGGAAAAACCGTTCGATGTGCGAATCTCTTCTTTTCTCTAGCACGTCGAATGTGTACTATTTTCAAATACAAAAAGTGTTTTGATTGAAAATTGATCTTTCTCATAAAACCTTCGTCGTATTGCAAAACTCTTTCTTCTAAGGAATACGCGATTGTTTTTAAATCATTTTTCATCAATCAGTGAATCTTAATTCGCTAGTTCACTCACTCAGTGTTGTCTTCTTTGAGACGTTCCGGTTTGAGAACAGCTAGAGCAGCTGCGAAACCCTGTCAAGGAGATTCTTAGGAATCCTACCTGATCACAGGTAGTATTTATACTGATCAACGGGGAACCGTGGGCCGTGTACCTCAATTCAACGAAAGTGATCAAAGACACTTTCGTGTGTTTTATTGCTAACTGTTGTTTGCAGGTACATTTGGACGGTTGTAGCTGATCAGAATTGAGGAGTCAATCCAAAGCCGCATGCTCACAGCATCCACACTTAATTGAAGAAATCATGACTTGCGTATATCTACATAACCTGCTCGATATTTTTTATACTATGTTTCCGCTACGCTGCTGCAAATATCATGAGCCAGTAAAGCTTCCGCTACTCTGATGGAAAGATGTCATGATCCAAAAGTGTGAGCATGTCGGTCCAAAAGTCACAACATCACATGATGGCAACACAACTATGGATGATCCAGAGATATTTACTGTGGCTAATGATCTCAAAGAAAGCTTAAAGATCATCAAGATGTGGATCCGTTAAAGGCCTCCACTTAAAGTACAAATCTATGCGGACTTTGAAGAATCGCTACACAAGCACAAAGAATGCGGAATTTGAAGAATTGAAGTCTACGAGCTTGGAACTAAAGACAAAGATAGAATGCTAGGATCCAAAATGTATTTCATGGGGTGACCTCCCTTAGGGGGAGATTGTTAGGAATTGGAAATTCCATATTAAAGTGTCGGTCACCCCAATTATGGTCTAGCATATTTTAGCTCGTAGACTTGTAGTTATTTATGTTATTTAGTAGTTAATTAGTTAGTTTGTAGCGTAGATTAGTTTAGAGTAACACCGTGGAGGAAGGACGGGTCTTTACCCACTGTATACCTGATCCACAGGCCGATAGGAGGTCGTGTAAGTTGTAACTATAAATACCCCTTCCATCCATGGAAGGGGTGGTGCTTCTAATAATCTAACCTTACAACTTTTGTGAACCAAGTCTCTAGCAAGAACACCCTCTCTATCTACTTTCTCTCTCTAATGGCAAACATGTATTTTGATCATCCAAGACCACCCGAATCATCAACACAATAATATATCGATCCTACAAGAATTATAATGTAGACCGAAGCCCATAATAAAGAGTGTTGGTAGGTGAGACTGAATTTACGTGGTAAGGATATTGTAAGAGTTTATTTTGTTACTGTGTTTAATCTGATGAATACACATGAATTGTTCATATTCACAAATTTTTGGTGATTTTCAAAAAAAATCAAGTAGAGAATCAATTTGGACATAACCCTAGTACAACTATTCCCAGTATTTTAAAAGTTTAAGTTGAACATAGGTAGTCAGACTATGTTCAACTGTCCCTAGATTAAATATAGGTGACTAGGCTATATTTAATCGAGGTTCGATAAACTTTTGAAATACCTAAATTAGGTATACTCGTGATATGCACGTACTCTTGATGAGGCAAACTTTCTCATTCTCGAGCATAACCCTTAAAAGGCCTTTAGGTAATCGATTTTTACTTAATCCCACAACTCATCAAACAAGAACTGTCATGGGATTAGGCTAAATCGGTTTGAGTAACGTGTCTTTTGAAAATTTGGCTCGGTCATAGAATTGCTTACACATTTGAGACTACTACTCCTATCATCACATGATTCTTCCTGAATTAGACATAGGTGTACAGGCTATGTATAATTTAGGAGTAACAATGCAATGCTCGGACTAATCGACTCGTAAGATGTTCGGTATTTGTTATAGTACAACGTTTATATAGAAAGTAGTATAAGTTTATACGTATGTAATAATCGATCTTAAGTACGTAGCATGAGCGAATAAAACAGATATGCGTGGAAAAGAAAAATAGTCTACACCGGGCTAGAATCATAGACTTTTAACAATAAAAGTTTCGGAAGAGAACTTGATGAATGTAGAGAAAGTAGCTGAACTCTAGCTTTTGTAGATGATGAATCAGTTTGTTCCTTAGCAATCTTATATCTTGCACTTCTAATAGGGAAATCAATAGATTCTGACGGGTTTCAAGTAAAACAATATTACGTAAGGTCGTGAAAAGTTTAGAGATCACTGTATCACTCACAGTGTCTGAGAAGTAATGGAGACCATTAGTTCAAAATGGCGCAACATTCGTTAGTTTAATTGAATGAGTGAAATGTTTCATATCTAACAAAATGTACTAGTAGGTACATGACCGTAAAAATATGTGGCTGTACCGTAATGCCTAGAATAGGCATACGCAGAGGTGTTATGTCCATTGTCTATAAAGTGATCGAAAGTATGTCAAATGTGTATATATTAATATACTAATATGTTCGTGTAGCATAAACATGCCTAAAAGTCACATAATCATCTTGAGGATGGAAGACACGGAGAGCGTAAGGCTATAAAATATTTTGTTTGTAAAAGTGGTTATAGTTCAGGTCTCAATTAGACCCGTTGCTCTATAACTGTGGCTCTGATACCAATCTGTAACACCCCCAATTTCGTGATATGCAGCGGAATTCAAACTGGGTGTTACTTCATGGCACAACAGTTATAACAATAGAAAACGATCTCTAATTGAGTCGTTTTAAAAGATTTATCATTCAAATATCAGCGTTTACAAAATGAGGTCCCAGTAGATTCATAGTTTATTCAATAAGGTTTCGAATGATAATAAAATTTATAGCCTTCTTGAGTATCCGTTCTCCTCCGTGCCAGCCTCGTTCATTATGGACCTGAGATAAACATGCTAAAAGTGTCAACACAAAGGTTGGTGAGTTCATAGAGTTTGTCGTAAATAAGTTGAAATCCTATAAAGAATGTTCATGCAACAAAGGCATTGTAAATCCACTCAGTTGCAAATCCCGCCCATACAAAACTTGCAACCTGTGTGTTCACAACCCATTGCTAAAAGTAATATGAGTAAGACAGTTGATTTCAATAGTTACAAGTTCGGGTGAATATTTGTAATGATTACAAAGATTGATAAAATAAGTAGTGGGTTACGTAGTTATACACCCATAGTTTCTTTGCTTGCCCTAACCGGGTTAATCACAAAAGATAGTTTGTTTGTTTTACCCTAACCGGGTCAAAGTTGAATGAATCCATAGTGTTTGTATAATAATAAGTTGAACACAAGTTTCAAGTTTAATAAAAAGTGGGCTACGTTGGTATACGCCCATAACATAAACAGTGGGCCATGATGTTAGCGCCCATAAAGTCAGTAGTTGTAGTACCGTATCATGATTACAGTACCATGTTATTGCTCTAAGTCTCATGAACGCAAACCTTAACAGGTGGACATCATCAAAATGATGTTAGTACAGACATCATAAGGATGCTTTCTGTAACAGTGCCCTCGGGCAGGAGCTTGCCATTCTCCCGTTTGTTCTCAAATATAGTGCATTTGGTTACCTATCCGGCTAACACAAATGGGGCGTCAACTGCCAATAGATCTATTCACGATATTCGCGTTCACTCGCAAGTGATTAATGATTCATGATGTGAGGAACTTTCAGTGGCAAAAGTGTGTCTTAGGCAATAACAATCAGGATAGCATACATAAAAATATACTTGTGTTCATGTTTGTAGCATGTGTCTTCCCATGAGATAGAAAAATGTATAAAAATGGATTCATGAACTCACGGTAATCCGTATAAGTTAAAGTACTTGTGTAAGTAAAAGCAAGTAGTTGAGCATGTATCTCCCCCAAAAATAGTATAAAACAATTGAAAATGGGGCTATGAAACTCACCTTAGCGTGTAGTGACATAAGTAATGCAACGGTGTCAAATAAAGCATGACAATAAGGAATCGGCACAACCTAATAGATATGAGCTTGTGTCAAAACATGACACACAAAAAGTAATTGATTCGCATGATTTTCAAAGGATAAAACGTTTTAGTCTTCGTGGAAGATTCGTTTCAATGTTTGTAAGAAAATTTAGTATCATCACTCGTGTGGTAGTATAAAATCATAGACTCAAGACAAACGAACACCAAAGTATAATATATATTATAAAGTAAAAGAATAGACAAGATGTCTCAAGAAAACGAGTCGCAAAAGTATTGACGGGTGAATTCTAGGCGAGAGGATAATGACAAGAGAATTCAAGTTGAGAAGATAACAGTCAAGAAAGTGGCGACGAGGAAATATGTCAAGAAAACAAATCAAGTGGTAGGTTTCAGTATTTATCCCATAATATTCAGATAGTTTGTATAAAACAAAATGTTTTATACGTAAAGGTAAGTTTGAATATATAATTCAAACGTTATACAAATTAGATTGTACCATATGTCATTTGACGAGTTTATAATAAGAGTTCTTGTAATAGTGTAAGAATATAAATTTAATAAAATTTCGTCATGACCCGTTCCTTTATAGAACGATACCAAGTCGATAGACTTTAAACAAAAATCAATTTCTACAAATCAATACAAGTTCAACAAGTCCAATGCTTTTAGTCCGGTATAAGTCGGATATCTAAGTCCGTCACGAGTCTAATGTCTAAAGTTCGAGTCCTAATTCGTTATATTCGGTATAAGTCTGATATATGTCCAATGTAGTCCGATAAAAGTTCAAAATATAATCCAATGTCCAATATGTTTAGTCTAATAATATATAATTTCAATGTTTTGTCCAATAGATATCATTATGAGTTTATTAGTCCCAGTCAAGTCTAAGAAGTTTGTCCAATTATCCAATATGTTTAGTCCAAATGAGTATATCCCGTACCGAATTCGTTGTCCAAAATATTAAGCCGAAACTTAACTAATAATTACGATGTCAAAATAAATAAATTACGTTAGTCCTATGTGTAATAATCTTAAATATTATTACTAGTTAGATTAATAGCTTAGCAAATAAGAATACTCTTATTTGTATTTTTATTTTTGAACTTACCCTGCTACTGAAACAACCCAAACGCATCCTTGTCCTAGTTAGAACCACTTTAAATTTGTCTAGCTTAGTTGCAATTACTGTGTCAAATGGACACCAACAGATCATATGACTTTCGCTTTGGTAACTGAATTTTAAACAAGAATATATGTTATGCAAGTAATGCTAGGTCTATATATATATACACCAAGGAGTAAAGAAACAACATAAGAAAACTTAAGTTATGTAGACAATATAATATCCTTCCTGGTGGTTTTTATTGTTGATCCGAACAGAAACAACAAACACCACCCTCTCGGGTTTAATTGTACCAAACCGATACTCAACAACAACCCTCTTAGGTGTTGTCGTGAGCCAAAGCTGAACAAACCCTAGGTGGGTTGCGGCTGCACCACGCAGCCTTAATTTTACAGCTTACAAACTTTAAAAATTTTCTTAACCAAAGCCTAAAAAATAAGTCAAACATTTATCAGCCAATGTATATAAGTTTAAAACGAACACCCCGTGGGTGTGGGCTGCGACAACAGGTAATGAACAAACACCCTTAAGGCTGACTTGGTGACCTGACAGCAGAAGAAAACGCACATGTAGTTGGGGGCTCTCGGTGGTGGGTCGAAATCTAAAGTCAAACAAACAAGCACACCCTCAGGGTGGCTGTGAACCGAGAGAAACAAGAAGCACCCCTTGGGGATTTTGTGGTTGACGCGAGCTGAAATAAACAACAACAAACACCCATCTTGGGTTGTTGTTGTGGACCGAACAAAGGCAAATCAAACAACCCCTTTGGGTGGTTTCTTTCCAGTCGAGAACAAACACACCCGAATAAAAAAATAAGTCAAGATTTTCAAATAAGCAAATCTAAGACTAACCTGAGACCAAAGTGGGTCGAATCACCCTAAACGGATTTAAAATCAAAGCCGAACCAAACAATATTAACATAAAAAAAAAGGAATACATAACCATGAGCAAGATCGCAGTCAAATCGTGACCCTCAAGGGTCTCGACCCAACCCCAAATTGGGTATACACACGACACGACGCAAAAATCAAATAAATTCATATTAGCAATACATCAAGTGGATAATTTATACTAACAAGAGACCAAATCGGGTTTAACCCGTAACCCATACGTGGGTTTCTTGACCCGACCAGAGAGTAAAACTGATCAATTACAAACATCACTTTAACGAGTTTGACCACACGAATAGCTTTTCAAAAACATTAATAAACTTGTTTTTAATTCCACGAAAACCATATAATATGATCTAACAATCAGTTCTAATTAAAGAACAAGATGTGTAAAAGATTGATGTATGGTTTAACATACCAACGTGAGGAGGGAAGACACGAGATGGTGGTGCTACTGTGGCGATTAACTTGAACCAAACGAGACCCAAAGACCACGATTAAAACCCCAAATGACACACGACAACCTTGGATCTTCAGTAAAGATGGATAGAAGTGGTAGCTTGTGATGGTGTGGTGGCAGTAGAAGTGGTACCATGGTGGGGCGTGAGGCGGTTATCAAGAGAGAGGAGGGAAGGGTAGTGAAAGAGTGAGAGAGATGGAAGATAAATGATAGATATGATCTATCTGTTCTTTTAAAGTATAAAAAAAAGGCGGTGGGGATAATTTATTAAAGGGTTAGGATGATCACTACAGTATTATTTAGTGTATTGTGTACCCCGTGTTCTATTGAGCTAAAGTATGAACGCAGTACCCTGGGTTGGTAATTGCGAGAAATATATTTCTGGGAGTGTTTTTATAAGAGTAGTATATAAACAATATTATCGACTCCAAGAAATAACTATCAGGATTTAACCAGAACTAGTGCGGTGTCGGTTACACGTTATATGTAGTTTTCACGTTTTACGAGATAACTTCTCGTTAAATAGACAGAAGTGAACGAAAACGTTCAGCGGGTAATAATTCGAATCATAATGAATTAATTAACTTGGGAAGTTACCGGTTAACTACCGATTACAGTATTTGATTTTAAATTATGGTAAAAGTCAAAGGGTAAAATAATCATTTTACCTGATAAAAATTTACGTCACATTTGTTAGTCGTTGTGATTAGATGAACTGATAACGTTTAATCTTTAAAAAAAAATTGACGTGGAAAAATGGATAAGTATTCTTTCATTAGAATATTATATTAATTTAATTGAAGGTGAAATTTACCGGTGGTTACACATATCCACAAACCATGAAATTCTCAAATGCATATCACCAATAATAGAAGAATACAATAATGTTTAAAGCAAAAACATACAAACCAAAATTAACCTTGAACAAAATTAATTTTAAAGTATTTTCTTACTTCTTCATTCTTTTTTCTTTTTTATTTTTTTATTTTTTATTTTTTTTATGGATAGAACATTAGAACTCATCGTATTTCTTCAAAAGAACATCACCAACATGACATCAGTCATGTTAAAGTAGTACCATATGAAGCATAACTTACCTTCAACAGTATATTATGTTCTTACCTCTTTACCTTTTTCATATATATCAGTCATCGTATTTCTTCAAAAGAACATCACCAAGACAACAATATCGCTCACGCTGAAGCCAAAATCAATGAAGCCTGTAGAAATAACACAAAATAAAACTTCTAGAAAAAACCATATAAGAATGAAAACCAAGATGGATGTTAGGAGAATGGAAGATTGTACGTATAGTAGTTTTGTGTTGTATACTTATCTTGTGCATGAACGTATGTTGTCTAAAGAAATCAACACGCGCTTGGTTTTGTCTGGTTGTGGTGACTTTTTTCTTAAACCAAAATTGTTTAAATGTGATGATGTTCTTTTATATACACTGCACTTTCTCTCTTAATGGAAATGGAACATACCTGTAAAGGAAACACCCTGAAGAAGACAATAACTTTAATAAGAGTGGGAATCAAAAAGCAAACGAAACTGAGGATTTTAAACAACCGCCACTTTGAGCAGAAACACCATCACTCCCATCAGCCGCCTAAACAATAAAAGTTTCAGAAAATTAGTTGGTTAAACTCTAACCTATAAGACTAATTAATGGCAAAAATGTGATTGTACCAACTAAATCTACAAGAATATGAACAACATTAAGAGACATAGCAAGCAGATAAAAGAGGAAAAATAATTTTTAACCTGAAGATACGTTGATGGAAAAGAGAGTACAAGCACATAGTTGAGTTGGGAGAAAATGAAATGCATGTCCTTTCCTTTTAGCCACTGGTAGAAGCAAATAAAGTGGGGAGTTGAAAAAAGATGTAAGAATAGTCCCTAACAGTAGAGTGAGGTGTCTATTTTTTGAAGTGTTACAGTAAATAAGAGTATTTCATTTATACGAAACGTTTTCTTTAGTTTTTCAAGATAGTAATACGTGTCATCCATTTATGTGCGTACGTGGCATTTTTAAGATGTGTTACACCCCATATTAATTTGTTAAGCTGAAAACACCCCATATTAATTTTAATGTGTTAAGTTTAATAATTTGAAATTTCAAATTAGGTTTAACATGCTATCGAAAATAGTTGACTTACATTTTTAAAAGAAACTGTATTGTTTGTCTTATGTTGCTAGAATCACGCACAAATAAAAATATTATTTTCATTTTCAGTGTTATTAAATGTTTTCATCCGTTTTTTGATATGTTTTAAATATTTTGTTCTTTTATTTGAATTATCGTGTATTGCAACATTATTCAATTAAATTTAAATTATTTTATGTTGTATGAATAAAAATTAAACGAAACAATTAATCAAAATATTGCAGCTATAATTATATGTTTTTATAAAAACTGATTGTTATGCACGAATACTCGTCTAATTTATTATAAAAATCAAAAATAAATTAAGTAATATGCATAAATAATAAGACAAAATTAAAAACATGTCCTAAAATAATATCTTGATTTATTTTCTTTCGATTATATAAATATTAAACAAACTTTGTTTGTAAAAGCGTCATAAGCTTTTATGAATTATTAAAGCTATACAATGATAATGGTTTTTTAAGGCAAAGAAAAGCTTATATTAAAAACATCAACACATAAACACCGATTTTTCATAAGTCATCTTTGCCTAGATGAAATTGTGTTATTAGTTAAATGAATTAAAAATTATTAATCAGTGATGTCATAAATACAAAATAGAAAATATTTAATTTAATTGTGATATAGCCCATTTTGACAAAAAAAAATTGAAGGGTTAATTATATATAATAGAAATGAATTTCACAATTTCAACAATTATAGGTCGCAAGGTAAAATTTAATATTTATTAATAATTTAAGTAATATAACTTTTAAAAGGATTTCACTATTACCAATTTGATCACCCACTACGTGTTAAACTTGTAAATTAGAGTTATTTGATATTTTTATTTTATTTTTATGCTTATTTGTTAGCTTGTTTGGTATTTTTATTTTTATTTTATGCTTATGTATTAGCTTATTTGTCATCACCACTATAACTTCAACTCAAAACAAGCAACCAAAATACATCATCTTCATCAAAATCCGAAAACCACCATCTTTCAGATAAATTTTCCTGCGATCTCCATCTTTTCCTGCGAGCTCAATTTTTCAGAGAACACTACAGATACAACAATTTTCGATTGTGATTTATAAATACATAACCAACATAAACATGATCTCAGAAATCCAACATCATTAATCTTTAAATATAGAACTACAAATTTTGTTTTTAAAAAGTGAGATTAGGAGGCCCATGATTTGTTTCTTTCAAATCCAAACTCGTGTGTTTTCATCTGGTAATATCTTTCAAACTCGATTAACAAAACTTGATTGTTGTTTTCAAAACACAAACAACAAAGCCAATATATAAATTTGGCTATCAATATCAATTTTTCTCTCTCACCAAGAACCAAAAACAACTCATTTCAACAAAAGTCGTCTGTGAACATACTCGATTATTACTGTCATATTTTCTCTCTCATAAAAAAACAATAAGATCACAGTAACAACAACAAGAACATATTAAATGTTTCAAGAAACAAACCCAAACAACATCATATGATTTCAAAATCAAAACACCATCCCGATACTAAAAAAATAAAATCTTCAAAAGGATTGTGTTTTTTTGTTTGTGTAATCATTCTCTAAGGTCTTATATATGTAACCGATGTAATAGGTTAAGGTTTGGACATATGTTATTGTTATGCTTGTACTCATTAGGTTATGTCTCATGACTAATGTGTATCACGAGATACGTTTATGTTTAGACAAGGAGTCACGAGACTCATGTGTAGTGTGGGTATAAATACCCCTCAAACCTTACATAATGAATTAAGTGTGTCGGTGTGTTTCATTGTATATCCTATCTATATTTCGATTCTAATAAAAAAAACAAGTTCTTTTATCTCTTTCTCTATCTAAAACTCTCTCTAAGATCGTGTATGGATTCTTGATATATTGTGACCTAAAATTGGTATAAAATCTAATATGTGATTGATGGAGTGATTGCTTTTAAAAAAACCATCAAAATTATGTTTAAAAAGATTTTCGAATACAAAAAGTACAACCAAGATAGTTCTTTAGTCAAAAACAAAGATTTTACAGATAAAGTTTGAAACTTGTTAGTTTAAAAGATTTAATAGGTTTTTGGTAAGTATATGTTGGCTCTAAATCAGTCTTTAAACATCAAAAGTGAAGACTTGATAGTGTTTTTGGAAAAAAGTGATAGCTTTTGATATTATCTCGGTTGTACTACCTTAAAACTTATAAGTACATGTGAAGGGGGAGTATTTATAAAAGTACAAAACTCTCAAAGTGTTAACAAAATATGTTTTATAATCATAAATACTTTGCGAGATTTTACAAAGAGGTTTTATGGCAACACGATCTACATTGAACCTAGGATAATCATGGATTTATAAGGTGATTAAGGTTAGGTTCTATGTCCTATGATCTGCCAGAGCCGGAAGGATCTACCCAAGAACAACACCAATAGTTAGAATTAGAAAGTCCTTAGGTATGATTGAAAAAAGGAGTAATGTGAGGAAAGGAGAAAGAAGGGGTTAAATAATGAAAAAGAAAACATGTGATAGGGTGAAAAGAAATAGCCCTCCATAAACTTAGGGCATAAACTGGGTCAATACATCTACTACTGGTTGTCACAAAGATGACATCGGTATTGAAGAGAAGATGTCATGTTAGGAATTAGAAATTCCAGGTATTAAAGAGTCGGTCACCTCAAGTATATGTAATCGTTAGAAAGCTCGTAGTCATAGTACTTCTATGTTAAGTAGTATTTAGTTTAGTAACACCGTGGAGGACGGACGGGTCTTTACCCACTGTATGCCTGATCCACAGCCCGTTGTGTGGCGTTTTATTGTAAGACTATAAATACTCTCTACCTTCCAAGGTAGAGAGTTGGAGCTCATAATAAGAATTTTCTTTCTCTCACTAAAGTTCCCTAAACCTCTAACTTTCTCTCTCTAGAATTCCACTTATACGCCTACTTTGTGTTATGGTTTGATGTGTATGTGAAATCCAATATCCTACAATTGGTATCAAGAGCCATGGTTAGATCATATCTTACATATCTTTGGATTTCTAGTGGTTTTTAGGGGGTTTTTGAGTTTGAAAAAGTTTAGTGGTTTTTGCCTCATTTGGTTGATTTCTAGTGTTAAAGTTTGGATTTTGGTAGTACTTTTGTGTTTAGAATCATCACAAGTGTTTAGGTTTTCATTTAGAAGGTTTGAATCATAGTGGTTGGGTTGTTTTTGGATTGAAAAGTGGTGTTTATGTGTTTTTCATGCTAGCGACTTGAGCCACGGAAAAGTTTTCTTGGTAGCGACTTGCTTTACAATTTGGTAGCGAGTTGTAGTTGAAAGTCTTAGCGAGTTGGGTTAGCGACTTGTCTAGTGAGACAAGCCGACAAATAGTACACTTAGTGGATTCTCCACTACGGGTAGCGACTTGGTGGAAGTTAGCGACTTGTACTTGTGTTTGTTAGCGACTTGGTGTTAGCGATTTGGTGCATAGCGAGTTGCTATTTAGCGACTTGACACATTAGCGACTTGGATCTTAGCGAATTGCTGTCAAAATTTTCCTAGCGACTTGAATCTTAGCGAGTTGTTTATATAGCGACTTGACTGTGTACTAGCGACTTGACTGTGTACTAGCGACTTGGGATTATAGCGACTTGGGTTTATAGCGACTTAGTAGTTAGCGACTTGGTTCAAGATTTTCTAGCGACTTGGGTGAATTTTAATACGGTTTTCTCTTGATTTAGTAAAATCCCGTGAAAGAATCTATTTCCCGGTTTAATCATAGAGTTATAAAATCCCGTTTAATCAGTCATCATGTCTACCAACGTTCCTACAATCATCTCCACTGTTTCCGAGGATGTTCAAGCAGCTGGTTCAGATACTCGTCCACCCATGCTTGACAGAACAGACTACGACTCTTGGGCTCAAAGAATCAGATTGTATTGTCTTGGAAAGGAAAATGGGGTCAACATTCTCAAATCAATTGATGAAGGACCATATCTGGTTGAGACTACTAGAGACATAATTGATACAGCTGAAGATGGTACATTGATTTACGGAATGGACAGACCAAAGATGTATGATGAACTCAATGATAAGGAGAAGAAGAGATTCGATGCAGATATCAGGGCTTCTAACATCATATTGCAAGGTCTTCCAAAAGACATATACAAGCTTATCAACCACAACACTGAAGCAAAGGCTGTATGGGATAATGTTAAGATGCTTCTCTCAGGTTCTGAATTAACCATGGAAGACAGAGAATCTCAACTCTATGATGAATTTGAGCACTTCAAGATGAAACCAGATGAAAGTGTCTATGAGTACTATGTGAGATTTCATAAGCTGGTGAATGACATGAGGAACATCAGAATGACTATGCCCAACATTCAGCTGAACTCAAAATTTGTAAACAACATGAATCCCGAATGGCACAAATTTGTTACTTCTGTGAAGCTCACTAAAGGATTGAAGAATACTAACTATGAGCAGCTCTATGCCTTCCTTCTTCAGAATGAGAGACATGCCATGTTTGAAAAGAGGATTCTTGAACAATTCAAAACAAATCCAGGAGAGACAAGCTCATCAAATGATTCAACTGCCTTCTACTCAAACATTGGGATTACCACTAAAGCTTCACAAGTTATACCCATGGGTGATGGAACTCACAAACTCATTCCTGATCCAAAGTTCAAACAAGCTGATGCTGATGCACACGTGGGTAACTTCATTAATCAACTGGCTCTCCTGATTAGTCAAAACATGAATTCTCTCCACAAACCAACAACAACCTCAAAACAGCTTCTAACCCACACAATCAAGCTACTGTCAGAGATGGGAAAATTGTTGTGCAACCAGTTCAGGAAAGACAGTATGATCAAGGAAGAGGAGGAGCTGGTAGAGGTTATGTTGGTAATCAGAATCGAGGAAGAAATGGAAATCAAGGTCAAACTAAGCCGATCAAATGCTATAACTGTGGTGGTGAGGGACACATTGCAAGGAACTGCACATCTCCAAAACGTCCACAGAATGCTGACTACTTCAGAGATAAGATGCTGCTTGTACAAGCTCAGGATAATGGTGCTGCGTTGGATGAAGAGGAGTTATTGTTTCTTGCTGAGGGCAATGCCAAGACCTATGATGCAGATGTGGATGAGCAGCCAATTCAGGAGATAGGTCACAATCATCAGAACGCCTTTCAAGTCGCTGATTGTGATGCATACGACTCTGATGTGGATGATGGACCTACTGCACACACAATTTTATGGCTAGCATTTCTCCAATGGTTTCTCCCAAGGTCTCTTCTTCACCACAAGCTGGCCCATCCAAAGACAAACTCATCTCAGAGGTATTAAAACTATACGATGATGCTGATGTACAAAAGATGCATGACAAAGTACAATCAACTGAAACTATTGAATCAAATATTGAAAACATGGGTAATATCAATGTTGTCCCATATGATCAATATGTGAAACAAAGTGAAAGTGAAATTGTATCAAGTGATGCATCGTCTGCAGTCAACAATGACTATGTTTTTTATGAATACACTGCATGTGCCCCTGATGATGCCGTTATCTCTGTACTGAATGCCTATAAAGAACGTGTTGCTATTTATGAACAACGTGCTAAATTTGAGTTGACCAACCGTGAGCAGGAAATGGATGACCAAATGCGTACAACTATTAGAAAAAGTAGGTTTAGAGAAGAAGTATTAAAACAAGAGTTAAACTCCTTGCAAGAAAAACTTTCAAAAACTGCTAAGCAAAAACAAGAACTTCAAGAAAATGTTAAAATGCTTAAGCAAGAATTCAGTGCTAAGGAATCAAAACTTTTGAATGATTTTTCTAATCTAAAAACCTTGAAAAACAAGCTTGAAAATAAGTTGTACGTACAAGGAAACACCATTCAGACTGCTCACATGATCACTAAGCATAGAGTCCTAAGCGATAAGCATAGCATTCCCCTTGTTGAGGAACCAAATCCAGAGGTCATTAAAAAGGCTAGAAATGCTCATAAGGTTCTCTATGATGGCAAGGAAATCCTTAAACCTAGACAGAAACCTAGTTGCGCTGAGTGCACAGAGGAAGATAAGAAATCTGATGAAATCACTAGGGAAAAGTTAAACAAGAAACTAGCTGATCCAAAATGTAAAGAAAAGAAAGTAATCATCACACCCCATGATTACAAAAAGGAGAATTGGATTGCCTTAAACAAGTTTAAGTCTCAGACATTGTTAACTCCCGAACAAGTGTTCTGGAAAATGGATTTAGATAAGCAGAAGGCTGAAAATATTGTTGAAACCAACCCCCCCCCCCCTTTGGAAAATGCCTAGAGCGACTGTGTATCCTCCAAATACACCAATGCATCTAGTTCCTAGAACAATTGCCACTAAAAGCAAGACCTTAATCAGTCAATATGTTATCTTTCAACTATTTGTTGATTTTGAGAAAACTTGCAAGAAAAGGATCACACCCACTGGTATAACTGAAGGAGAAAGAGGTTTTGAGCAAACTAAAGAATGTTATTTAACTGAAGTCATGCCTTTCTTTAAACAACTAAAAGATCACTTTGAGAGTCTTAAAAAGGGAATGAATTCAGACATTAAAGAAATGGAAAAGGAATTTGATGCTATGATAGTTGAGGTTAGTGACTATGAGCGAGCATTAATATATAATGAGATTGAAAGGAAGAACTTGCATACACTGAATGAGAATATGATTTCTGAATGTATTGCTCAAGATGTGTTTTTCACTGCTACAACTTGTTCTATTAATGCTTCTCAATTTCATGAATTATCTGTTGCCCTGAAAGTCTCCCATGATCGTGTCATTGAGCTTGAAAAAACTAATTCTAAATTAACTGAGAAAATTGAACTGGATGATCACGACAATTTGGTTAAACATTTTTCTAAACTAGAGAGTTGAGCATTTTAATTTACAACTAAAATATCAACATCTTAAAGAAAATGTCAAAACTTCAAATATCAAGACATCCTCAGATGCTCCCGAGTTTGATGCAGTTTTTCAAATTAACAAACGTGATGAACAGATTCAAGCTCATTGCAACACGATCAGAAAGTTGAAAGCCCAAATCTCTCAATTAAAGGGTCAAAAGAACAATATGACAGGCTCCCAAATGCCTCCTCCTTTAGATTCTCAGAATTCTCAAACTTTTCATCTTCAAAACTTAGTTAATGCCTTACAAAAGGAAAACAAGAGTTTTCTAGAAGAAAATGAAAAAGTTAAACGACATTTTAAAGAGTTATATGATTCAATAAAAGTCACCCGTGACCAAAACAACGAAAAAACAACGTCTTTACAAAAGGAAATTGAGAATCTAAGAAGTCAGGGAAATGGGAAACTACCACTTGTTTTCAATAAGAATGTTGTCTCAAAGTCACCCTTAGATTGCAAATACACTGTGACAGTTAAATATATTCCTCCTCATCTTAGGAATAATGAACATGCTTTTCATGACTACTGTGCTCACCTTAAGGATAGTCTAGAATGTCTCTGTGAGATTGTCGAAGAGGATTTCATTAACAAACCTCTTGATAGTGAAATTAGGTTTGCTTGCCTCCAGGCCAAACGATCTCAAGAGCTGCTAGAATGTGTAATTGCAACATGTCCCAAATCCTTAACCTTAGGTGCAAAAGGCAAAGCTGTGATGCCTTGTTCTATGCCTAGTGCCGAGCCTTCAAACCATTCTAGGCCCAGTTTTAAGAAAGTATACATCAATGTGGTGTCTAGTAATACAGATCCTTGCACGTCTAGTTTAGGAATGCAAAAAGTAGATCAACCAACTAATGTTCCTATAATTCCCTCTACAGGTAATCAATGACATTAAAGCGAGCAGGTCAAAGTCTCAAGACAATACAAGGAATGATAGGACCTCGCAAGCTAAAATGTGCATTGGAAGAGAGTAGAAGACCAACCTAGGATCTTTAAGCTTGAGTTGAATAAACGTCGTGTTGATTCTAGTATTAGCCTTAGGCGTACTGTAATTAATTCGAATTCTGATACTATTTGCAAACCTTGTAATGATGTCTGCTTGAATTCTGTTGCTAATCATGAATGTGGTGTGAATGCTTTGTCTAATGCTGTCAAATGCCCAGTTAAAATTGTTAACGCTAATAATCGTGCAAAGAAGGCAAAAACGAAAGATTGTTAGAAAATAGTGGAAACCCACAGGAAGAACTTTTATAAAGATAGGTTATTATTGGATACCTTTTGGCCATAAGAATAATTAGTTTTGCTCTCAAACTACTAAGATTATGCCCACTAGAAAATGGATGCCTAATGGTAGAACTATTCCCTTAAGAAGTGAACATACTTTGAATAGGTCAAATACAGACACCAGGATTGCATCTATTCCCAATGATTCCATTGCTTCTACTTCTGATATGGATGTTTCTATTTCTGATGTGGGGTTCCAATTACTGTTACTAACCAAGTGGAACCCATTCTTGCATGGGGATCAATTATCCGTTATCCATTCTTGTTGTGTTCAACTGCTATGGTCGTTCAAATCGTTCTGGTACACTGGACTCAGGCGTTCCAACATATGTAGAGACCGGTCGCGGCTCATGAACTTCGTGAGCAAATTCGCCGGACAGTTAGATTCGGTAATGATCATTTCGGTGCAATTATGGGTTATGGTGATTATGTTGTTGGTGATAGTGTTATATCTAGAGTATACTATGGAAGGCGACCGTAACAACTTAAAACAGCTTAAGCACAAATGCAAAGAAATCAGGGAGAGTATGTGGGGTTTCCCAGTGTCTTCAAGTCTCAACAGATCGAGAATAGTTCAAACGGTAAGTGTCGAGTAGATTTTGAAGGGAAAGGCTGTGATGGTTATACCTAAAGAGCGATCACTTAACACACGGGCTTAAATGATCCCAATAAAAAAGAAAATTAGTAAATATTAAATAACGCTATCACTATTTTTACAATTGATGCGGAACGTTTAAAGCAAAACTTACGTTTAAATAAAATTACTAACGTGACAAAATAAAAAAGATCTAAAGAAATAAAAGACCTTACAAAATATGAAATGACATTTTTACAAACTAATGATACCCACAAAGTTGATTTAGAAAAAGGAAGATTATTCTAACTATTATCTATTGATTATTAATCAAAAACTATTTTAACTAGTTAATAATAGCCTGAAAATACAAAAAAAAAGAGGAATAAAGCAGAAAATAAAATTTAACTTGGAAAAGTCTAAAATAACAAAAAGAATTTTCAAACTATATGATTTTTGTTTTTTGATTCTTTTTCTATTTTCTGAATTTTAAACTATTAAAAACTAATTAAATTACTTAAAAATACAAATTAAACTATGAAAAATCTTGAAAATTACTTTTTTTACTGTTTTATATTATCTAAACCTAGAAAAAAATGAAAATTATTTTTGAAACTTTCTGAATTAATAATTGTATTAAATTGCGATTTAAATGCTAAAAACTAATAATTTTTAAGAAAAATAGTAAACAGGAAGGGAAAAAAATATGAAAATTTCAGGAAAAGTCTAACATATTATAGAGAACTATGACCCAAAATAGACAAAACAAGTGGTTGTTTGGAGGAAAAATGATAATGTTGCATGTTTACTAAATAAGCAGGGCGTAAGCTCAAGAATAAAGACAAGCACCAAACCTAAACAAGAGCTACAATAACCTAAAACTACCTAAATGCAACAAGAATAAACAAGCTATAACCACAGATTGCAATTACAAAGGATTTGATGAAATGAGCTTTGGGCGCTAAAAAACAGCTTTAGGTGGCTAGCTTCGGGACATGAAATAAGCACTCAAATAAGCTAGAAACCAAAAACCAAAACTTGTAACTTACACTAGACCTGGGTGAGAGCTTATAAACCAAAAGCTGAGACTTGGACAAGCTCAACTGAGCTTGTAGCAAGACCCTTAAATGGCCTGTGCACACTCACTAATACTCGAGCGACAAGTATAATAAGCCATATTGATAAGCGCTTTGAAGCCTTAAAAAATGACAAAATTCTACAAAATGACAATAAGCAAGTGGACCAAATTTGAACTTTTAAATTACCAAGATTCACATGAATTGGCCCAGAATGAATCAAGGAAAATTCATCCTATTCGTTCAAATCCGGTTTGTCAAGGTTTTGACTTTTGATAAAACCTAAAAAGTTGGACTTAATGTGAACTTTGAAAGCTTGATTTGTGACGATTATGATGTTTTAAGATAAATTAAACCTAATGCAAACTAGTTCTATGTATTTTTGAACAAACAAGTTTTGAATTAACAAATTCACACGCTTAAGTTATGAAGACAAATGAAAGGTAATTTGACTTTAGGGCTCAGAAAGTACGCTTAAAGACTCAAATGAAGTTCAAAGTAGCTACACAAACACAAATCAACAACATCCAACCACCGAAAGGTGCCATAAAGACAAGATAGCATATCAAATCCAAACACAACTTCTTTGGAACCTGATATGAACTTAAAATGAGACCAACCATTCTTAACTAGCCAATGCCATTGGATCAAACCGGAAATTCAATTACTATAATGACCACTAATTAAAATGTGACTTAAACCATTTTAACCACAAATACAAAACAAACACAAAATGCAAAACTGAGTAAAATTGAATCGAAAGACTAGCACTCATCATCGATCCGCTTTGTTTGCAGCTAGACCGTAAACCAAACTAAACTATTCCATGTCAAATCCAACCCAAATCCATTCTCAAATCACCCCATGTTCTCTTTCCAAACTGTTGAACTAAATCAGGCCGCATAGCTGGACTTATGTTGACTTTACCAGTTGTTAACTATGTTTCAAGCTTACTCAGCTTGCAAAACAAGCTTAGATAAGCTGTTTGAATGATATGAAGCTTATTGAAGCTGAAATAACAATTGAATTTGAATTTTTGCAACAAAGGAGCCATATAACTTGAAATGTTAAAACAATGTGAATCTCATTTGAAATCATGCTTTTAATACATTTAAAACAACTTTAATGATATATTGAAACAAAATATTACAACTTAAGCTTAATTAAAACATAATTATGAAATACGACATACATGGGAAAATGAAAAATTAACTACCCCTCCTTCTCTTGTTCCTCTTCCTTCTTTATGCTCTGTGATCTCTTCCACGCTCGGTGAGTATCCCACCTCTTGGAGCCAATGGTTGAGTTTTGAGTGTGGTTACTGCTTTTATTGGCTTTGAGGAAAGACAATTTGACTTGTAGCCTCGCTTATCAACTAGGGGTATTTATCAGGGCGGGTAAAGTTACAATACAATGATTTAGGTGGAAAAGTGAAGTGATGCTCGAGAGTCATAGAGCAACTGGGAAGAAGATAAGGTGAGGGAATGGGGAAAGTGGAGTTCGACTGGGGTTCAAAACAAAAGTAATGACAGTGGGGGGTCAAAGGTTTAAATGGCAGGGGTCTAAAAGGTTTCGGGAAGGCTTCAGAAGTTAATAATACAAGGACTAAAACTCAGATTGAAATTTTGAAGGACCAATCTGCTAATACCCAAAGTTCTCACAAGTGGTCACATTTGGAGAAGATTTAATAAAGATAAGGACTATTTTGACATTTTCAAATTTTCAAAGGACCAAACTGACAATTTTGAAAGCTCAGGACCTAAGTTGTAAATTTGTAATTTTAAATCTCAAGGACTAAGTTTAACAACTTAAGAATCCCTGTGACTTAAAATGATATTTTTCTTATTTGGTTTTTACTGTGGACTGCTTTTGACAACTTTTGAAACTCGGGGACTAAACTGCCAATTATGCAAACTTGATAATGCTTTTTCACTGTGATTTTGATATTTTTGTGCATTTAAAACACATAAAACACTTATTTGCGGATATTTTTGATCATTTTGATGCATCGAAGTGTTTTATGGTTTTGCTTCAATTAGACAAAAAATGATAGATTTTGACACTCATCAAAGGTCTTGGTCATAATCTGTTTCCTCTCACGGTCAATTTCAGATTCTGATCTAGAGAAGTCTTCTCTAAAAACATACTTGTTTTGTTAGAGAACTTGATGGTAAGGAACTTTAAGAGGAACTCGTGGTTCAAATCTTTACACCATCTCTATAGAAGATATGATGAAGTCTTCCACCGCTTGTTGTCAAAGGCTTCAAAACAAAGTCATGGTTATGGCATCGCGCCTCAATCACTTGAACTTCGCACCATCAATGATCTCTCCGAAAGGACTTAGTTGTAGGTTTACCTCACTAAAGTATGAAAAGGATCATCTTTGTTCAAGATGTCAATTGGGAAAAGGAAGTATTCTTAAACCCAAACCTACTAACTCTACGAAGTTCTTCATACAATTCATATGGATGTGGACCAATGAGTGAGAATATCTTTGGGAAGAAATATGTGTTAGTTGTGGTTGATGATTACTCTAGATTCTCCTGGGTCAAGTTCTTAAGGACAAAGGATGAAACTCTTATATCATCATCAAACTCATCAAACAAATGCAGGTTCGACTTAACAAAACCTCAAATTATCCGGACAGACAATGGAACCGAGTTTGTTAACAAACAACTTAGTGAATTTTATGAAAGCATTGGAATCAGCCATCAAAGATGTGTTCCACGAACTCTCAACAATCTGTAGTTGAAAGACTAAATCAACTCTTGTAGAAGCCAGAACAATGCCGATTTACTCAAAGGTTCCAATGTTTCCTCGGTCAAGCTATTGCCACGCATGCTACACACAAAATCGTTCCCGATTCACACCGTTCATGGAAAAACTCCATATGAACTTGTCCACTACAGAAAACCTAATCTCTCTTTCCTTCGTGTGTTTGGTGCATTGTGTTATCCAACTAATGAGGTCAAGACTTAGGCAAACTTAGAGCTAAAGCGCACATTGAATATTTGTAGGGTATGCACCAAACAAAAAGGGATACCGAATCTACAACAAAAGAACCCGAAATATTATGGAAACAATTCACGCTTACGCTTGATGAGTCGACGGTCAAATGGCTCCTGGACAATCCAGTTCAGAACCCGCACTTCAAAACAGTTCCATTGGTTCATCCCTTGTTCCAAACTTTTCTCAAGAAACTCCATATGTACCTCCATCTCAAGATGATTTAAAGAAATTGTTTGATCCTATGTTTGATGAACTTTATGATCTAAGTACTAATGAGGTTTCGATTCCTACAACAGAGGTCGTTCATATTCCCGTGAATGAAGTCAATCCTCAGCCTCAATATCATTAAGTCAAGAAGCACCTGCCTGATCCTTCGTCTCATCAACAAATCATCATTCTTCAAATGTACATCATGGAACTGCTTCCGCATCAATGATGAAGTTAATCCCTTTGCTACACTTGAAGATGCTCCATTTGAAAACATATTTGCTTCAATCTTCATCAGAACCATCTTCTTCGAGAGATCGACTCTGCTACTTCAGTCCCTCAACAACTACCACATGAACACCACAGAAAATGGACTCACGATCATCCATTAGACAACATCATGGAAATCATTCTCGCCCAGATCAACACGAAACAACTTGCAACCGATGCCTTGTGGTGCTTCTTCAACTCCGTACTCTCTAAGATCGAACCAAAAGATGTTAAACCGCCATGAATGAAGACAACTGGTTCAATGCCATGCAAGAAGAAATTCATGAGTTTGATCAACTTGATCTATGGGAGTTAGTACCGCCCAGATTGTGCTATGATTATTGCTCTAAAATGGATCTTCAAAGTGAAACTTGATGAGCATGGTGATGTGTGAAAGAACAAGGCTCGATTAGTTAAAATGGATACCGCGAGGAGGGTATAGACTTTGAAGAATCTTTGCTCCTGGTTCGAATCGAGGCAATTAGAATCTTTTGGCATGCCGCAAGTAAGAACATGGTAGTCTATCAAATGGACGTGAAGACGGCATTCCTGAACGGAGATCTTAAAGAAGTCGCCTATGTCACCAACCCGAAGGCTTTGTGAATCCGCATCCTACCCACGTTTATCGCTGAAGAAGGCTCTTATGGTTTAAAGCAAGCTCCAAGGGCATGGTATGATACGCTATCAAAGTTTCTTCTATATACCGGATTCAGCAAAGGAGCAGTTGATCCAACATTGTTCACCGAAAGTCGCAAACATTTAATTCATGTTCAAATTTATGTTGATGATATTTTTGCCCTCGATGACCCCAATGAGTGTGACCGCTTTTCAAATGAAATGAGTTCAAAATTTCAAATGTCAATGATGGGACAAATTTCATTTTTTGGGATTACAAATTTCACAAAGTCCCGGAGGCATTTTCATAAATCAATCTAAATATGCTGCTGAGATCTTAAAGAAATTTGGATTTGATTCAAGTGACCCTGTTGACACCCCATGATTGATCGAACCAAACTAGATGAGGACCACTCGGGGATCATGATTGACCAAACGAAATATCGTAGTATGATTGGATCCCCGATGTACCATCGCTAGTAGACCGCACATCTTGTTCGTTGTTGCATGTGTGTGCTAGATACCGTGCTAAGCCTACTAAAAGCACCTTGAAGCAGTTAAACGGGTCTTTCGGTATCTCCAAGGAACCATCAATATGGGACTTGGTACCCGAAGGACACCGGTATGTCACTAACAGCCTATGCAGATGCCTGATCATGCAGATGTCAAGATACTCGTCAAGTACGCCTGAGGTGCTCGCTTTTGGGTGATAAGCTTGTGAGTTGGTCTTCAAAGAAGCAAATGAGTACTTCTATTTCCTCTACAGAGGCAGAATACATAGCCATGTCATCTTGTTGTGCTCAAATCCTTTGGATGAGATCTCAATTAACTGACTATGGCTTTGAATTCAACAAAATCCCTCAGACTGTGATAATAAAAGTGCTATTGCTCTTTCATGCAATAACGTTCAACACTCAAGAGCTAAGCATATCGACATTCGTCATCATTTCATCAGGTAACAAGTGGAAAAGGGGTGGTGGAACTCTATTTTGTGAGGTCTGAATATCGTTAGCGTTACTTCACCAAAGCTCTTCCAAGAGAACGTTTAGAGTTCATACTTCCACGACTAGGCTTGAAAAGCCTTCAACCAGAACACTCAAACGCTCGTGGAAGAAGACGAGGAGTAAAGGTCTATGCTCATCTATCTCTTGTAAATATTTATTCGAAAACAAAATACAAAATTATAAACTTTCAAAATCCATAAAAATCAAAAATTAAAAAATCTTCAAAAATATTGTCAATTTGTCATGTTTTCTCGATTCGATAATATCTACTTCATATCAAAGAATGACACGGACTTTAGATGTTGCTCAATTCTTTAAAAAAAAAAAAAAAAAGGTGATCCAGAGATTTGACATGATCTCAATGAAAGCTCAAGATCATCAAAGATGTGGATTTACTAAAAGTACAAAATATGCGGACTATGAAGAGTCACTGCTATACAAAGATTACTTGAATCAAGAATTGAAGTCTACGACAAGAACAAAGTCAAGAATGAATGCTAGATTCAACAAAACATACCTCCTCATGGGAGATCAGTTAGGAATTAGAAAATTCCATAGTGAAGATCAAATATTATCTAGCATAAGTTAGCTCTAGACTTGTCGTTATTTACGCTATTAAGTAGTTTATTAGTTATTTGTAGCGTATTTAGTTTAGAGCAACACCTGGAGAAACGGTCTTTACCCATCAATAATGATCCAATCGATAGGATCGATTTCATGTATATAAATACATTCCATCCTAAGCAAGCTTCATTCAATCTAACCTTTACATTTGAGAACCAAAAAAAAAAATTTTTGAGAAAAAGAAAAAAAATGGTTTATTGTCATGTCAGCAAGAACCCGCTTTAAAGAAAGAACAGAGCCATCTCATCATATTTTCAAATTCCATGCTCTGATTCTAAAACATTTATCTCTGAAAACGAACCGCTATGAAAAAAATAACTCTGACTCTATTTTTGATAATCATCTGGATTTATTTGTCAAAATATCTATCTCTCAATCAACAACCTATGTAATTGATTGAGGGGGGAGAATGATTTATTAAAAATTAGCATTCAATTGTTTTCAAAAGATAATCATGCATGTTTAACCAATGGTGTTTAAAATCTCAAAATCGATCCTTATCGCTTAAAACGCTTTCATAATCAAGTCACAATTCTTCCTAAAAGCTTTCAAAATCAATTTAAATCTATAAGAGATCACAAATCTCAAATGATTTGATAATTGTGATAGGGGTAGAATGTGTGATTTAAATTGGATTTAAACTGATAACGTAAATGTTTTATAAGGATGTACAAGCTCTCCTTCCCACATGTGACAAACGATTTCAAATTTCCATGCACATGTTGAGGGGAGCATCTATCTTAAACCTATGATTTGAAACGTGATCACTTATCTCAATGTGCAGGTTCCCTCTAGTATGTGCAAAACTCTTTTCAAATCTCGAGGCACATATTGAGGGGGAGCAAAATCATGAAAACCTCATCCTTCCCAAAATGCTTTATCTACTTGATTCGATTAGGGAAGTGATGTTGATATTTTTTAAAATGGTAATCAAAGAAGTAATTTTTCTCTTGCCTCCGTGTGGAAAACTATTTCAAATACTTGATTCACATGTTGAGGGGAGTTCTTCTTCTAAAAATATCAAAACAATTCTGTACAAAATGCTTTGATAATATATCACAAGTATCCGGATTGATTTTCAAATGGTTTTCAATTGGTTCCTATGGCAGATGAACAATACCGAATAGACCGACCAACGCTTTTTATGTACTATGATATAAGGATGATAAGGTTAGGTATTGGTTCCCATGATCCCGCCAGAGCCGGAGGGATCTACCCACGGACAATCCACTAGATAGTGTAGAGTCCTTAGGTATATTGAAAAAAAGGAGAAAAGTGAGATATGAGAAGAGTGCGGACTGACGAGCTAGTAATCGAATAAACCCAACAAGGTTCTAGTTATGAAGTCTCGGTAAGCACTAGGGGTTGAAGAATGAAAAAGAATTGAATGAAAAAAAGGGGTGAAAAGAAATAGCCCTCCAATAATTCAACCTTAGGGCGTAAAACCGGTTCAATACATACTCGGTGGTTACTTAGGTAACTCGGTATTGAAGACAAGACGTCATGGACCCAGTGACGGACTGCACTAAACTTCCCAAGCTACTCAAGTTCCTCTTAAAAGGGCTTGTTTCATTCTCACGGGGAACCTACATTATCTATCGACTCTTTCTTAGAGATTGTTGATATTGAAGAAGGAGACCCTCTCCCTAGTCTTCGATATAGGATCCAAAAATGCACAAATTGAGTCTAGAGCCACGAGATCATCAATAAATCTCATTAGGACAATTTCAATGAAGACTCTCTGTTTCACACAATGTGGAAAGAGAAATTATATCCTGAGTCCTACGCATTTTCCTTGTGGTATTGCCGTAACATCCGAAAGTGATGTTTACATATTCACTATGAAGATGGAAAGCCTTCTCGAGCCAACATCTAACAAGCTCCTGGTAGGTGGCATGTGAGATCTATTATATAGATCAACCATGTGACAACCGAACAGAAACAATGCTGATTCAATCTTTTGAATCAATCCTGGTTCAGGTTATGGATTGACGGATACCTTTGAAAAAAACCGGTCTTTGTGCTTTAAAACTCTTTTCATTAGCACGTCCGACCGTACTAATTTTTCAAATCAAAAGGTGTTTTATGATTGATAATTGATTTTCATTAAAACCTTCGTTATATTGCAAAAACAATTTCTATTGAGCAATACACGATTGTTTTTCAAATCTCTTTTCATCAAATAGTGGACTTAAATTCGCCGGCACTACTCAATTGTTGTCTTTGAGACGCTCCGTTTGAGAACAGCTAGAGCACCGCGAAACCTGTCAAGGAAATTCTTCGAATTATACCGATCACAAAAGACTTAACGATCACCGGGAACCGTGGGCCGTACCTCAATTCATCGAAGTGATCAAAGACACTTTCGGCGCTTTATTGCTAACTGCCTTATGCAGTACACCCGACGCTTGCGTACTGATCGTAATGGAGCGGTCAATCCATAGCCGCATGCTCACACAACACATTCATATCGAATAAATCATGATTGGTGCATCAATGACTCGATATTTAACTCCATGCTTCTGCTACGCTGCCGCCAATATCATGAATCAACGAAAGCTTCCGCTACTCTGATGAGAAGATATCATGATCCCGAATGTGAGCATGTCGGTCCGAAAGTCACAACATCACATAATACCAACACCACAATGGATGTATCAGAGATTTTCTATTAGCCGATGATCTCAAAAGCTGGCTCAATATTATTATCACGTGGATCAAAAGACCTCCACTTGGATTAACCAAACATGCAATGAGTGGAATCAATGACTACGAGCTTCCGAGCAAAGTACTACATCAAGAATGCAAGATCAATTGTTAATGTAATATCCGATTGTATTCAATGTCATTTTAGTATATGTTTGAGGTGACCTCCCTTGGGGGAGATTGTTAGGAATTAGAAATTCCATGTATTAAAGAGTCGGTCACCTCAAGTATATGTAATCGTTAGAAAGCTCGTAGTCATAGTATTTCTATGTTAAGTAGTATTTAGTTTAGTAACACCGTGGAGGACGGACGGTCTTTACCCATCTGATGCCCGATCCACACCGTTGTGTGCTTATTGTAAGACTATAAATACTCTCTACCTTCCAAGGTAGAGAGTTGGAGCTCATAATAAGAATTTTCTTTCTCTCACTAAGTTCCCTAAACCTCTAACTTTCTCTCTCTAGAATTCCACTTATACGCCTACTTTGTGTTATGGTTTGATGTGTATGTGAAATCCAATATCCTACATGTCATGGACCTCCTCTCATAGCCACTCAAGTTCCTCTTAAAAGGATCTTGTTTCATTTCTCATGGAGAACCTTGCATAATCTATCGACCTCTCACTCAGAGATGTGTTGGTATTGAAACAGAAGGCACTGCTACAGTCTCCAACTACTAAAACTAAAACGTACTTAATCAAGTCTAGATCCATATGAGATTCATCAAATGATCAGAGACATAACATTTCTACACTTGCTGTTCAACAATAAGAACACAAGTTGTAATTTTAGAGTCCTTCGCAGATCCTAGCAATCTGCCAGAACATTTATGAGGGGATTCACACATGTGATCCTCAGTGATTGAATGGAAATTCCTGCCAGTGTCAAAATCAAGTAGAACTGACAGCAGGTCACTTCGGTAATCCCTTGTGGATTACACTTAGTGCTTGCGGTGGTTGTTCAAATGGTCTACAGTCGTGGAGTGATACTTCGGTATACTTCAGCGGCTCACCTGTTTTGTTGTAAGCCAACTTGAGGTATCTAATTCAGGAACAACCTTTTTGAGGATTAGAGTTGAGTCTTCACATTATGCCGCCAAATTTCTCGAAATACAAACCTGTAAGTGCTGGAAATCCCGCTAAGGAGATTCATCTCACGAATCGAGTCCTGAAGAAGTGGGTCGATACTTGGATTTTATCTAAACTATTGATAACTATCATACAAGATTCGGATGGCTGATGAGCCCGAACAAGGTGAATGGAATCAATACATTCACCAGTAAAATAATCGTAGTGAACAATTCTTTAAGAAAGGTTCACCGCAATCGATTGAAGAATATTACTAACCTTTACCATGCATGAAATGGCGAATGAACCTTGGACGGAGATCGTTACCATCACCATGATCATCAACATCCATCCACTTCCACATGCTCATACCAATATCATAACAAAAGATAAAGATTAACAAAGTTCAAATAAAGTTCTCACTAAAGATCATAGCAAAGTAAAGGTTCACGATGATTCTACGTCTAAGTCAAAGAATCTACAAAGTTAAGAGACAAAGATAAAAGGCAATGAAATGAGAACTACACAAGTATGAAGATCCAAAGTCAACAAGAAGTATGAGCATGTCGGAAAAGACGTAAAGACACCAGAGACAAAGACGTTGATGAAAGTAAGGCAAAATTAACATATGATCACAAGAACAAAAACGAAGAACAAAGAAGTATAGATTTAAAGACGTCTCAAGCAAAGAAAGTCAAAGATCAAGTGATGAGATAAAGACATCAAACGACCTATGATGACCAACCCTTAGAGGAAGATTGTTGGGATTACGTGTAATCATTATAAAGTGTCGGTCATATAGTTTATGTAATAGGTCGTTTATTAAATAGGCTTGTTTGTTAGTTTCAAGGCCCGCTCATGAAGTACGCCCATAAGCGGCCCAATAGAACATTAGGGCAACGCCCATTTCATGTAATAACACTATAAATACCCCCTCCTTTGAAGGGAGAGGGTGTTTGTTCATTTTATGCTATGTTTCATCTTTCACAATATTCTCTCATAAGTGTTTCATACCATCTCTCTCTACTTTCTCTCTCTAGATTTCGTGTGGTAATCAACATATATGGTGGCCTAACACAAACGCCGTTTTATTAAGAAACAATTATTACGTAATACTCAAGCTATTATAAAATAAAACACACCTGTTGTTATACCTTCAACCGCCATTTTCCCTGCTTCAACGCGAGCAACACTGAATTTCAACTTCACGATTAATTTTATTTGGTCATAGAAGTAACCATAAAGTCTTAAAATATTAGGGTGTCTAAACTGACTCTGAATTCCAGCTTCACGACGCATCTGGTGATCCATTTGAGACTCTTTTAGCTGGATTTTAAATAGCACTTTTAATGACGCAACATGATTGCTCTGTTTCAGAACAAACACATGTGTTATTTATATAAAAACTTAAGCAAAATCGAGAATCCAAACAAAGTTGGAAACTGATAACTGATAAAAAGATAAAGATGGAAATTTACCTTAATATAGACTTGCCAAAAAATAATTCACCATAATACTGCAAAGTATAATCTGTGAATCATGGTAATTAGATATAATTACTTACCCTCTTTTCTCTCGCTATGTAGACATGACCGTATTGAAACTAAAGTGTGAGTATATGGGATTATTTATTGAAACTTCGCCGGGGCTATTTGGTATTGGTTACTGAAACTTCTTATAGAGGATAAGCAATTTCATTTACCTATCCTAAGAAACCCCATAAGTAGTTTCAAGTAATATCAGACAACTCTTACAACCTGCAGTTTAAAACGCATTCCTAAACAACTCCTAAAGCTACAACTTCAATGAGCAATCCAAATGGGTCAATTTTATTCTTACAAAAAGCTATATAAATCGGTTTATATCAACAACCATTAATATTAATTTGCAGGAAAAAGATAAGTTTATAAAAGCATGCAACTCCCTTTTAAAAATAAATACAATGCCGAGTACAATTAGTACACAAACAAACTTGCCAACATAGTTTTATACCTGGCGATGCATCTCTTGCATCTCATTCAAAGCAAATGCCTTTTCAGATATGCTATGCGGGGAAGGATAATAAATATTTTACCTCAACATCTGTTTGGAGGCATCTAACTTAAGTAATGATTTCATCTAAAATGCAGCCTTACTGATAATTTAGCTGCATCTTGGAACCAAGTTTTGCAAAAACTGCGTTATTGCTTTTTTTTAATTTTCTCCTTTCTCGCCTACCATATCCTGAAATAAGAACCACAATTAGGTTCCAATAACTTACTACCTTACAACACAAACTGATGCAAAAGTAAGATATAACATAAAGTTAATAGCATATACACAAACATTAGTAGTATTTTAACATTAATATAATATAATTGAGAATTCACGTCTTCCTCTTCTGAATCCTCCTTGTTAGCTGTTTGCCAACATAGAAAAAGGTGTCAAGAAACCATATTATTTTAGAACCGTATAAAGGAAAAATATTAGCTCGTCATTTAACGAAAGAAAGTTAAGTACTTGATTTAACTCTTTTTTGTTGAGGTTTAAACCGCGCCTTAAACAGACTAGCATTGAATCTCTTTCTTTTGACCAAAAACACCGTAGGTCGCGGTCAGTTTCAGCAACTTAAACGGCAAGCAAGCATCAGCACATTAAGCTGCAAGAAACCATCAACAAACTAATCAATTTTCTTTTTGGCTATGCACTTATAATCATTGTCCAATAATTTTCAGAAAAATTTAAAATGCATAATCATAGCAGGATTAAGTAAGTTCATTCACAACAACGCCGCGTCACCTTACAGCAGGCACAAAACAATATATCAAGCGATTCACGGTTCTCTTTTCCAAGGATTCTAGAAATTTTTGAAAATAAGCAAATCCAAACACCATTTCCATTTCCATGAGTACATTATGTTTAAGCATCTTATAAGTACAAACTTAAAGCCTAAAAAAGCAATCCCAAGATTAATTTAAAACATTTAATAAGCGACATACATCAAGAAAATTACAATATGTATTTCCACTATCATTATATGGAAATAATAAATGAAAGCGTTTAGATTTCGAACCCTTACCTAGAATATTGGGCACGAATATGCCATGATATCATCCTGAATAAGGAAAAAAGGCGATTGCTCTAAAAAGAACACACATGAGAGAATTTAGTAAATGTAGTAACAGAAGTCTTTACAACTTAACAACTACTTAACAATTTGAAATACCAGTTCCTAATGGCGAGATATGTTTCTACTTAGCCGTTTTGCTCTGCACCGTGCCTCCTTAACCTGCTTCTACTTCATTCTATCTCTCTCCCATCATATCAACTAATCTTTCCATGTATGTCATATTAAAAAAAAATGTGAAGTTTGTTAACTGGCCTAAGAGTCATAAGAGGATACGGAAGGCTCAGATACGCAACACGAACAAAGACAAACATGATAAATAATATACATTTGGTCTATGGGTTAGAACAATATGAGGTGATGCACCAAAACCCGTTACGTGTATGGTCATTGTGAGTGATAAATGTTACTATACTCTTTGGGCTCATTTGGTTAGAATTTAGTGTACCATATATGCACGCATTCTAAATGTTCATACAAATTGGGAAATTTTTGCAAACAGGTGAAAATTATTCAATACTTGTTTACAGTTGAGATTTATTTCTCATCATGAAAAACCCATTAAACCTATACTTTCTTTGTTAAATCACAGATTTAATCAAACCTGCTAAAATTCATTGCGGCCTCTTATAACTTATATCACCATTATTCTCATCTCATAAAACTGATACTACAAAAGTGTTTAGCATTTGCTTCCCTGCAAACCAAATAAATACGAAAATTACTTTGTTACAGCAGTTTTATTCATCAAGAAAATTAAATATCCAAAGCATGCTATTCCTTACCCAAAATAAGCGAAACTACTTTAGCAAAAGAACGAAGAACTACTTTACGTATAAGGAAAAATAGGAAAATTGAAAGCAGTATTCCGATATAAAAATAAGACCATAAACCTAATAAATAACCTAATGCAAAAACCTCCAATAATTAAATAATGACTTTCGAAATCCTAATCCCAAACGCCCCTAATTTCACAAAAAGCCCTAAATTAAAAGTAAATCCTAATTCTAAATCCTAATTTTTATGAACCATTTCACAAAATACATACACCTAAAATTGATAATAATAATGTTAGCCTTAATAATAATTAATAGAAGTGATGGTCATTCACGTTTAGGAACTTTGTAACGTGTGTTAGATATCGTATTAGAATAGTCAACGGGCTCGTGGATTGGGCTAAGCTAAATAGGTATTAGTTTAGTTAAGCTAGCGTTTTATAAGTTAATGCATTCCAAGTCCAATCCAAGCCCAAGCCCAAACCCAAGCCCATAAGGGTATTATGTAAGGAAGTATATAAACCCCTCAAATGGTCATTTGAGGGGTGTGCTTGAGTGTGTTTTGTGTGTGTTTTTCTTTAAGCAATACATGTTCTCTTTTCATCTATTTCTCTCTAACACATACGAGTTACATATCTTAAGTCACCATCTTTCCTTTCTTCTTCATCTTATTTACGCATAAGTGTATGTTTGTGTAGCTTGGTATACGCGTGTAACTTGTGTGATACGTGTGGTATAAGTGATAAGGTTGAGAAAAACAAGGTCCTACAATTGGTATCAATCGCCTAACAATGGTTTAGGAGTGTTGTGTTACGTTTTTTGTTAAAACTTTACACAAAAGGTTGCATTTTTATCTAAAACCGTGAGTTTTTTACTTAAAGTTTTGATTTTTACGAGTTGTTAAGCTTAAAGTTGTAGTTTTTATTGATCATACAGTGTTTTGGAAGAATTTTATGCAAAAGAAATCATTTGGAAACGTGTTTTTGGGTGAAAAATTCGTGTTTTTGCATAATCTGGGCACTTTACGCGTAAGGTTGCAAATACAGAAAAGTAAAAACCCTAGTTTCTACGCGTAAGGAAAAGTCAAAACCCTAGTTGCTACGCGTAAGGTCTACGCGTAAGAATTGAAGTTTACGCTTAAGCTTTTGGTGACGAATCTTCGTGCAACAACGGTTACTCAGTGTTTTCCTTGCTTGGATAAGCTTGAAAAACACTTCGACTTGTGGATATATTTTACACTTAGACGAGTGTAAAGGATTTTGGTTTTAAACATAAGTTTACGCATAAGCATAAAAGCTTACGAGTAACACTCTACGCCTAAGCTAACACTTACGCGTAAGGTTTCTTACTTCTAAGCATTTAAGTTTACGCATAAGCTTACGCTTAAGCCTAAAGGTTACGCGTAAGATATAGTTTACGCATAAGCTTTATCCTATGCCTAAGCAATCCTCCAAAAATGTGAATCTTCAAAAATGAGAAAAATGATTTGTCAAAACAAGTCACTCCACCTGCCTTGCCTATACAAAATGTTGAAAATGAAAAAGCGGTTATCGAGAAACCAAAAGTTTTAGCTCCTGGCCTTTTTAAGATGAGTACCACTAATGCGTCTGCCTCCACATCTAAAACATATGGAACAAACGATATGCGTTTAGATAAGCACTCCAAAGAGATTAGGAAAGCTGAAACCACTTCTCTAGATAAAAATGTGAATCCTAATGAGTGTGCCTTACCTTCTACAGGACTAGGAAGCACCTCTAGGAGCAGCAGACTAAAGCCTAAGAGCAATACAAGGAACAATAGAGTCTCGCATGCCTCTAAGAGTAGTAGCTTGAATAAAGAGAAGAAAGTAGAAGACCACCCTAGGAATTTACCGCTTTGTAATAAGAAAGACATTTCATCTGAATGTAATGAACCTATGAACTCTGCTAAGTTTAATGAATCTGTTGAATCTGTTTGTTTAACTTGCAAGAAATCTTTACCTAATGTTCATGATGATTGTGTTTCTAAGAATGAGATTGTTAAGCCTGTTCAGAAGAACATTCCTAAAAGAACTTATGCTAAACCCATAGGAAGACTAGTTGCAAGATTTAGGTCATACACTACTGATAGGAAGCATAGTCCTTACTTTAGGGATGACATTTGGAAACCAACGGGTAGAACCTTCACACTCCAGAATGGTAGAATGAGTGATGAACCTGTCTTCCCAGTAGATAACTTCTATAAGTGTGATCAGGATTTTACCTCTAACCCAATGGAACCAAAATCAAAACGGTTTCCAAAATCTTCTTCTTCTGTTCTTGGCAGGTTATCGAAATATGTCTTTGGATCGTCGACTCGGGTTGCTCCAAGCACATGACCGGGAATCTGAAGCTGCTGATCAATTTCGTTTGGAAATTCATGGGAACTGTACGCTTTGGAAATGATCATGTAGCAGCTATCATGGGTTTTGGAGATCTCCCTTTTGGAAATTATTTGATCACTCGGGTTTACTATGTTGAAGGGCTGGGGCACAATTTGTTTTCAGTCGGGCAGTTCTGTGATGCAGATTTAGAGGTTGCTTTTAGGAAAAATGCTTGCTTCGTTAGAAACTTGGATGAAACTAATCTCTTAACTAGGAATCGTGATACAAACTAGTATGCTATCGACATTAACCAAATGGCCTCTTCATCACCAATATGTCTTATGACACGAGCATCTGGAACAAAGTCCTGGTTGTGGCATAGAAGATTATCCCATCTCAATTTCGACACCATCAACAAACTGGCCAAAGACAACATCGTCAACGGACTTCCAAAGTTCAAATACACCAAGGATCACTTATGTCCATCATGCGAACAAGGAAAAAGAAAAAGAACATCATATAAACCCAAACCCGTACCTAGTTCGGAAGCAAGGTTGCATATGTTGCACATGGACTTATGTGGCCCAATGAGAGTTGAAAGCATTAACGGGAAAAAATATATTCTTGTCATCGTCGATGATTATTCAAGATATACATGGGTTAGGTTTCTGAGATCAAAAGACGAAGCACCAGGCATCATCATCACCTTTCTGAAGCGTATTCAAGTACTTCTTCAAACTCTAGTAAGGGTGGTAAGAAAAGACAACGACACTGAATTCACAAATCAGGAGTTAAGAGCTTATTTTGAAGATGTTGGAATTACTCATTAGACATAAGTTGTTAGAACTTGACAGCAGAATGGGGTAGTTGAAAGAAGAAACCGTACTCATGTTGAAGCTGCTCGCACAATGCTAATCTATTCTAGTGCACCATTATTTCTATGGGCTGTTGCTACTGCTTGTTTTACTCAGAACCGATCCCTAATCCATCCAAGATTCAATAAAACCCCATATGAACTAGTGAACAACAGAAAACCTGATATCTCTTACTTTCACGTGTTTGGCGCTTTGTGCTATCCGACAAACGACAGAGAAGATCTAGGAAAACTAAAAGCTAAAGGTGATATTGGAATCTTCATTGGATATTCAGATAACTCGAGGGCATTCAGGGTGTATAACAGAAGAACTAGGAGGATCATAGAGACGATGAATGTGAATTTTGACGAACTTTCACAGATGGCTTCTGAGAGACTTGCTCTAGAACCCGCACTTAATTCGATGGCTTCTAATCAAAACAGATTAGAACCCGCACAGAACCCGCAGACTTCTGGACATAACAGTTCAGGACTCATACAACAAAGAGCTCCATCAACTTTTGCTGACAAACCTCATGAAAAAGAATGGGAGAATTTCTTCGAGTTAATGTTTGATGAATACTATGGTGGAACTTCGACAAATGCATCAAACCATCATTCCGCTGCACCCGCTCAAAATCATCCACCACCACCAACAGAAGATGCATCTACAACGGTCGAAACCAATGCACCAACTCCATCAACGTCATCTACATCGACTTCTGCAAATCCTATTCCTGAAATAGTTTTACCAGCAGTTGATGAAAAAAACCAAAACATATCATTTCAAGAAGAACCTACTCAAAACCAGAATGATGCAACGTTAGATGAAGACTTATTTAAAAACTCGTTTGCTACGGAATCAGCTGAATCATCTTCAAGCTTACAAGAACCATCTAACTCGCACTCGTATAATCTACGGTATCCTTCTACTCTGAAGTGGACAAAAGACCATCCGATTGAACAAGTTATTGGTGAACCGTCAAGGCCAATTAAGACGAGACGCCAACTTGCCACCGATTACGCCTTGTGCATTTACCTGTGCTCAATTAGCACTAAAGAACCAAGGAACATTCGGGAGGCAATGGCAGATAATGAATGGATAGAAGCAATGCAGGAGGAACTTCTCCAAGATCGTCTACATGACTCTTGGGATTTGGTTCCAAGACCAATTGACATTCGAGTCATTGATCTCAAATGGTTATGGAAGAACAAAAGGGATGAAGAAATGACTGTAATTCGCAATAAAGCTCGTCTTGTGGCCAAAGGATACAGATAGGAAGAAGGGATAGACTTTGAAGAGTCATTCGCGTCGGTAGCTAGACTTGAAGCAGTCAGGATATTCTTAGCCTATGCAGCTCACAAAAACATCACGGTTTATCAAATGGACATTAAGACCGCGTTCTTGAATGGAACTCTGAAAGAAGAAGTGTACGTGAGTCAGCCAGAAGACTTCATAGAAATGGAACATCCAGACTACGTCTACAAACTCAAAAAGGCAATCTATGATTTGAAACAAGCTCCGAGAGCGTGGTATGACGAACTGTCCTCTTTCTTGATTCAAAACAATTTCACCAAAGGAACGGTTGATCCTACCTTATTTACACAAAAATGCAAAAATGACATTTTGATTGTTCAGATTTACGTGGACGACATCATTTTTGGGTCCACTAATCCGAATGTTTCAAAACATTCTGAAAATCTCATGAAAAGCAAATTTGAAATGTCCATGATGGGGGAACTAAAGTTTTTTCTTGGTTTACAAATACATCAATCCCCATGTGGAATTTTTATTAATCAAGCTAAATATACAACTGAGATTTTGAAAAATCATGGTATGGATAATTGTGATTCGGTCGGGACACCAATGGTAACTTCGCCAAAAATTGGAGCCGATTTATTTGGGAAACCTATTGATCCGAAGAAATATCGGAGCATGATTGGTTCTCTCATGTACCTTACTGCTAGTCGACCCGATATTCATTTTGCTGTTAGCTTATTAGCACGATTTCAGGCAAAGCCTACCGAACTGCACCTCAAAGAGGTTAAACGGATATTTCGGTACCTGAAGACATCCATTCACATGGGAATTTGGTATCTGAAGGAATCCGGATTTGATCTAATCGCCTTTTCAGATGAGGACCACGTAGGTGATCAAGTTACAGCAAAAAGTACATCAGGAGGAGCACAATTTATGGGTGAAAAGTTAATAAGCTAGTCTTCAAAGAAACAAGATTGCACTTCACTTTCAACCGCTGAAGCTGAGTGTGTGTCTCTATCTGCGTGTTGTGCTCAAGTTCTATGGATGAGAATACAACTCACAGATTATGGCTTTACTTTCGATAAAATACCTATGTATGGTGACTCGAAAAGTGTAACCACCGTTAAATTTCCACTTGTATGATATTCTAACTAAAGAATACTTATACATTTTTCACTTCTAAATTTTTTTTCAAACGTTATCAATTTATTTGGTCACAACCTCTAGCTAATGTGACGTAACTCTCGTTATCAAACATCCTTATATGTTAAACTATAAAAGTTTTCAACTTTTATTTACCACTTTACGCTATTCGTTAACATACGATTTTTAAACGTACAAACTAAATGTTTGTTATTTATTAGAATTTACACGAAACCCTAATTTATTATGACTATAATTTTATGAAACTAAATCATAAATACTAAAGTACAAAATTTTCATACATAGAGTACAAGTCACCAATGCACATTTCCAAATTAAGTTCTACTTAGTTATACAGATCATATAATTAATGATTAAAAGTTTATTTTTAATGACTAAACCTCAAACTAAATTATACCGTAATATTTTAAATATTATTCACTACTAAGCAAAGCCAGTGTACAAGTTTTTTATACATTTTACTTCCTTATAGTCATATTTATATGTACTCTTATTATTTTGTCATTTTTACTAAAATCTTGTACTTTTAAATCTTACGCGTTTTCACTCTACGTCTTTCAGTCTTAATGACATATAAATACTCCAATAGACTCATGAATAATCTAATATATTAAAGTAGGTTATACTAATAAGTTTTAATATTTTTATAAGCATTGGATTTTATTGTTACCCGGTTTTATGTTTCACATCTTAAAAATATTACGTTTGTAATTACCGGAATCAAATTATACCCTCTAAAGTTTAAACAACTAATAAAACTAAACACAAACTCTTCAATCCTTTTCCTAATGCCACGTCAATTACATATATACATGTTAGAAATACAAAATATATGTGTTCCATATTTAAACAACACATCAATTTCAAAATACCCTATGTGTTTCATTTTGTATCATGATGCTTTAAAATTAAGGTACGTGTTCTATCATGCTAGCTTTTTATAAAAGGCCTTGCTTTTTTCTTCCATTTTTTTAACCAACAAACAGAACAAGAAGAGAAAAGATATATCATCTTCCCTCCTCTCTTCCTCTCCCTTGTGTCATCAGCGACACCACCACCATACCACAGCCATCTCCACATCTCCTCCACCTCTACCATGCCGCCACACAGCTGCTCCACACCGACACCACAAAGAGGAGACAAGGGTGTGATGGAGTTGGGTCTCGTTTGGTTCGAGTTAGACATCACAGCCACACCTTGTTATCATCATCTCTCCATCTCGTTTGTCCATTGGTATGATGTGACTACTTGTTATGTGATATAATTTTTATTTAAAACCGACCGATATCAATAATCGAGTTTTAAGTTTTCGTGGAATTATAATACTGATTAAAAACTTGTTTTTATTAAGAAATTGTGTGATAAACCTAATCTAAGGGTGGTGTTTGTCTGTTTTTGATCCGGGTCGAGTATTGAACCCATTTGGGTTACGAGTCAAGACCAGAGAAGGTGACGGATCAATTTGGATTTGCTTTTCACTATAATCTTGATGTTATTGTTGTTTGTTGTTGTGTCGAACTATGGGTGTGTTTGTTTTTGAGTATCATAGCCCACCCCAAGAGGTGCGCGGTTTCGTCTTTGCCCTGGTGAAAGCAGCCCGACCAGGTGCGATGTTTTGTTTGTTTGCTTGCTGTCACAGCCACCCCGAAGGGTGTACTTGTTTGTTCTTCTTGTTCGAACCAGGAGAAGCACCAAAAGGTGTGCTTGGTTTACTTGTTTCGACCTACACTGCGACCCAACTAGGGTGCGCTTGAGTGTTGGTTTTCCGCTGTCGCAACCCACCCAAAAGGGGTGTTTGTTTGCGTGAAATAGCAGCCCATTAGGGGTGTTCATTGCTGCTTAGTTTCAGCCCATCAGGCTGCGTTTGAACCTGCTTATTCAGCCTCTAAAGGGGTGCATTTGAATCTGTTACTTCAGCACAAATAGGGTGCGTTGTCCGCTGATTCTCAGCCCCTAAAAGGGTACGTTGGTTTACTGGTTTTCTGCACCAAATGGTGGTGTTTGTTTCGCTGTAGTGCAGCCCCAACCGGGGGCGTTTAATGTCGCGTTTCGCAACCAAACAGGGGCGTTTGGATCCTTTTATTTTCTGATTATTTGAATGTGTTGGACAGCTAAATTTCTGCACTCAAAGGGTTGTTTGGGTTGCTTATTTTCAGCACTTAAGGGGGTGTTTGCAAGTGCATATTTTTATATATATAATCTGTCCAGATTTCGTCTCGTGTGAACAGCAGCCATAAAATATTTTTGTGTTGGAATCACTCCTAAACTAGAATTCAAGTGTTAGTAATTAATATGTAATAGTTAGCTTAATTATGGCTTTTATGTTAGTAATCAAGGTTAGGCTCATGTAGAAAGCCCATGAGCCTATCCAAAGCCCAATAAGGGAAAGGAAGGGAACTTTCATGTTGCCCTAGTTCCTTCCTATTAATACCCATGTAAACCCTCACTTGAGGGTTGGTTGTTCATTACTCTCCATACCGCATAACCTTTCTATCATATTAGTGTGTCGTGTGTATTTGTTCAACCGATCACTCCTTCATCTATCTTTCTTATATTGATGATTGTGCTACCTAATGGGAACCTAACAGTGGTATCAATCGCCAAATAGTTGGGTGAAAAGAATTTGTTTTGAATTTTAGTGTTACGCTTAACTCTCGGTTCATAAAATTCCACGAATAAAAACTCATTTTTTTCACTTTACAATCCAAGATTCTTGTACTTTCAAGGTTTTTAGGTGTTAAAATTAGTTTTGGCAAAAAGTTTCAAACTTTACGTGTAATTCATTGTTTTTAAGCTTGATTTTAAACGTGTGCATTCTAACGCGTAACGTGTCTACAAGTTTGGATCATCAAGTTTCACACTTTTGTGTTATTTTGGTGATATTGAAGCTGTTTCATCACAAAAATCTGGTTTAGAAACATCTTTGGGCAGAAATCAGTTTTGGTTCATTTTTACGCATAAGTAAACCCTAAGTTTACGTGTAAGTTCTTCAAGGTTTGATCTTCAGTTTTCTTGGTTCACTCAGTGTTTTCTTGCTTGGATAAGCCTGAAAACACTTCGACTTTGGATATCTTTTACACTGGAATAAGCGTAAAGGATTTTTGGGCAAAACCCTAATTTTACGCATAAGCTAAAACTTACGCGTAGAACTCTTTACGCCTAAGCATTCTCTTATGCCTAAGCCTTGCCTTACGCATAAGCTAATCTTACGCATAAGCTTTCTACGTCTATGTTATGACCTTATATATGCGTAAAGATTAAACCTTACTTTTTTACACAACTTTACCACACGAATACCAAGCTTAGAAGAAGAACACGTTACACATACAATATATGCGTAAAGATTAAGAAAGCAAAGAAAGAAAGATGGTGACAAGAGATGTATATGCGTATGTATTTAGAGAGATAAAGGAAAGAAGATGAAAACAATAAGATGTTATATTGCTTCAAAGGAAAACACACACACACACACACACACACACTCAAGCACACCCCTCAAATGAGACTTTGAGGGGTTTATATAGTACAAGTAGAAGATGCCCTAATGGGCTTGGCATGGGCTCGTTTGGATTGGATTGGACATGGATTGATATAAGGCTTGCTTAACTAAACTAATACCCATTTAGCTTAGTCCAATCCATGAGCCCGTTGACTATTCTATCACGATATCTAACACACGTTACAAAGTTCCTAAACGTGAATGACCATCACTTCTAATAAAAACTATTAAGGCTAAAAATCTCCCCCTAAGGGGTGGTCATTCAAATGATGCTCCACTTGATTAGGTCTTTACTTTTCTCGAGCTTGAACTTTGTGTGTAGATATAGAATAGTCTTGATTCTTTGTTCCTTCATGCTTTGTGATCAATTAATATGGTATTCTGCCGTTGTCAACTTCGTTGGTTAGGTGTCTCCACATCTTTCTCCACCATGCTCACACTTCTATTTGTCTTTTGGTTACCAATGATGTAGTTCTCGAGTCTTTAAACTTTGTAGATTCTTTGACATTGACGAAGAATCATCTTTAACTTTGCATTGCCTTTGATTTTGATGAGAACTTTCATGTGTTGTTGGTATGAGCACGTGTAGAATCTGCACGATCAATCCGCCCAAGCTTCCATAAAGAAAACATAAAACACAGGGTAATAAGCGGATTTCGCACTTACAGTTTGAATTTCGTGTTAACAAAGATAGTGTGAAAACACGCCTCATTTCACAGGCCGCCCTGAACTGGAGTCCCACAAGTGAGATAACGATATACGAAGTACACCTCAGTTCAGATGAGTCGCTGAGGTACAATCAAGCATCACCCCACGACCAGACCGTTTGAGACACACTAGCGTAATCCACGGGGAGTTACCGAAGTGACTACCGTCGTGGTGCTTGATGTTGACCCCGCAGAGTTTCCATTCAATCACTGAAGATCACAGTTGTGAAACTTCTCATAAATGTTCTGGCAGATTGCTAAGATCTGCGCAGGACTCTAGAATATATCACTTGTGTCCTTATTGATGAACAACAAGCGATGACATGTCATGTGTTCCTATGAGATATTTTGATGAATCTCGTGGCTCTAGACTCAATTAGTGCATTTTGGTTTTTCTTGAGCGGAGACTAGGGAGAGAGTCTCCTTCTTCAATATTAACCAACTCTAAGAGAAGGTCAATAGATTATGCAGGGTTCCCAGTGAGAATGAAACAAATCCTTTTAAGAGGAATTGAGTAGCTAGAAGGTTAGGTGCAGCAAGGCCACGGGTCCATGACGTCTTTGTCTTCAATAGGTGTCATCTTAGTGGAAACCGTAGTAGATGAATTGAACCTGGTTTCTGCCCTAAGGTTGATTATGGAGGGCTATTTCTTTTCACCCTTTTTCATTACATTTCTTTTTAATTCTTCAACCTCTTCTTTCTCCTTTCTCACATTACTCCTTTTTTCAATCATTCCTAAGGACTTCTAGTTCTAAACTATTTGTGATGTCCTTGGTTAGATCCCTCCAGCTCTGGCGGATCATAGGACGGATTTACTATCCTTAGACACCTTATAACTCCAATACTGTCCTATTGTTGCCATAAAACCATTTTCTTGAAAATCTCTCAAAGTGTTTATGATTATCAAAACATTTTGTTAACACCTCGAGAGTTTTGTTTTCAGAAACACTCCCCCTTCACATATGCTTATATTGTTTTAACGAAATCTCACAGAGAGGGTAGAGTTCGCACTTTTGAATTGATCAACTTTCAATAGACAAGACCGATTCGAGACACGTTTACATCACTAGTGAACTATCTTGAAATTATTACCTGCCCGGTCAAGTCCAAAGAAAGTTTCTTGAAATGGTACATTCTACTTAGACAAGTCCTATTCGAGACATGCTTACATCACTGGTTAGACCAAATTGAAATATTATCGTCCAGAACAAGTCTTTTCGAAGTACCGACTTTATATTATCGTCAATTCATTGGTTACGACCGAGTCGAGCTCTTTTGAGATTCAAACACCGATCATAAAACATTTTTGATCACTTTTAATCATCTCGCCCCTCAAAAATAGCATATCCATGATGTTTTTGAAACAAAATGATTAAAAGATATGTTTTCTGAGAGCATTTGGAGAAACCGATTTAGCATGAATTTTGGAACAATTTTGGTTTTATACTCCTTTTTAACGAAAGCATATTTTTCATACGTAAAATTTAGAATCAATTAGGTTTAGAGGAGTTATCTTGGTACCAAAATGAGAGGTTTTGAAAATCTTTTGAAAAAATTTCGAATCAATGGTACTCAAGATGATGAAGATTTTGAAAATCTTTTGAAGATAATTAGAGAAGAATTATCTTCATTTCTTTTAGGATAAGTGCTCGATATTTATGAAAATCGATTTTGCTTAGCACTTTCCTTTCTTTAAAGATCGGGTTGCAAGCTGAAATACTTACAAGCCATTATGTTTTAGGAAAAGTGCTTGAAGAATATTTAAAACCTTTGATTTTAATAAGCACTTTCCTTTCTTTGAAGCACGGGTCCTGAACTGATGTGTTCAGAAGCCATTATGTTGAAGTCCGGGTTTCGTACTGAAGTATACGAAAGCCATTTTATGAAGAAATTTTGAGAAACGACATGTTTTAGAAAACAATAAAGAACTCTCGCCCAAGCATCTGTACATACCCGTATCATTGTTGAATGACATTTCTAGAAACGTACAAAATATCGATTATACGAGAGACATGTCGTGAGAAAAATATTTTTGGATTTTTGATTTTATATTGTTTTTGTATTTTTTGAAAATTTTATATTTTTGTATTTTGCTTTTGTTGGTTTTTCAAATTTTGTATTTTGTTTTTCATTTTATAAAAGAAATGGAAAATCAAAGATAGACGATAGAGAGAATGAAGACGAAGAGTTTACAGAATTAGAACCCTCTGATGAGCTGGTTTAGATATTTGATTCACCTACAATCAAAGAAGAAGAGTTTTCACAAATAACAGTGTTAGAAGTACAAGATTCCTCACGGGGAGGGTGATCACTATCAATTGTAGTGGTTTCTACTTCCTTATCCCGATGATTGGCACTATTATCTGTTGGTGCAAGTATCAAAAATCTTTCCCGTGGGAATCCATCTAAGACCTATTTTGTTGAAAACTTTTCCCGTGGGTATCCACCTAAGGTAAGATCTAGGAGTTGTTTTCTTATCGATGCAAATAAAGACTCATTTTTGAAAAACTACATCCTGAAGAGATCCACCTATTAGGTTTCCTTTTGATGTTCATCTTGTCAACGGGTTTGTTTCGGTTTGGAGTCTTAGTGGATTGTGCCTTGGCACGAGATTATCTTTCTTGAGATATTGTGAGACACATGCATCATGATATCGAAAATACACATTTTTTGCTAATGTAGCTGCATAAATTCAATATTCTTGTTTTAAAACGCGACTTTAACTTTGTCACTACGTCTTGTGGACATTGATTCTTGTTCAAAAAGACTTAGATATCCTAGTGTTGTTTTCTAGGGCATAGCATTTTTTGCGCTAACTACTCTTAGATGCAAGCCAATCCCTAGTCTTTTTGTAGAGTGTTCCTAGGTAATGGTTTTACGATTAGTAGTGCCTTGAGCTCTTGTAGAATTTACCCTAGATGTTGCACCTAAAATTCGTCTTTTCAGTCTGCGGCCTTTTCTCCTAGCTTCTAGATAGTGATTGTTGACCATGTTGTTAGAACCGACGATTCTTTAACCGATTTTTTGGTCACATTCCGTGTACTAGTCTTAGAAATGCCATATGTAATCACTTTTTCTTTATCAAAAACAGGTTTTTCAAAACCTTTGATAATTCTCTTTGTAAGGGCAAGTCTTGGAGGACTGCTTTTTGACAAATCATTTTTCTCATTGACTTTGAGGAAACTGAGAAATAGACATTTTGGTTTGAAACCTTTGGGGAACATTTGTTTTCTCTCGGCCAATGGTTTTTGCAAACTTAGTATCCACAAATTTTCTTTTAGACTTTCCAATTGAACTCAAAAGATCATTTTGCTCTTGCATGTCCTTGTGGCACGCTCATATGACGTTTGTCATACTTGCATTCCTCGATTTTCGATCAAGTTGTTTAAATAGGACACGCTTTTTTCAAGTTTTTCAAGAGCTTTTTCATATTTTGAAACAATTGCGGAGGTCTCAGACCGGAGTCTTTCATGATCTTCAACAGAATATGTTTGCAAAATAATGGACATGATATCGCAAGAGACATAACATCTTCAAGAGAGAATCATTCAAATTTTCCAAAACTTTGATGTGTTCAACACTTTCATTAGCTTGCTTTTTACCGTGGATTTATGGTCCTTGACAAAGTCAACTGCTTTTAAAAAGCTTGTTCAAAATGAATTACCCTCGCGACCATGGCGCTTAACGGAGGGCAATTTGAGTTTCAAAAATCTTTTGTTTCGTCATCATGACGAGTAAACCAGATGTTAGTTGTAATATTGGTTTTAGATTTGACGCTCTGAAGATACTCCAATTCTAGTTTTAACGTCATCTAAAATGCTTCTTGCATCACTTGTGTTAAAAGGATTGTTTGAAGACATTTGTTCGATTTTCGAAAAGGATTTTGAGACAACTACAGGAGTTTCAACTGGTTTTGAAACGGTTTTGAAACTGTGTTAAACTTTGTTTGAAACACTGTGTGGTGGAAAACGTTGATTGTTCTTGATTAACAAAAGTAATTCCATTAATTTTGTTCCATTTGTTATAATCAATCGGTTTAAGATCTGGATTCTTTTGTTTCATTTTTGATCTACTCTCCTCAGATAGTTCCAACGTTTCCAGAGAATCACGAACAATTATGGGTTCATGCAAAGGTTTTCCATTGTTCAACACATTCTGAGATTTCCGAAGCTTTCTTGAGGAATGAAGAAGGGTTGTTACCAAGCACCATTTTGTGCAAGTAGAAAATCGGATTTGCTTGATTAGAAAGCATCTTGTTTGTTTTAGTGGAATGACCCGTTGTAAGAAGCAAATTATCCAATTTTTTGATAGTTTCATTTTTATCCGAATTTCACAAGAAGAGAATCTTCGCGTTTTGAAAAATCAATAATCAAATGTTTCTTCTTTTTCAAGATCGAAAACAAGACTTTTTGTTTAGAAAGTTGGTCATTTAGATCAAAATTTCCTTGTTTAAAGATTTTATTTTCAAGTTCAAATTCACATCAAGTGTGTCATACTTGAGATGCAATTGTTTTTCTTAAAACGAGTCTCAATAACCAATTTCTAATTCTGATATTTTGTTTGTATGAAATTCATAGGCTCGCTGTTCTCTTTGTAACTCTCAAGCTCGGCGGTCATTCTTTTATTTCGCTCTTAACCTCGCGATTGACCTTGCTCACTTTCTCAATCTCAATACCACAATTATTGATTAATGATTCAAAATAAGTACGGGTTTCCTCATCGCCTCAGATTTTGCTTTCAATACGCCGCCATTAGATCCACATCTGGAGTTTCGTGTTCGTATTGCTACAACTCGGATTGTCCGTATGTATCATAAGTAGGTGTGATGTCACATAATGTGTTCATCATGAGTAAACTGATTAGCAACATTGCTATAATTTGGTACCTCATTGAGGTGTATCAAAAGTACCGCTTGATGTTGAGTCCTGCTGATTGATTGTATGACTGGAGTTTGCAGTATTGATTGCTTTATGTGTCCGTCTTGGATTCATGAATTCGATTCGCATCGTCATTCAATTCGATTCTTCTTTCTGTGCTAACATCAACATGTAATGGATCCTTTCAAGCTTCGCCGTCGTTTGACACTGCATGCTGGATCAAAATATCATGAATCTTTGTTGTGATTGTTAGAGGTAGCTTGCTGAACCGAAGTCATAAAACGCTTATTCCCATTTTGATATCCCATATTCTATTCACAATCTGACCCCGATGTCCATCAAACTGTCTCGCATATTGCATCTGATTTCCCATCTGTATACCCGTAGGAAATCCATTCTGATTTCCAATAACATCAACCATTTGTCCTCCTTGACCCATATGCATACTTGGTTGAGCAAACTGCGGATTATACGATGAAATCCATTGGTTTTTGTTATTTGGTGTAGCCGACTAATGTTGAAGAATGAATCAAAGAAAGCAGCTGAGACGATCTGCCGAGTTGCCATTGAGGAAGGTATGTATGATAAAGTTGATGTAGGATCGATTCAACGATAAAGGAGTTGTGTTTGAAAAGATATTGTCGTTTGAGGTTTTTCTGAAGTCGTATCGTAACCTTGGTCGTAAAAATTTTTCTCCCAAAATTTGAAATTCACTATAAAAATCAATTCTAAGGTCGTATGAAAAATTTGAGTTATGACAATGTTGACGCCAAATTTGACCCGAAAAATTTGAATTTAGGCCCAAAAATTTAAAATTTTGACCAAAATTTTCACAGTTAAACCAAAATATGAATTTCGCGTAAAAATTGAAAGTTTAGTCTCCTCAAAAATTTAAATTTTACTCAAGTTTTCCCGCCAAAAAGTCAACAGGGTCAAAACCCTAAACTCCCGCCAAAAAATTTGAATTTAGGCCCAAAAATTTGAATTTTTGACCAAAATTTTCACAATTAAATTTTTTTTTTAAACCTTTATGCGTAGAAAGAGCTTATGCGTAGAAAGAGCTTAGGCGTAGACAATAGAAGTTACGAGTAGGAAATGGTTACGAGTAGGATGGCTTTGGCGTAGGATTCCTTAGGCGTAGGAAATGCTTATGCATAAGTTTAGTTAGCGTAGAAAAACTTATGCTTAAGATTTAGCTTATGCGTAGCAAGGCTTAGGCGAGGAAAAATACTTGCTGCAGGTGTTCTACGCGTAAGTCTAAGCTTATGCGCAGTTATTAGCCATTTAAAATCCTTTACACTATCACAGTGAAAGGGATATCCAAAGTCGATGTGTTCCACAAACTTATCCAAGTGAGAAGCACGAGTAATCGTTATAATCGAAGAATCTGCACCAAAAAGTTATGCGTAGAACCTTATGCGTAGAAAAAGGGCGTTGACTTTCACGCGTAGAACTAGGGTTTTGACCTACGCGTAAAAAATTTCCAGTGATTCAAACGATTTCTCTTGCACAATCAGCCTTAAAAACACTCAATAACCAAAAATGTTGACCTTTTCACCCAAAGTGTTAGATAAGATGAACGGTAGAAATGACCAATGAACCAAAAACGAGTTCAAAAATGATTTAAACACGAAGCTTCGAACTTTTGCAAAAAACTGAAACTTTAGCACCAAATAAACCTTAACCACAAGAATCTTGAATTTTTAAGTGCAAAAATTAAAGCTTTAAGCGTGACACATATGTAAAACGAGAGCCTTTACGCGTAACCCTTCAAAACAAACACAAACACTCCTAAACCATTGTTAGGCGATTGATACCAATTGTAATGACCTCGTTTGTAGCTCTGACCTTGGAAAGTTAACAAATAACGTACTTGTAAATAAAGGACCCTGTGGTACGCTTCAGTGCCACAATCCTTATAAAAGGAGCGAAAGCTTCTTACTTTTGAGTAAAACCTATCAAACCTTTCATTTTTCAAGGTTTTGCTCAAAAGAACAAGTACTTTCCCTTATGATTTTCAAAACCTCAACCGTTTATATCACTTGTTGAGGAGGAGTACTTGAACTAAAACTTTGTTCAAAAATTGTTCACAGTGGTCATTCTTCCCGCAACACTCGAAATGGTCATATTTATTCTCGACTTTTCAAAAATAACATTGGTATCAAGAGTAAGGTCGGTTTTTATTTGTGGTTGATTTTTGGTGATGTTATATTGTCAAAGTCTTGTATAAACAAACTGTTTTTTTTTAACAAAGCTATTAACTTTTCACATTCGTTGGGTGTACTATTTTTTACAAGTTTTATGTATCTGTGTGGTCAAAATTTGTATGGGTTAACTAGAAAGAAATGGTCAAACTGTTTGGCACAACAGTTTTTATCATCTTTTTACACTCGTATTTTTTTAACCAAATATCCGTGAATTTGTTGTTGGTTTATGGTCAAATACTTGTGGTCAAAGGGAATCATTTGAGTGGTCAAATGGGCATATTGATGCATCTTATGCAGATTCTTCCGGGTATTAACCGTCGAATATGGTCGGAAAGTGTAGGAAAAGTCATCGGGTCAAAACCCTAAACTACGCATAAGTGGAATCTTCAGAGGTTACGCGAATGCTGAAGTTACGCGTAAGAAAATGTTACGCGTATGCGTTTACGCCTAAGCCTAGGCTTACGCCTAAGTCTGACTTACGCATAAGCAAGAGTGGTATATGTGAAAACATATACCTTTTTCTTTATCAAACCGACAAAAAGACCAAAACTAACCCCTAAAGCCATAAGTATTTGTGTTTTTGTGTTTATGTATGTGCAGGTAACGGATATTGCAAAATGGACAAAAACGAGCACGAGAATGGAAGGAGCATGAAGTTACGGGACCAATGATAATTTTATTTGAAACATTCAGGCAGAGGTTAAAAATTATTAACCAAACGAAGATTAATTAATTAAGTTAAGAAGAAAAGAGAAGAAAAAGAAAAATAGAAGAAAGAAAAGAAAGATAAAAATTCAACTTGGGGACCAAGTTTTGAGGGTTTTATTTGTGCCAAGATCTAAATACTAGACTTTTATGAAAAATTATTAGTGGCCAAAGTGTAACCATGTCTATATAAACCCACCTCCCTCACCTCATTTTATTCACCTCTTTTATTTATTTTTGTACCCAAACTTTAATTTTTATGCTTATTTAATTTTATAAAAGTTTATTTATTCTTGTAGTTAGTTCATCTTATTTATTATCTTGCATCTCTTTATTCTTTTCATCTCTTAATCTTTTTCTTTTATTTTATTTTTATAAAAATATGCCATGAAGAGTTGAGTTATAGTAAGATTGTGTGAGTGTATTTTATATCATGCATGGCATCAACATATTATATTTATATTTTATAAAAGTTTAGTTTTTTTTTTTGTTTTTTTATTAAAGCTCACGTTTTTATTGTTTTATTTTGCTTAAAAATAGTAAAAAGTCTCTAAAAATCTTGTCTTTTACAAAAATCAAAAATATATTTTATTTTGTCTTAAAATTTTCGTAATTTTCTGAGCAGATTTAGTATTTTTAAAAATCAAAACTGTTCATTTTTCTTTTAAAAACTGTTTGAATTTTATTTTAAAAATAGAAAAAAACGTCAACAAAATATTTTTATATTTTCCGGTAGCTTTTCATAGTTTTCAAGATAGTGTGAATTTTTCATATTTTTTTGAACTAGTTTACTATTTATTTTGATTTATTTGCTATTTTAAACATAAAAATAGAAAATAAATACTTATTTAATCTTAAAAATTCTAAAATTTTTCTCGTGAGCTTCTATCACTTTTCACATTGCTAAAAAATATTTGGAATTTTCGGAGTTCATTTAATATTTTTCCTTGATTTATTTCCTTTCCTTTATTTAAAAAAAAAAAAATCTTATATTTTAAATCTTTGACCTTAATACCCAAATTAGTTTTTTGTGGAAACATATCTCCTTGAGAGAGTTTGGTGGTTAAGATTTGATTTATTAAGATTAGTTTATCTTTATTTTAGCTTTTTATTATAAAAATCTTATATTTATATATTTGTGCTAACCCTTAATGTTTTGATTTTGTTTTGTGTAATCCATCCTACCTCTCATAAGGCGTGGAGCTTAAGGGTCTTTAAGCATTTTTAATACATAAAGTTTGAAACTTTAGTAATTTTTAAGCTTGTTGGTGAATAAAGTTTTAAACTTTAATTACTAATTAGTGGATAGATTAATAAAGTTGTAAACTTTTGTGTTAATTTGTGCTTATTTGATCGGGTGGTTTTATTCCTCTCGTTTTGTCACCCAGGTTCTACTTTCTTTACTTTTTGAATCTTTACTAGTTATTAATTTTAGTGTAGTAGTTATGTTTACTTTTCTTGAATTAATTGCTATGTGTTGGTTTGCTATGATTAGTGAGTAGACTTTTTATATACTTGTTGAGTAGATTATTCCGTGAATTAAGTGTGGTTTTTAAAGTTAGAAAATCTATTGGTTAGTAATTTTAAGTTACTTAGATTGAAATGTTGGTTGTTTAAGCGGGCAAAAGCCGTGAAAATAATTAGGTTTTAATCTAGATATTGATATCTCTTTATGAAAATTATTGTGACAAAATAATTATTTGTAAAAGATATTAATTCATCAATAAAGGACTTAATTGAAATAATAAACCACACTTAAGGATCTTGATAATTTGCTTAACAAGTATATCTTTTCATCATATATTTCTTATTCGCTTGCTTAGCATATTTTAGTTCGTTATTTTTAGTTGTTATCATTTATCGTTAACTTTAGTTTATTTACTTTCCACTAGTTTTATTATTTGCTTTAAATATTATCTTTTTAATCTAAATCCTACAAACCTAAACGTTTTTAGTTAAATTTGCGTAATTGCTTATTTGTGTTTAGCTTTCTTATTTTACATGCTTAATTGTTTCTTTCTTATTAAGTTCCAAACCCAAAATATTTTTATCCTATTCAAATCACTCGACCTTTAAACAACGAATATATTTTCCATTACACCTTGGGAGAACGACCGGGAGTTCCTACTTCGTAAAAATCTTATGTAACGAAACCGACAAGATCAAAAATGGCGCCGCTGCCGGGAGGTAGCGATTTTTCGTTTCGAGTTTGAAGTTTGGTGTTTGAAGAATTCTCCTCCACAGTGGAGCTCCTTAAATACTTTTCATAAATTATAAAACCCAAAAGATTTTTCTTTTCAAAATATGTTTCTAAAACCCAAAAATATTCTTCTTAACCCTCTGATTTGATAATTCTTTCCTCTTATCCCTATTTTATGTTTGATTCTTATGGACTCTTTCGACTATTTCTGTCAAGGTGTAATTCACGTTTGGGATATGATTATCAGTGTTATAATCATATGTGCCCCAATTCTTTCAATAATATTCAGAATTTTTCCGACTATACCCACAGCCCGAGATATCTTCGTTTGATCCATATTATTGTTATGGTTGTGGAGGTATTTAGACTCGTCGAATGATTTTCGCCATTTGTATGCCAGATACATTCTAATTATGAAGAACTCGTTCCGATTGTGAATAATGATTCCATAATTGAAGAACCCACCGAGGGTGTCGAGGACGATTTTTCCTGGATTCACGACATGTTTGAGAAACAAACAATCGAATTTAAAAATATGCTTCAAACTTTCTTCAATCAATGGCAAGCTCAAAACAAAGTATTAAGAACCGTTCGTTACTAAGTCAATCACACCATTCCGGAGCCACCCGAAGAACCCACCGAAGGTCACGGAGACGATTTCTTTGAACGTCGTGCTTTTCTTAACAACATTGAAAAACTTCAAGCCTTGTCAAAAATATCGAAAATGAATGATATGTATAAAGAACCCTCGATTCTACTCCCTCCTAGGGAGATGGAATATTTCGAACCCGAGGTGATTCCGGTACTCTCGACTCAATCCCAAGAAGTCTAGAATCTATCCTTATCTTTCACGATTCACCGTTACGAGTTCGTTGAGTTACAACAACACGAAACTACATTATGCTTTTAAACGATCTCAAACGAAGAACCGAGTTCACAACGAAGTGGTGGAAATTGCTAGCTCTAAGAGCACCGCTTGTCCATTCTCCTCGAATCTTCTAATTATAATTCTCTCATTTCTCGGTTTTTTCATTTCTCGACTTTCTCTCACACCGGTTGAGCGAAGTGACGTTCTTTTGGAAGAGGTCGATGATTATATTTCTTCGAACATTGTTGAACCCGTTGACTCTCTCATAATGGGGGATGAGCATCTTAGTATTATTCCAGAAACGGAAGCGTCTAATGTTGAGATC
>OU343225.1:201433402-201495940 GCA_910596185.1 Chrysanthemum makinoi | reverse complement strand
CAAACGAGGTACACCCAACTATTTGGCGATTGATACCCTTTGTTAGGTCACAAGGTTTACCACACAAACTTAAGAAGATAGAGAGAGGCGATTGAACAAGTATCCAAACACACACACCACGATATAGAGTATACGGTTATCTCGTGAAATTAGTGAAAAGAAACTTGAACAACCAACCTTCAAATGAAGGTTTACAAGGGGTATTTATAGGAGGTAAGCTAGGGCAACACTCCTAGTTCCCTTCCTTTTCCTTATTGGGCTAGGCCTAGGCTTATGGGCCTTCTACATAAGCTTAAGGCTAATAACAAACATAAAGGCCATAATAAGCTAACTGAACATATGAGTAACTAACACTTGAATAGTTTAGAGTGATTCCAACATGTCTCGCAAAGGACTTGTATGCAGTAGAATGTACCATTAGAAACTCTTGGTAGACATGAACTCTGACGGGTTTGACAACCATTCGAGGATTGTCTACACCTTCAAGGTAGTTATTAGAGCTAGTTGTCACCTAAAAGTTGACAATGTAACTCTTTAACTATGCCACGTAACCGTGTCTCGCGGGGGAATGTCTATCTTGAGTTGATCAATTCAAAATGTGGCGCTCTTTCCTCCTTTGTGCATTTAACCGTTTAAACTCTTAAGCACATGTGGAGGGGAGTATTTATGCAAATCTTATCTCAACAGTGGTACTAAAATGTTTTTCATTCACAAACACTTTGAGAGATTTTTCACAATAGTGGTTTTAATGGCAACATAGGTTAGTCATGAAGTTATAAGGTGACTAAGGTTAGGAATAACCGTCCTATGATCCTTGAGCGGATGGATCTACCCAAGGAAACCACAAATAGTTAGTATTTAGAAGTCCTTAGGTATGATTGTAAAAAGGAGAAAATGAGAATCGGAGAAAGAAGGAGTTGAAGAATTAAAAGAAATGCAAAGAAAAGGGTGAAAAGAAATAGCCCTCCAGTTATTCAACTTAGGCGGACACGGGTTCAATTCATATGCTACTAGTTGTCACTTAGTGATGCCGGTATTGAAGATTAAAAGTCGTCATGGACCCGATGGCGCATGCACTAAACCTTCTTAACCACTCAAGTTTCTCTCAGCGAGAAGCTTGTTTCATTCTCACAGGGAACCCTACATAAACTATCGGCTCTCTCTTAGAGATTGCTAGTATTGAAGAAGGAGACCCTCTCCCTAGTCTCCGCTTAGGAAAACCAAAATGCACTATTGAGTCTAGAGCCACGAGATTCATCAAAAGATCTCTTAGGTACACTTGACATTTCATCACTTGATATTCAACAATAAGAATTTCATTGGTACATTATCGAGTCCTTCCATGATCTTAGCAATCTGTCGAGAACATTTATTAGAGGTTCACATTTGTGATCCTCGGTGATTGAATGGAAACTCCCGCGGGGTCAGCATCAAATATACGGCGGCGGGTAAACCGGCAACTCCCGTGGATTGGGCGAGTGGTCTCAAGCGGTCTCGGTCGTGAGGTGATGCTTGGTGTACCTCGGTGACTCATCGAATCGTAGGTGTACTTCGATTTATCGTGTTTATCTCACTTGTGGGACTCGATTGAGCGGCCTTGTGAGAATTAGAGTTGTGTTTTCACACTATCTTTGTTAACTCGAGTTCAAACTTGTAAGTGTGTCGGAATCCGCTTATTACTAACCGTTTTTATGTTTTCTTCTTATGGAAGCTCAGGGCGAATGATCGTCTGATCTTCTTCTCATGCTCACGCCAACATCATCACTAATGGAAGTTCTATCCAAAAGCAACACAAGATCAAAATGATTCTTAGTCAAATCAAAGAATCTACAAAGTTAAAGACTTAAAGAACTTCATCGATCCTCTTGAATTCCAACATCAAAAGGCGTGTGAGCATGTTGAAGAATGGCGTGGAACCTTTAGCTGAAGCGACACGAGGCGGACTTGATGGAATAACAACATACTATCACTTTCATCACAAAGAACAATGATCAAAGAACAAAGTTAAAGATGACGCCAAAGCATAACTGTTCAAAGAAAACTATCTCGCTACACTGGGGAGATGGTTCAAATCAAGAAATTCTTCTCACAAGAAAGAAGAATGTCGAAGGCGCCAAAGCTACTATTACATCAACGCCTTTACCGTTTTCATCACCAACACTTGAGGGGAGATTGTTGGAATCACTCCTAAACCTTTATTCAAGTGTTAGTTACTCATATGTAATAGTTAGCTTAATTATGGCCTTTATGTTTGTTATTAGCCTTAAGCTTATGTAGAAGGCCCATGAGCTTAGGCCCAAGCCCATAGGAGAAAGGAAGGGACTAGGAGTGTTGCCTCTTAGCTTCCTCCCATAAATACTCTTGTAAACCTTCATTTGAAGGTTGGTTGTTCAATTTACTCTTTCACATACTCCGCTTATAACTCTTCTTTATTCCTACGTGTATGTGTGTGTGGTTTATTGTTCAATCACCTTTCTATCTTTCTATTAAGCTTGTGTTGTAAATCTAGTGACCTAATAGGCTTTGAGTGGCGTCTATCCGATTACTCGGATCTAGGCGTCTGGGATGAAAAAGTCTTTGTGACGTGTTCCTCTTTCAAGCCCGGCACGCCGTGTAATTTAGCAAAGTATACCGAGCCGTCACGAGATTTTAATTAGTATATGGGGCGGCGTAAGCCCTTTGAATTAAGGGGCGTAGTGTAATTCCAATTCAATTGAGTGTCTTCGATCTTGACTTAGCCATTTTCTTCATATACTTACTCCTTTTCGTCCAATATGCATCATTCGGCATTTTGCTTCCAAGAACCTAAAAGTGAAAAGGAACAAAATTAAGCGATAACGGATATAAAGTGGTTATTAAGGGCTTAAATGACCCTTTAAAAGTGTATTTTTTAAATCCTTATCAAATATCCCTACACTTGGTATTTGCTTGTCCTCAAGCAAATGTGCTTTTGGCCAATCAATTTATAATTTAGGGGACATGAAGCACCGCAATAGTCATAACAAGAACGAAATTTATATACTAGCACCTCACAAGGTGTGTTTGGATTCTCTCATCTCTTGGGTGTATATGAAATATAGTAAATGGAAATGGAAGATAAACATTCATTAACCGGTCATAGTACATAGATTACCATAGGCTTGAGACTAGATCAAACCTCCACCACTTTGGCGTAAGCACCTAGGAACAACTATCTAAGAGGTCTTTTAAAAGGGTTGTAATGTTATGCTTACGGTAGGGAAACAAATGGTTTGGTTGGATAGGCAATTTAGTAGTGGCAAGTCAAAAGTCTTATGTTACAAGCATGAAAATAATGGCGTTGCTAAGCCAAGACTCGAGTCACTAAACTCTAGATAACTTGAAACAAACAAACATAAATATAAAGATAGATGTAGGATGGTAGCCCGTATGTTTTTTCTTCTTTTTTTTTTCTTTTCCAAAACATTTTTTTTTTTTTTTGCATACACTTTTACTCTACCATCCTTTACGATAACATCAAAATATAAGTGATTTATAGGAGCATCCCTACACTTGAGTTTTTATTACTCTAACACTAATTTGACCCGATTTGAAAAGATCAAAACACTTGGAGTATTCAATTACGTAAATAAAGGGAATTTGAATTTAACGTTCTTTCCCGTCACTCCATAAAATTTACCTTTACCCATGAGTCCCAATCGTCCCAAAACTGTGTACAAAAGATATGACTCGACTTATCAACCATGCAAGTAACTAGATACTTGAACTAAGGGTTTAGTATGATAACAATAATGCATTAAAGGTGAGTGCATACAAGGTAGGCTAAGGCGATTTGGGTGTATATTTGGGGGTGGATTGTAAACAATGCTTTCATTGATATTCAAAATCTGAAACATCATGAGAACATGAAAAGGATAGGCTCGAGGGCTAACTAGGGGTATCGTGTACTAAAGATGAGTACATCGTAGTGGTGTGGGGTAATTAATCAACCGATGTGGAAGAAGTAATTATAATACGGGTATCAAACAAGGGTTATCCTAATGCCTCTTATCATTTTAGTTATTCCTAACTACACAAGTGTAGTCTCACCTAGCGATCTCGATGCATCACAAAACAAGTTCTAGAATCTATTATACTACCTGTACACTCTCGAAGCATTAAAGGTGAATGCTTTAATTCCTATAGATCTAGGGGTGAACCTCACATTTTTTGGGGGTAGAATTTGAGTGGTAAATGGTTTTTGTGCTAGTCATATAACTCCTATCAATGAGACGCTTTATTAGGACTAAAGTCCCACTCGTACATGTCATGAAAAATTTTAAATTTTGTGCTAAAATTGCCCTAAAAAATATTTCTCATAGCTTATTACACAAATGAAATAGGACAAGACAAATATGCAAGGATAAGCATAGTTTCAAAGTTCTCGTTTTATTATCCCTCCCTACACTTAAACTGAACATTGTCCCCAATGTTCCCCAAAAGTATCAAAGTTATGACAGTGGAAGGTAATTAAAAGAGAAAGAAACTAATACTCCCCTGATTAGCTCGGTAGGATCCGTATGAAGTAGTGGTTAAATTCTTTCCCAAGAAGAATGTATGCGTGATAAGCTCCATCCAATATTATGTTTCTTCTTCTTGATAAATAAAACCTGCACACTTTAAGAAAATAGATGAAACCTTTGCGTAAAATTGGCAGTAAAATTATATATGACTCAACTAAACTAGGATATAATGCTTGTGAAATGGATGTTTGCAGATTTTCTGGAAAATTAAGCCCTGAGAATTTCTAAATATTTATAAATAGCACAGAAAACGAGAGAAATTTTATAAGTCATTTCACCTCCTCCCCGATGTCGTCGGTTCTAATCCGCCGGCCGAGGTTGTCTGACAGAAACGGTCTACGTTTTCCTGGAAAAATTCTGGAAAAATTACACCTTTAAAATCTAGAAAAAGTCCTGCAAAACATCCATTATGACTCGATACAAGCATTTGACTCTAACAAACACACATATATATATCAATTTCAATAATCGTAGTTCTCATGTTCACGTTCTTTTGAATACGTGTGTAATCCTCCCTACACTTATCCTTTTTGTAAAATACCTTTATATGTAATAAAGACGAGATTAGAAACAAAATAAAGCATTTTCACAAATTCAAACATGAGAACATACAACAATGAAAAAGATATATGACATACAAACAAGCAAACAATTAAGCATGGGTTGCCTCCCACGAAGCGCTTTTCTTTATTTATGAGTCTTGTAGGTAGACTCGAAGTCGTGCTCCTACGTGACTTCATTTCCGTCCCCTTCTTCCTCATAATGTTCTCTATTGGGGTTTTCCTCCTATTATGCATCTTTCTAGGAAGTCATTTTCCCCCCAATCGTTTCTATATTCCGTTCCTAATTTCAAACAATCCTTATAGAACCCAAAAATCTTACTTATCACATAATCTACTCCTTTCTCCTTATCCTCCTCATTCCTATAGTATACCGATAGCTTAAGTTCCTTTTCATCATTGGATAGTGATGAAAATTTCTCAATCTTAAATGACATTTGGTAAGCTACGTCATCGGTCTCATCCTTGAATCTAACTATTCCTAACGACGGATCATAAGTCATCCCGGTGTTTCTATGAAAGGCTTTCCTAGAATTACGTGGGACAAGCCAGGATCTATGGCCGTACTAATATCCTCCACAATTATGAAATCAGTAAGGTACGTGAAACTACCTACATAGACGGGCAATCCCGTAACTCTACCAAGGAAATTACAACTAACTTTAGGATCATTGGGATCTTGCCTATTTGGGATATGTTTCTTCATCACCCAATTATAATATGTGCTACTCATGATGTTTATTGGGGACTTGCGATCAATGTAGGCCTTTGCCACGAAAAGATGTCCTAAGCAACATGGTATGTTGAGATTCCAAGGATTTCCAAATTTGATCCGGGGGATTTTCCTAACATACATGTGACGAATGTTGCGATCTAAGTGTGGGTGGCGAAAGAGTTCTTCTTCCGTAGGAAACTTATTGAAGTATTCATCACCTACTTCGTCTACTTCGTCGGTCGATTCTTCCTTAGGAGTTTCACTAACCTCAAGTGCCGTCTCATGGTTCGCTTCGTCACTAGTCCTATTTGGTTTCACTAAGGTGATGGCATTGACGAATTGAACGTGATTGGATAACTTACTTGGGTCCTAAATTTTCACACCGGAATCTTCGGGAAAACGAGTCGAGATGGCATTAACCTTTTCGGTGGTCTTCCTATCACTATTGGTCATGGCTTTCAAAAGGTTATCTATCTTCCTATCCATCTCGACTTGTTGATGGTTAAAGCGATCCGAAAGCTTGGCTATTTGAGCTTCTTGGGATGTAACTAGGTATTGCAATATCCCTTCTATGTTTTGTTGGCTAGGGTCGTGGGACCATGGGAAATCATTAGAGGTGAATTCTTTGGTTTATCCCCAATTTTAGTCGGGTTTGCCCCTCCATGCTTCTCGGGCATCATTGAAAGTCCTAGGTCAGGGTGTTGTGGGGAATCTCCCTCCCATTCCATTGGTACGCGAGGATGCGTAGTCTACGGAAGCTTGTTCGGGGAGTCTCGTGCAAGTACGAGTGTCATGGGGACCACTACATAGCTCACACAAGGAAGAGACTTTGTTCACTTGGCGTGAAGACTTAGGATTCTCGTAGGAGCTCATTAGGAATTTGACTTGATCTTCAAGTTCGAGCATCCTACAATTTGAAGTTTGTGAGTCAATGGGAGGCAAGGAGATTGCCTTGACGGTTTTGGGCAACTCACGGGGGTCATTCCAACTTTCATTGTCATAGAGGGCAATGTCCTCTATTGTACCCCACGATTCTTCTGCGGTAAGATCACTAAGTTTGCCACCGGCCGCTTGGTCGATGGATTGCTTAGTTGAGAAGTTGACATGATCGTAAAAGATTTGGATTTGAAGCCAAAAATCAATGCCATGATGAGGTACTTAATGGGGCAAGTCCTTGAATCGAGTCCATGCCTCGTAGAGAGATTCACCTTGACGTTGTTGGAACATCAAGATTTTATTCCTAAGTTTAGTAGTTCTCCCCGGTGGGAAAAATTGGGCAAGGAAACGAGTGGTGAGATCATCCCAACTTGAGATGGATCCGGCAGGAAGTCGCTCAAGCCAATTACTAGCTTGGTCCCGTAGAAAGAATTAGAAGAGACGCAAGCGCGTGGTCTCCCATGTGGTAGCATCAAGGTCGATGGAATCAACGGTTTTAAGGAAATCCTTGAGATGCTGATTAGGATCTTTGGAATCAAGTCCATGGAATGCACATCCGTTTTGCACCAAGCGGATGGTGTCCGATCGCAAGGCCGTAGTTTGAGCTTGATCGGGGAGCTCAATAGTGTTCCTATAGCCTTAGTGGCTTGGTCTAGAGTATTCACCAAGAGTATGGCCTCTTGGCGGGTCAATGATTGGTGGGTCGATGGGAAGTGACGGTGCGTTATCACCTTCCATGATGAAAAGTGATGGGGCTACTAACAAATTCACGAAGAAGGGGATAGACTACGAGGAAGCTAAAAATGAGAAAAAATCTTACTTGATAGGAATCAAGCAAGGGAACCTAAACGAGATAAAAATCTAACTAGCTATTCTATTCCCCGGCATCGGCGCCAAAAACTTGATGCGCGTCGGGAAGCACGTTCGGGTCAAAGGAACTTCCTTTTCGTCGAGCAAGTTTTTCAACACCCTAGGCAGTGAACCTAATCGTTGTAGTGTAGTATGGGGTAAGCCTCAGGGATTGATATCGTTCTCTAGGGGAATAGGAATGCGAGCAAGAAATGTACTACGCTAAGGTTGAGGTTGTGGAAGATTATTTTTTATCTTTTTATAATTTTTTAGAAAGCTAAGGGTAAAATCTCGGGGTTTGGATTTGGGGGTTGGTACTTCTACCGATTACTTCTACTATCTAATTATCTAAACTATGGGTAGTCTTATGTCTATTGATGTGTGCTCGTATGATGATTAAAAATGTGTCTACCTAGATACTATTACACCCTAGTTATCTTTTATTGGTGGTTGAATTGTCACGTCCTTATTCTTAATGCGTTGTGTTTTCTAAGGTCGTAGGGTGTGCCTTTTTCCCTAACTCTTTGAGATTACCTTAAGGTTATTGCCTACGAAATTCTCTAAGATTCATAAACTAACTTTAAGGGTTATCTTTGGATGGTTAGCCTACGAAATCCGCTAAGTGATTTATAAACTAAGGTTCACAAAGATTACTCAAGCATTTAAACACAACAATGGTTTAATTGCACTCCTTAGCCAATTACAATTAAGATAAGAGACAACCAATCAATAATTAATAACTAGGTTTTATAAATCTAAGCAAACACACAAGAAATTTAGCCGGACATGTTAAACACGCGAGCATACACACATTCAATCGAAGACATAATGAAATCAATGAATTAAAACACTTATCTTGATATAAAATAGGGTTCGAGAACCCAAAGATACTGTCCAAGTCGGACTACAAACGTTTAGGGTTTTTACTCCACAAGTCTACCTCTTAAAATTCTGAAAATTCGATTTATATATATAATTTTACACTTGCGACGGCGTCGCCTTATAGGTGGGACGCCATCAGATCGCCGTCATTAGGGTTTCATCTTGGCCAAGTAATATTTGGGACGGCGTCACGTTGTAGTTGTGACGCCGTTGGGCTTTAGTAGTGACGTCGTTTGATTCTGGATCTAGGTCGTGCAGATGAAAAGTCATTGGCGCCCTTCCTCTTCAAAGCACGACGCCGTCAGTGTAATTTAGCAAAAAGTCTTGAGCCGTCCGCAGATTTTAATTAGTATTAAGGGACGGCGCCAGCCTTTGATTGGGGCGCCGTCGAGTTCAATTCCAACGGCTTAAGTGTCTTGATCTTGACTTAGCCATTTTGTTCATATATTCACTCCTTTTCGTCCAAATATGCATCATTCCAGCATTTTGCTTCCAAGAGACCTAAAAAGTGACAAGGAACGAAATTAAGCAGTAATGGATATAAAAGTGGGGGATTAAGGGCTTAAATGACCTCTTAAAAATGTACGTTTTAAATCCTTATCAATTGTCTTGTCAATGGGACTCATTTCAACCTTGCCTATTACATGGTCAAACGGATGGCAAGTGTGAAAAAGACAGACAAGATGGTGCCAAGGGTGTACAATCGATAAGGTGCATCGATGTACTAGATAGTTAGTTTGGGTTGAAGGATTTTGATATCCTTGATGACGTTGTAATAAGGAGTGTGTCTCCTTTGGGATAGTTGTTGTGTAGTGTTAGGTAGTAGTTCCTCCTTTGTAATGGAACTCGGTATCTAGCCTTGTACCAGATAAATTGTAAGCGAGATTGTGATAGGTTTCATTCTACCTCGTGGAAGAACCCGGTGTCTAGCCTTGTATCGAATAAAGAGTTGGCGACGTTGTGAAGGCTTCTCCGCCACAAGGAGCTTGTGTTGTGTAGTGATTACGAACTCTCGAGTAGGTGACTTGGGGAGTGGAGTAGGGCAAGGAAGGTGTCCTTGTAGCCGAACCACTATAAATACTCGCGTCGTGGTTTGCTTATTTATATGCATATCTATCAACATCCAACACACACATTTAATAGATTGACATAAGTCGATTTAAATAGTTTAAAACAAAGTCTTAATCGGTAAAACTATTCAACCCCTTTCTAGTTTTCCACAGCCTCTTTTCCTTATTCATGGATGATATCATGGCATATTCATGCGCAGTATTCAAGGTAAGGGTTCGAAATCTAAACACTTTCATTTATTATTTCCATATAATGATAGTGGAAATACATATTGTAATTTCCTTGATGTATGTCACTTATTAAACGTTTTAAGTTAATCTTGGGATTGCTTTTTTAGGCTTTAAGTTCGTACTTATAAGTTGCTTAGATATAATGCACTCGTGGAAATGGAAATGGTGTTTGGATTTGCTTATTTTCAAAAATTTATAGAATCCTTGGAAAAGTGAAGTGTGAATCACTTGATATATTGTTTTGTGCCTGCTGTAAGGTGACGCGGCGTTGTTGTGAATGAACTTGCTTAATCCTGCTATGATTTTGCATTTCAATTTTTTCTGAAAATTATTTGATGATGATTATAAGTGCATAGCCAAAAAGAAAATTGATTAGTTTGTTGATGGTTTCTTGTAGCTTAATGTGCTGACGCTTGCTTGCCGTCTAAGTTGCTGACACCAACCGCGACCTACAGTGTTTTTGGTCAAAAGAAAGAGACTCAATGTTATTCTGTTTTAGGCGCGGTTTAAACCTCAACAAAAAAAGAGTTAAATCAGGTACTTAACTTTCTTTCATTAAATGACGAGCTAATATTTTTCCTTTATATGGTTCTAAAATAATATGGTTTCTTGACACCTTTTCTATTTAAGTAAACAGCTAACAAGGAGGATTCAGAAGAGGAAGACATGAATTTTTAATTAGAGAGGCTTTCCCACAGCTTCAGGTAATGCTACTTGCTGATTCTATTAATGTTAATTGTTGGGATTACGTGTAACTATTATTTCAAGTGTCGGTCATTGGTATTGTAATAGGTTGCTAATTAGGCTTATATGTTTTTAATTAATGCTAGGCTTATGTAGTAAGATCATGATCCTATGCTTAGGCCCAAACTAAACAAGGAATGGATTAGAAGTGTTGCCCTAGATCCCTTGCCTATAAATTATGTAAACCCTCTTAGGAGAGTGTTGGTTCTTTCATTTATGCTTAATCATTTCATATTCGTGTGTGTGTGAAAATTCCATGCCGCCTCTCCTTTATCTCCTTCTATATTACATCTTAACATACTTGTGTATTCGTATTATGGTGACCTAACAGTGGTATCAATCGCCATTTAGTTGTTTGAAACGTTTTTGTTGAAGTATTGTTTCGTTATACGTAAGTTTCTTTCGATCATAATCATTCCTTACGTAAACTTTGATTTTAGCACTCCAATCTTGAAGCTTAGAAAGTTTTAAGGTTACTATAGTGTTTAGAGTCTTAGTTTTGGCAAAAGTTTGAAACTTTACGTGATTTTCATCGTTTTTTCACTCGTTTTTCATGTTCATCATCTTTTACGAATAAGCACAAATTTCACTTTGGTTGTTAAAGTTCAAAACTTTCTTGTTATGCAAGTGTTTTTTAAGTTGTTTCATTAAAAGATTTGAGTGTACAAAGCATTTTGGAGCTTAAAATTTCGTTTTGGTCATTTCTGGTGTGTTTACAAATAAGCCCAAGACCCTAATCTTACGAGTAACTTAAACCCTATTCTTATGAATAAGCAATACCCTAATCTTACGACTAAGCTTTACGAACAAGGCAAGAGTTTACGAATAAGGAATCTTCTTCAGAATCTTCAAAGCTGTTTGTGACTAAGTGTTTTCATTGCTTTGGTAAGCTTGTGAAACAGTTCGACTTGTGGATCTCTTTCTAACTTGGACAAGTTTGAAAGATTTTGGTTTTTAACCTATTCTTATGAATAAGGTCAATACTTACGCGTAACACTTTACGACTAAGATTTATCTTACGAGTAAGGTTCCTTACGAATAAGTCTTGAGTTTACGAATAAGATAACGTTTAAACTACAAAGTTTTCGAGTAAGATATTCTTACAAGTAAGAGGAGGTTTACGACTAAGGATTTTACGAGTAAGCTGCAACACCTTTACGACTAAGGAATTTTTACGAACAAGCACACTTTCAACAACAAATCACGTTTCATTCATCTACAAAGATCCATCATCAACACAAGTTTCATGATGTCTCAACCACCATATTCTAACTACTTTCCTCATGAATATCCTCAGCAGCAACAACAATATCCTCAACCACAATTTCAGCAACAACCACAACAACATAGAAATTATCTTCCACATCAATATGCACAACCATAACAACAATTCCCTCAACAAATCCCTCCACAACAACCTCAATATGCAAACTACTTTCAATATCACTTCCGAGCCAAGTATGCCATGATTGCGTCAACTGTGACCTGAGAATGAACCTCATTGGTTTGCAAAGATGTGTGAGGCTATCAGCAGTTAACAATCTGTTCATGAAGCTAGATCTCTTGATAGACCTCCAATGCTCACTCCAAGAAACTATGTTCAATGGGTCAGTCGGTTCTTTAGGTTATGTGATCTCAAGAAACCACATGGAAAATATTTGAAAAAGGTCATTCTTAAAGGTCCTTTCCAAATGCCTACTGTAACAATTCCCGGTGATCCAACGACTAATCCACCAAGGGATGACACTACCACAACTTTCCTTCAGTCTCAACTCACTGCAGAACAACTTCTTCACTAAGAAGCTGATGAGCTTGCAATGGAATACATTCTTCTGTGACTGCCTAATCAGTATTGATGCTCAGAAGACTGCAAAAGACATGCGAGAACATGTTCACCTCTTAATGGAAGGAACTGAACTCAATCAGGAAGACATGTAATCAAAAATTTACCTTGCTTATGAAATGTTCATGATTGATCCAGGGGAGTAATTAGAGTCATACTATCATTGGTTCACAAACATCATCAATGATTTGGATAGACACAACATAATCTTACACAGAATTGCAATCAACACAAAGTTTTAGAGTTGTCTAGGTTCGGATTGGGAAAAGTATGTCACGTTTATCCGTCAAGCTAAGAATCTTCATAATGCAAAATACGGGTTGTTGTATGATTATCTAAAGCACCATCAAAAGGAGGTGGACAAAGATCGAGATCTTCGTGGAATTTATGCATCTTTGCCTAATGCTAATTCACTTGCTTTGATTGCTCAGTCTTGTGTGTTAATACAAATAAACGATAAAAATGTTTATTTATATTTTACGATCTTCTAATGTTTTGTCGATAACAAACGTAAAATCATTTTAACGAAACAAATAAAAGACGTAAAAGGTTTGATCCAATAGTTTACTAACACACTTATACTAAGCATATTAAAACCATATCTAAACATGTTTAGTAAATAAGTTATATAAAACCAAAGACATTTTCAAACAAGTAATATTGTTTACATCTAATAGAAATGCATAACAACTAGTGTTTATATAATATGGAAATGTACATATTTACTTTATTGTAATGGGTAAAAACCAAAGTCCATGACCCATACCCATGGAGCTTGATCCATAACCCATGACCCATTGCATGACATCATGCATGAAGTCATGTTGGGTATTATCCATGATCCATGATCCAAAGTCCATGACCCATGACCCAAGATCCATAACCCAATGTCTAGGTACATTGCATCTTGTTGGGTATCCATAATCCATTACCCATAACCCATGGTTCATAACCCATAACCAGGTTTGCAACCCAAAATCCGGACTTAGCTAACCCAGTAGCCGGATCCTAAGGATTGCACCAGCCGGATCCCTCTGGAGAGGGATCCGTGGGTCAGTAGACAATTTTGTCTATAAATAGTGAGCCATTTCTCTTTTGCTCACTACCACTTTTATGTCACACCCCCAAATTACATGTTTTGCAGCGGAATGGAATTCCTGGGGGTTGACTGTCACAGCATCACAATCACAGTTATATTGAACGACCTAAAGTGTCGTTTGGAAAATACATCATTTGATTTAATAAAACAAACAGAGTTTACAAGTATAGGTCCCAATTGAAAGTTACATGTGCGGAAAATAAGTTTGGTACAAGTCAAACGATGTTTTTAAAGTGTATAAATCCCATGTGAGACGCGTCGTCATCGCGACTCTATGATATGTCCACATGCATGCCATGAAGTGAATGCCTTAGTTACAAGAAAATACATTGCTAAAAGTGTCAACACAAAGGTTGAGTGAGTTCATAGAGTTGTTAAAATGTTTATCGACTACCACAAGTATTAATTATGTATGACAAATATGTCACAAAAATGTTACAATTGCTATAAGTCCATGACAGAAACTAGACTGATCATGATGTTAAGCTAACAGAGTGTTTGCCAAACAACTCAAATAATGATATTAAATGAAATGCATCCGTTTAACGGTTGGAATCCCCAACCCGGATGGAGTTGTCACCCTCGATAGATCTATCCACTCACCCTCGCTTCTATGAAATTAACGGTTCATGTTATATAATGGGGACATTTAACTGGCATGAGGTAACTTAAGCAATGTAATGAATTTGATATACTTGGTATCGTAATAAAAATGATGTGCAATGTATTCTCCCCCGTAGGTTTGAAATAAAGTAAAAACTTGAATAAATCGGGGCTATGAAAACTCACCTATTGCAATGTTAATGATGATATAATGGAAATCTTTGAAATGAGGCGTAATGATCGGTGCTAAACCGTCAAGTTTTATCACTCAAGCCGACCACTTGTGAATGGCCGACCGTAACAAACTTAAAACAGTTTAAACACCAATGCAATGAAGTCCTGGAGAATATAGTGAATTCCCGGGTCGTTAAGTCCCACGGAGACTCAATGGTGTGTAAACACTTGATCAGATGATAGAATGATCACTAAGGATAGTGATCAGTAAAGGTTTTGGATTGATTATTACACTATTGATTGATTGGAATGTATTTGGACACAGAATTGGAAAGCACAACAATCAGACAAAACAAATGCAAATACGTAAGTTTAAAAACTACGTAAACGTACAAAATAAAAAGTGAGATCTAAAAAATAAAAGACCTAAAAATATGAAAATGACATTTTGGAATCCTAAAAATAAAAGAAAATTATTAGAAAAATAAAATTATTTTTACAACTATTTAATTAATTATTATTAATTAAAAACTATTTTAAACTATTTAAAAATAACCTAAAATAAAAGAAAATATGAAATAAGGCTAGAAAAATAAGATTATGATTCAGAAAAATCTAAAATATTATAAAACTAAATTTAAAATTAAAAATATATTTTTCACACTTTTTATCTAATTATTACTAATTAATTATTATTTAAAATACACTTAAATACTAGAAAATATCAAATAAACCTGGAAAAATGAAATTTCAACTTGGAAAAATCTAAAATATGATAAAACTAATTCTAAAACTGAAAGGATATTTTTTATGCTTTTTGATTATTTATTACTAATTATTTAAGACTTTTAACTATTAAAAATTCTAATAAATACTAAAAAGATAGAGAAAAATATGAAACTTTTTCTAAAAATAACTTAAGGTGACAGAAAACTAAGAAAAGTATAAAAACAAGATTAGCTTATTAATAAGATGAAAAGAAAAATCAAAAAGCTAAAACCTATTAAATAAACACTATCACTTTGTTTTAAAATGAAGTTTTTCTGGATTTTCTTTTTGAAAACTACTTAACTACTGATTATAAGCTACTTTTATAAAAACAAAAATTTTACAACTCACAAATAAGCTGTTTGACAAGCTTATGGGCTTAACAGATTTGTTTATGAGCTTATCTTGGTGAATTTAAGCTCAAACAAAGTTATAAACTGGAAACAAAGATGAAATAAGCTATAAACAAGCTAAAGCTACTCAAATGAAGCTAAAAGACAAAGATAAGCACACTGAAAAGCTCTAATAAGCTAACAAGCACAAATACTAAACTTACAAACCAAACAGACTTGTGGACTTTTTGTAGGACAATTTAAGCTAAGTAAATAAGCTCAAAAGTTCAAAACAAGCCTTGAGGTGCCAAGATAAGCTGGTTGGCTTCCCAAAAAACTAAAGATTATAAGCTATGGACAACTATAGAGCTTTTGGTGAGCTTATGAAGATGGCACCAAATCAGCTTGCTCGAACTTAAAATTTGAGTCGGTATAAACCTGATGTTGGCCAAGAACAAAAGCCACTAGCAGCCCTATCTAACAAGCTAGAAAATAAGAACTTAAGCTTGGGTTCTAAAGATGACTAGGTCAGCTACCCAAAGAACCAAAAATCACAAGATTTGAGCAACTAATAAGCTCTATATGAGCTTATCAAGTTGGACCACCCAACTGTGCACAGGGCACCATTTTCAAACAAGTACTCAAAATAAGCTAGTTAAAAAGCTATTTATAAGCTGATTAAGAGTGAACTTATATTTTTCTAATTAAGATTAGCAACTAAACTCTAGTTTCCCAAAAGCTTTTAAGCTAAGACTCAATATTAAACACACAGTAAAATTATCTTTTTTAATAAAAAACGACCAAAATAAAAATTTTGACTTTTGTAAAAACTCACTAAGTTTGACTTTTATGAACTTTTGATCACTACTACTTACTGATTATGTTGTTTTAAGGTGAGATAAGACTGATTTGATCAATATAAACAACTTGTAAACACAAAACAATGATCATAGATCATGAAATTCCAACAGTGAACAAAAGAGATGTAATCAAATGAGATTTTGACTTTTAAGCTTAAGAACACTGATTTTTATCGTGAGATGAGATATTATGTGTGTATGTGACACAAAGCAAGTACAAACAATAACACAAGAGACCTAGAGCACAATTAAACAAGCAAATCCAAACACCACTTACTATGACTGTTATGGAATTTTTCAAAGCAACTCACAAATTTAAACCATAAACTGATTGCGGACCTCATATTATCACTTATTAGGACTAATTAAGCATTAAACAACAACCATTACAACATTAAACTAAGAACTGATGATGATGCAATTTTAACTGTTAAAACTAAATTTTTATAAACTACAACTTTAAAAGAACAACCAACTGATTTTAATGGTTAGATACACTTAACTATATCTAATGAACATAAAGAAATAGAAATTCAAGCTAATGAATAACTACAGGTAAAATTCCAAAATGATCAAAAGTGCTTACAAATGGCTATCCAACTGAAAACCAAGAACTAGGAACCAAGAACACTCCTATAGGCTTACCACTAAGCCACTAACCCAAGGCCATCCAAGATCTACCCTGCTCCAGCTGTGAACACCATTTCCAATGGATTTTTTTATTTTTCAACTATTTAATTTGTATTTTTGGTGATTTTTGATTTTTGATACTAAACTGGATTTTATTGTTTCTAAAAGCTTGAAAAAGCTTTCTAGGAGCTTATATGAGCTATCTCAGTCCATAATAACACCTAACAACAACACTTGAATCATATGAGATTTTTAAAATTTGAAAATATCCATAAACTGGAAACTGAAATTGATGACTTCAAAAGATTTATTACATACTAACTACTTGAAATACAGAGTTCAAAAGCTAAGAATTACACTGAAATTGAAGTTTAAACTAAAACGACTTAAGAAAATGAAAATTACTCTAGATGATGTTGATACATTGCATCCCCTCCTTTTTATAATGACTTTTTGGACTCTATAGTGATCTCTGATTGCTTCCACCAATTTCCGACTTGGATCTCTCTAAATCATCTTAACCATCCAAGTGTAGATTTTGGCCAAATTCTTCTTTGCAGTTTTGATATTAATGGGGTTGGTTTGAGTCAATTAAAGGTTTTGGGTGTTAGTGGAGGTAGGGGACAAGGTAAGGTGAGGATGTTGAAAAGTGGGAAAACCATTATTGGTTTTGGGATATCGGCATGGGAGAGGAGAGTGAGCGATGCCTGGTTTTGGGCGTGTTTGATTTTTGAGAATGTATTAATAGCGGGGGTCCAAAATGGTTATGACAGGGGTCAAAAGGAATATGTGGACTGGCTCAAGTGGGGGCCAAGGTTCAAGGGTCAAGCTTGGGTTTGGGCTAAGGATTGGATTGGGCTTGATATTTTAAAAGGGTGTCCGGTTTGGTTTAATAGATATACAAGGACTAGATTTGCAACTTTTCCAAACTTGAAGGAATTTGAACTTGACATTTTTCCAAACTTATCACAAGGACCAAACTTGACAAACTTTGATAGTACAAGGACCCTTTTTGCATAAAACTCCATTTTTATAAGTCCAAGGACTAATTTTGACATTTTCAAACTTTAGGGACCTTTTCCGCCATTTGACCAAAGAATCATTCAAGGACCAATTTTAACAACTTAGAATATTTTGGGGACCTTGAATGATAAAACTTTTACATTTTGAATTCCGGGACTAGATTTGACAACTTTTTGAAACTTGGGGACTAAAGCGCCAATTTTGCAAACTTGAATCATTTTTCATCGGATTTTGATATTTTTGCATTTAAAACACATAAAACACTGATTTGTGATATTTTCATCATTTTGATGTATTTTTGAGTGTTTTCAGATGATTTTGCAGTTTAGATTGTACAAAAATGATGAGTATTTAGACACTCATCACGTAACCTCTGACCGTGACCTATTATGAATGATATGTTCTACCATAAGTTATGATGTAATGTTATGCATGCAAATCCACATGTAATCTATACCACTTGTACACTTTTGAAAATAGAATTTATCGTCGAAATATATGTTTATGACATCTCGTCATGTTATAAAATACTTTACAAGTATTTACGTTGAAATGATATCTTACCATAATCATTTAATGATTTATTACGAAATTATAACTTTTCGTCGCAAAATAATATAATTTGACCATTCATGAAAGTGACTAAATGGCCTCGAAAAGCTAGTCGTAAAATAGTGCACATCGAGTGTTAGGAAACAAACTCAACGGTTTTGGGAAGCTTGTATCATTATCTCAAAGTTTTAGGTTTTAAGTTTTCATCATAGAGGTCTCGATCACGGAGAAAAATATAGGTTAAGTATGGTACTTGTATCCAAAATATTGTTTAAGGATGGTTTTCGGCAAAGTTTAAATGACCGTATTTTATTCGTTACAACTCCGCTTGACAAATGGTTTGACATTTTGGAAAATATACTTGGCGAACTTACTTTTACTAGAAGACATCATGTTATAAAAAGTACTCCGTCATTGTTAAAAACGACCCTCAACATGGTCCCTCGTTGCCGTAGTATGTGTCTAATAGAAATATATTAGTTTTCTTATATAATAAAGTTACGGCAACTTTGTTAAATCGCGTGTAATTTAATCGTTACAAGTCCGTTTCCTACGTTTCATATGTCCTCGGAATCGTAATAATATATAATAATATATTTTTGATAAGTCGACACATTTTATAACGCTTAAGACTCATTTTTGACTCGTAAAAGTCGAGATTACTTGCTGAATTTTCTGAAACAAATATTTTTAAATTCGTCAAACTTGAAAAACTCATATCTTCTTCGTTATAACTCCGTTTTAACCCGTTCAAGCGGCCACGTTTTCGTTTTAAAGTTTATTTTCTAAATATATAGGCCAAAAAGTTTTACCTACTGTCGAGAATTCCAGAATTCAAAAATATGGACAGACCCTTAATTAGACTTGTCGAAATGAATTTTTCTCGCGCAAAACCTATTCTAACCAATTCAAAACAACTCCGAAGCTATTCAAATCCTACCATACACCTTATTAGGATGTCATGGGTTCCTAGACATCACCAAAAGTGATATGTTTCAAGGGATTCATTATAGGATAATTATATTACATAATAAGTAATAAAAATAACAAAAGTGGTATAAATTCATATGTAACATGCATGTTTTCTTGCAAAAATGATGAAATAACATAAAGATGAATATGAAAGAGTAATAAAAATCATGAAATGCTTACTTGAATGATTATGAATTTTTTAGCAAAGTATGCTTAATAATCTTGAGGTTTTTATTTCAAAACCTTAACTAGATTATTTCTAAGACTTGTAAACACTTGGACCTTGAAAAATTATGAATTTCTCTTGATGCATCAAGCATGGCCGGTTCATAAGAGAGGAAAGGGAAGAGTGATATTTTTTTTTACACTTTAGATATGTGCTACTATGTGTAAATACTTTGTATATAATTAAAATAAACAAGTGTTAATCTAATATGGCATAGGTGTAATAGCTAGTGGAAGATATTTATCAATTCCATGTTGAGTCACTATGTTTTGTCGACCAAAGTATAAAAAAGAGAGAAGTGATGAAATTTTTCTCATGTAAAAGTATTATATAGTAATTGTAGTGGTTATTTGATAAGTAAAGTAATTATTTAATGTAGCGTTGGCTAGAAATTGATTTTAACGGAACAAAATAAAATATATTGATGTCATAAAAATTATAAAATTACATTTCTTACAAAAATTTAGTGAAAAAGAAATTATCGAGTAGTATTTACGGAAACCGTCGTAATTATATAAATATAACAATTTATATACTAAATAAATTTAAAACACCGGGTAAACTAATAACATTATTTTTATAATCTTAATATGAGTATAAAAATATATTAGGATAATTTTTGGAAGTGTCGGATAAAATGTTTCAAAATAATGTTTACGCGATAGCGTTTATTTAATAGGAAAATAAACGTTTAATGTAAAATGCAAACCATGCATGAATTAATATAATGATAATGATGCTAATGATATGTATACTAAACCTAGTCTATATGAAATGCCCTTGAATGATGGTTCATGAATTCGCAGCTAAGCAATTAAGGTTACGCGAATTTGATACTCGTAAACCTAGTTTACGATAAATGATGAAATAGTGAAACTTTCAAATTTTGTAAAATGACCTGAAATTACGAGTTGTCACATTCGCCCAACCAAAAGGAATTCAGTACCTGAATTTAGTCCATGTTGGGTCCTACGGTGTTACCTATGAAAAGGTGAGGATATTTGAGTCGCATTGGGTCGTCCAATGTTTTTCTGGATCGTACCACGCCTTTCCAAGACGGGACTTTGAACATAATTTGTTGCCAACTTGAAATTCTAATGGTTTGCGACTTATGGGACATATTTCCAATATTTTGCGTCGTATATCGACGTAGCTTATCTAGCTATATGTTGTTATTTGTAACTGATTTTTTATTTGTACGATCACTTTGTTGTTTCATGAATGACTTATGGACTTGTGAGTTAAACTTTCCTGGTTTTGACCCGTGAATAGGTGGTTGACACCTCGACCATAGAGTGCCTCAACGGTGCCGCTTATACTGGTGTGATAACTATTGTTGTACGAGAATTCGATCAATGGCAAATGATTTGCCCAACCATTTCCAAAATCAATCACACATGCCCTCAACATATCTTCTAATGTTTGAATCAAGGTTGTCAAGATTGGGATCCTACCCAGGATCGTTTTCGTCTTTGCAAGATCGTGATCGTAAGATCGGATCGGGATCTTAAGATCCTACTCTAATGTTTTTTCTTAATAGTTTATGTAATTTTATACAAATCTACAAATTCTAATACATTATAACCATAAAATACAATGAATGTTTCATATAAATGTTGTCCTGAATTATGATTATAAAATGTTTAAAAAGATTAACATGTTATTTTTTGAATTCTACAAACAAACAACCCATAAATTTGTAGTTTTTTAGTTTGTAATCCGAGAAAAGTAAGATCGGATCAGATTAGATCGTAAGATCGTATGGTAAAGATCGGGATCCTATAAGATCTTAAGCCTACAAAGATCCTATGTAAGATCCGGATCGTTTTTGCTTTGCAGTATCGTAAAATCGTAAGATCCTAAGATCAGGACTGGGATCCTGACAACTATGGTTTGAATTGTCCTTTCACTTTGACCATCGGTTTGTGGATGATATTTTGTGATCATCTCTAATTTGGTTCCAAATGAATCTTGTAATGATTTCCAGAAGTTTGAAGTGAATCGACTATCTCTGTCGGAAATGATGGAAATTGGTGCACCGTGCCTTGAGACTATTTCCTTGACATAAAGTCTAGTAAGTTGTTCCATGGAATAAGTCTCTCTAATTGGTATGAAATGGGCTGATTTGGTAAGACGATCGACGATTAACCATATAGCGTCGTAACCTCCCGATGTCTTAGGAAGTTTCGTGACGAAGTCCATCGTAATGCGTTCCCATTTCCATTGGGGAATTTCGGTTGTTGAGTAACCACGAAGGTTTCGATATTTAACTTTTACCTTAGAGCAAGTAAGGCATTTGCTAGCACGTCGTGGCAATTTCCGCTTTCATGTTGACCACCAATAAAGTTTCTTGAGATCTGATACATCTTATCGAACACGGGTGAATAGAATACTCTGACTTATGCGACTCATGCATAATCAATTCTCGTATCCCGCCATAAAATGGTACCCACATTCTATACTTGAAGCATAATACTCCATCCGCTCTCTTTACAAAGCCATTTGCATTATCGGGCATACCATAAAGCTTTTCACTTGGTCGGTTTCCTCCTTGAGTGCCTCGATTTGTGCCTCGAGTATTTTTGATGGTAAAGGTGGTGATGCGTCATTCCTAATGATCGAACTCTTAAAGGTTTGGGTCTTTCTTTCAGGCTAAGAGCATCAGCCACAACATTGGCTTTTCCCGGATGATACTTGATTTCACAATCATAATCGCTGAGTAATTCCAACCAACGGCGTTGCCTCATGTTAAGTTCCTTCTGATCAAGAACATATTGTAAACTCTTGTGGTCGATAAACACTGTGCACTTTGTACCGTAAAGGTAGTGTCTCCAAATCTTGAGTGCAAAGCTGCGGCCCCAACTCAAGATCATGAGTGGTGTAATTCTTCTCATGAACCTTAAGTTGTCGAAAAGCATAAGCTATCACCTTCTCGTTTTGCATTATCTGCTCCAAGCCCTTTATGTGAAGCATCGCGGTATACAGCGAAGTTCTCAATTCCTTGGGTAGTGCCAAATTGGCGCCTTTAAAGCTTTTGCTTCAACAACTAAAAGTAGCTTCTTGTTTCTTTCCCCATTCGTACTTCTTGTTTTTCTATGTCAACTTGGTCAAAGCTTTAGCTATCTTTGAAAAACCTTCGATGAATCTTCGGTAATACACGGCGAGTCCTAGAAATTGTCGGATTTCCGTAGGATTTGTTGGAGTAGCCCAATCTTTTACGGCTTCAATCTTTGCAGGATCAACTTGTAGTCCTTGACTATCAATGACATGACCAAGAAATTGTACTTTACGGTACCAAAAATCACACTTCAAAAATTTGGCATACAACTTCTCATTCTTGAGTAGTCCTAAAATCATTCTTAAATGCCCTTCGTGCTCTTCTTTGCTCTTTGAGTAAATCAATATGTCGTCGATGAATACTATAATAAACTTGTCCAAATACGGTTTGCATACCCTATTATTGAGATCCATGAATCTGCCGAGGTGCATTATTTAATCGAGCGGCATTACTTGAAACTCATAATGTCCATAAGCGTGTTCTAAGCGCCGTTTTGAGATATCCTCCTACCAAACTCTAAGTTGATGGTAACCTGACCTTAGGTCAATCTTTGAGTAGATACTAGAGCCTTGCAACTGATCGAACAAGTCGTAGATTCTAGGAGTGGGTACGATTCTTCACGTTAACTTGTTCAGATCTCTATAATCTATACACATTCTGAAGGATCCATCTTTCTTCTTCACAAACAAGACCGGTGCTCCCCGAGGAACTTGGCCTAATGAATCCTTTGTCTAAAAGTTCTTGCAACTAATTAGACAACTCTTGCATTCTGATGGTGCTAGGCGGTGCTCGTGCAGCTGGTGCGACTCAGAGCACTAAGTCAATATGAAATTCTACTTGGCGTGCGGGTGGAAGTCCTGGCAAGTCTTCAGGAAAGACTTCAGGAAATTCTCGGACAATTGGTACATCCTCAAGTCGTTTCTCTTCCGACTTCTTCTCGGTTATGTATGCTAAGAAAGCATAACAACCTTTCTTTATGTACTTCTCCGTTTTGATGCATGATATATTGTCGAGTCTAGTTCCGCCGTTCCCCACGAATGATCAAAGTTTAGCCGTTGTAAGGAAGATGAACAACTTTTTCATCACTAATGATTCTTGCACGATGTTTGGATAATCAATCCATGCCGATGATGACGTCGAAACTACAAAGTTCTACGGGCATAAGGTCTATATTGAAGGGATGATTTAGAAAATTGAGTGTACAACCACGGACAATGGTGTCGGTGCTAATTAAGTTACCATTAGCTAATTCAATGTTGTATGATGTGTCTAATGTGGAATTGTTCTCTCGCTCTAACCATTGAGGATAATGAGCGGTAATCATGTACTAGTGAATTCCAAAGGAATCTTAAAATGATTGTCAGAAGTCTAAGGTGAATCGAATAGCTTGTAATAGGTGCAACTGAAATTGATACCACGTGTCTCATGCCAAATTTCAAAATGTTAAATATGTCGAAAAGGGCATTATTGAAAAGAATAGATTATGGATAACAGTTGTGATTCCTCGCGCTTCTACTTCTAGCGGATGTCTTGAATTGAGTCTTACTTGCCTAAGGTGCTTAGTCTCCATGACTAAAATGTTTATTGCTTGATGGTGACTCACTTACTTTCTCTTATCGAAATGTTTCCACGCTATAAATTGTAAAGTCACCAAAAACGTTAAATATTTAAGTGATGTGGTGTAGTGGTTGATTTCCAAGACTTGTTTCAATATTGAGTGCTTCTAAAATAATTCACCACTTAGGTTCTTATCATGCTAGCATAAACATTGGTATCAGCTTATACTATGTCGAAGAATGTTTGTTCTAATTTCACTCGTAGATGAAGAGTCATTGATTGCCCGATATGTTCAAACCTGTTGCGTCTTCTTGATATGAAAGTGAGGTTATCCATAATTTCTAGAGAACACAAGGCCTTAGGGGAAGTTTATATCGATAACCTTAATCTAACAAAATTTTCCTTTAAGGGAAACTCATTGTAGGGAAGTTCACTTATTGTTAAGGCCATGTTTAATGGAATGTTCTGTAGTCTCAGTTAGAAGACTTGGTTTATCCCTATGGTGTTGCTTAGTGTGTATTCGGTTCGTACTAAATCTGGTAACTCGGTCTAGCTAGTACTTTTGAAATGATATAATTTGGCTTTTAATCCAAAGATAGTGGTTCGGAATGTCTCGTGATGTCTTGAGATTTTTGTTAGGTTTTGAAAGATCTCGCTACCTATTTCTAGTCCTTGTTGGTAATTCCGAAATCCTTTCATTGTTTTCTTGTATCGAGGAATCCTCCTCACAGATGGTATAGAAAGCCTTTCCTAAAAAGGTAACTCATCAAATTCTAACTTATCGGTTGAGTGAGGGATGAATGGCGTGGGCTTCTATAGAGTGTCAACAAAAGAAATGTTTATGAACAATTTATCTGATTACAAAGCTTTGCTTTTGAGTGAAGATTGTTTTAAGAAATTTGAAATGATGCTTGTTACTTTCATGACATAATTCTTCCTGAATTATACATAGGTGATCGCCATGTATGTCGAGGACAAATGATGTGATGCTTGGTTTTGTTGAAATGGTATTATGTTCCTCTAAAGTTTTAGATGGTATTCAACGTTTTGTTTTGTAAGATAATGGCTCAATAATTTTTCGGAGTAACATGAAAATCGTTTCGCATGATGGTATTAAATAGTTGATAAAATGACTAAAAGCCGATTGATAGGGTGGTAACGAAACAACTTTGTTTTAAACTTTATGAAACAATGTTTCTAAGATGGTGTAGAATAGCTTGAAATAAAATTAAGTGAAATAATGTTATGAAGTAGTAGCAAAGTAACTTGAAATATAATTTGTTGAATGATGTAGGATACATGGGAGAACCTCATAAAATGGTAATAGTCTCTTAATTGGTCAAGAATAAGGTTGGCCTAACCCCTAGTAAGATAGTGATGTATTGTCGCGAAATGATTGAAAATTGGGCAATTGGAATAGGAATGAAATGAACAAAGGTTGTGATTATCGTGGAGTTAATAAGGGATAAAGATTACATAAGATTGAAAGGTACCTATTATCTTTTCCTGTTGATGGTCAAATCGTGTTTCAAGTGTAAGAGTAGTAGGCGGTCTAGCGACAATAGCCCTAGAACTCTCACAATCCTCAAACCTATGAGATGGTGTAGTGTCTATAGTCTTAGTGATAAATAATAATGGTGTGTCAAATCATGCACGCTTCCCAAGCTGCAAGTTAGGTGTATGAGTAGTGTCTATGAGACGTGATGGCACGGATGGTACTCTAGATGACAATGATGATGAAAATGATGACAATGATGATAATGGAAATCCTTGTGGTGAGTTAAGAAAATAGGTTCATTAGGACTAAGCCTATAAGTTCTACCAAATGGTATGATTTGTCTCAACAGAATGATAAAAATTGTCCTGATCCTACAGTGAATCAATGGTGATCGTGATGGTGTAGGTGCAACTTCGTCCTCCTAAAAGGGTTCAGTCTCATCATTTGATGTTATCGGTGTTGAGTCAATTGATGTTACAATTGTGTTAGGGAATGACAGGGCATTCTCCACGTTGGTGTCTGATGTGGGTATGATAGGATGGGTATTTGAAGGCATCTATGTGACAATCGATTTTGAAATGAAAGTAAATAACTCGAAAAATGTACGTATGAAACCGCATGTATAGCGACTATGCACTTATAATGAAATGATGAGATGCTATGATGATGTAGTTATAGTCTAGGGTCAATGATGCAACCTAGTTCTCTATAACCGAAGCTCGGATGCCAATCTGTCACACCCCAAATTGTTTGCGTGGAATAGAATTCACGGGGATTATTTGTCATAGCATCACAATCAGCATTATATTGAGCGACCTAAAGTGTCGTTTGGAAAATACATCGTTTGATTTAATAAAACAACGAGTTTACAAGTATAGGTCCCAATTGAAAGTTACATGTGCGGAAAAATAAGTTTGGTACAAGTCAAACGATGTTTTGAAAGTGTATAAATCCCATGTGAGACGCGTCGTCATCGCGACTCTATGATATGTCCACATGCATGCCATGAAGTGAATGCCTTAGTTACATGAAAATACATTGCTAAAAGTGCCAACACAAAGGTTGAGTGAGTTCATAGAGTTGTTAAAAATGTTTAATACGACTACCACAAGTATAAATTATGTATGACAAATATGTTACAAAAATGTTACAATTGCTATAAGTCCATGACACTGAAACTAGGCTGATCATGATGTTCGCCCCAACAGAGTGTTTGCAAACAACTCAAATAATGATATTAAATGAAATGCATCCGTTTAACGGTTGGAATCCCCAACCGGATGGAGGTGTCAACCTCGATAGATCTATCCACTCACCCTCGCTTCTATGAAATTAACGGTTCATGTTATATAATGGGGACATTTAAGCGGCATGAGGTAACTTAAGCAATGTAATGAATTTGATATACTTGGTATCATAATAAAAATGATGTGCAATGTATTCTCCCCGTAGGTTTGAAATAAAGTAAAAACTTGAATAAATCGGGGCTATGAAAACTCACATGTTGCAATGTTAATGATGATATAATGGAAATGCTGAAATGAGGCGTAACCTCTGACCGTGACCTATTATGAATGATATGTTCTACCATAAGTTATGATGTAATGTTATGCATGCAAATCCACATGTAATCTATACCACTTGTACACTTTTGAAAATAGAATTTATCGTCGAAATATATGTTTATGACATCTCGTCATGTTATAAAATACTTTACAAGTATTTACGTTGAAATGATATCTTACGATAATCATTTAATGATTTATTATGAAATTATAACTTTTCGTCGCAAAATAATATAATTTGACCATTCATGAAAGTGACTAAATGGCCTCGAAAAGCTAGTCGTAAAATAGTGCACATCGAGTGTTAGGAAACAAACTCAATGGTTTTGGGAAGCTTGTATCATTATCTCAAAGTTTTAGGCTTTAAGTTTTCATCCTAGAGGTCTCGATCACGGAGAAAAATATAGGTTAAGTATGGTACTTGTATCCAAAATATTGTTTATGGATTGTTTTCGGTAAAGTTTAAGTGACCGTATTTTATTCGTTACAACTCCGCTTGACAAATGGTTTGACATTTTGGAAAATATGCTTGGCGAACTTACTTTTACTAGAAGACATCATGTTATAAAAAGTATTCCAAGATTGTTAAAAACGACCCTCAACATGGTCCCTCGTTGCCGTAGTATGTGTCTAATAGAAATATATTAGTTTTTCTTATATAATAAAGTTACGGCAACTTTGTTAAATCGTGTAATTTAGTCGTTACAAGTCCGTTTTCTACGTTTCATATGTCCTCGGAATCGTAATAATATATACTAATATATTTTTGATAAGTCGACACATTTTATAGCGCTTAAGACTCATTTTGACCCGTAAAAAGTCGAGATTACTTGCTGAATTTTCTGAAACAAATATTTTTCGTCGTCAAACTTGAAAATAGCATAGCGTCTTAGTTATAACTCCGTTTTAACCCGTTCAAGCGGCCACGTTTCCGTTTTAAAGTGTATTTTCTAAATATCTAGGCCAAAAAGTTTTACCTACTGTCGAGAATTCCAGAATTCAAAAATATGGACAGACCCTTAATTAGACTTGTCGAAATGAATTTTTCTCGCACAAAACCTATTCTAACCAATTCAAAACAACTCCGAAGCTATTCAAATCCTACCATACACCTTCTTAGGGTGTCATGGGTTCCTAGACATCACCAAAAGTAATATGTTTCAAGGGATTCATTATAGGATAATTATATTACATAATAAGTAATAAAAATATCAAAAGTGGTATAAATTCATATGTAACATGCATGTTTTCTTGCAAAAATGATGAAATAACATAAAGATGAATATGAAAGAGTAATAAAAATCATGAAATTCTTACTTGAATGATTATGAATTTTTTAGCAAAGTATGCTTAATAATCTTGAGGTTTTTATTTCAAAACCTTAACTAGATTATTTCTAAAACTTGTAAACACTTGGACCTTGAAAAATTATGAATTTCTCTTGATGCATCAAGCATGGCCGGTTCATAAGAGAGGAAAGGAAAGAGTGATATTTTTTTTTTACACTTTAGATATGAGCTACTATGTGTAAATACTTTGTATATAATTAAAATAGACAAGTGTTAATCTAATATGGCATAGGTGTAATAGCTAGTGAAAGATATTTATCAATTCCATGTTGAGTCACTATGTTTTGTCGACCAAAGTATAAAAGAAAGAGAAGTGATGAAATTTTTCTCATGTAAAAGTATTATATAGTAATTGTAGTGTTTATTTGATAAGTAAAGTAATTATTTAATGTAGCGTTGGCTAGAAATTGATTTTAACGGAACAAAATAAAATATATTGATGTCATAAAAATTATAAAAATACATTTCTTACAAAAATTTAGTGAAATAGAAATTATCGAGTAGCATTTACGGAAACCGTCGTAATTATATAAATATAAAAATTTATATACTAAATAAATTTAAAACACCGGGTAAACTAATAACATTATTTTTATAATCTTAATATGAGTATAAAAATATATTAGGATAATTTTTGGAAGTATCGGATAAAATATTTCAAAACAATGTTTACGCGATAGCGTTTATTTAATAGGAAAATAAACGTTTAATGTAAAATGCAAACCATGCATGAATTAATATAATGATAATGATGCTAATGATATGTAGACTAAACCTAGTCTATATGAAATGTCCTTGAATGATGGTTCATGAATTCGCAGCTAAACCATTAAGGCTACGCGAATTTGATACTCGTAAACCTAGTTTACGATAAATGATGAAATAGTGAAACTTTAAAATTTTGTAAAATGACCTGAAATTACGAGTTGTCACATTTTACACATACTCTCTCTTAGTATTGTAACATCTCTAACCTCTGATCAAAAGAATCATTCTATCTAGTTTTATGTTTGTGTGATTCTCTAGGTTCCTCTTAAAGACGAGATCACTACCTCTTGAAGACGTGCAAGCTCAAGGTCATGAGTTGCTAAGCTTCGTCATCATCACGACCACTGAAGTGTATCTTATTATAGTTCTTTTCTCCCTCTATAGAAGTGACGTGTCAAATGCATTAGTGAAAGGTGCCGAAGGGTCGTGTTGAAGGCAATAGTGAAAGGTGCCGAAGGGTCGTGTCAAAGGCATTAGTAAAAGGTTCCAAGGGTGTACATTCGATATGGTTCATCGATGTACAAGATAGATAGTTTGGGTTAATGGATATTAATATCCTTCTAGTTTTGTAACAAGGAGTGTGTCTCATTTGGGGTAGTTGTGTTGTGGTGTAGTGTTGGGTAATAGTTCCTCCTTTGTAATGGAACTCGGAATCTAGCCTTGTACAGGATAAAGTATAGGCGACATTGTGATAGGTGTGGTTCTACCTTGTGGAAGAACTCGGTGTCTAGCCTAGTACCGGATAAAGAGTAGGCGACGGTGTGAAGGCTTCTCCTCCACATTAAGGAGCTTGTGTTGTGTAGTGCTTACGAACTCTCGAGTGGGGTACTCGGGGAGTGGAGTAGGGAGAGGAAGGTGTCCTTGTAGCCGAACCACTATAAATACTCGTGTCGTGGTTTTGTGTTTCATTACTCTTTATCTTTGCATTATTTACTTATATGCTTATCTATCAATATCCAACACGCATAACAAATAGATTGACATAATTTGATCTAAATAGTTTAAAACGAAGTTTTAATCAGTAAAACTATTCAACCCCCCCCCCCTCTAGTTTTACACAATTGGTGCAAGAGCTTCGTTACGAAGTTTCTTAGAGTATATCGTACTTTAAAAACTTGATACGATCCGTGTACGTTTGAAAACTACGATAAAGAAAACTTTCTAAAAATAAATACTATGTTTTAAGAATACTCTTGTTAGATGTTGATTAGATGACAACATTAATTTTCCTACATCTTATTTTGTCTTACAAAATGCACTAACATTTCTTGTCTTCTTGTTTAGTTAATCTCATAATAAGCAAGCCATCAGGATTCCATGGTAATAAGATAACCTTTTAAAAAAAAACGTGTCTAAACATACTACCAACTAGATATCGAAGAAACCGGAGTTGTCCATTGATACATTTTGTCAAAAGAAAGAGACACTCAAATTGCAATAGAGGTATGATTTTCATAAAACTTATCTCTAAGTAACATTAGCTAACTTTGAGTATGCTTGCATGTCACTAAATGGAAACTTATATGTTTATATTTATTTTTCATTTATTTAAATATCCATTATATACTTATGTGATATACGTGGCTTCATTAGAAAACCTTCGTGCATACGTGTTATCATCCGTCTAAACCTAGGTATATCAATATGTGTTGTCTTAACCTAATTCCTAAAAATCAAATCTTTCTAAATACTAATAAAACAAAACAAAAATCTCAAAATTCCTCCTTCCCCATAAAATCCCCTCCAATCGTCTAATATCACCAACAAACGCCATTTTTCAAATCTTCCACTTTCAAAATACCTCACATTCAAACTTCATCTTCTTCATCATCTCACTTTTAGAAATTTAAACCAAGAAAGATCTCCATCATCATGGTTTACATCGCCCTCGTGCTCATCATCATATCGCTCATCGCTCTCGTGTATCCCATGATCAAGTTTTCTCATGGAGACATGTACTTTGTCTTATTGATCTACATTTGTATCATCTATCTGATTCTTTGTATTGCTCTAAGTGTTGAAATGAAATATAATTAATGTCGTAGTTTATCTCGTTTATTTCGCGCATAATGTGTTTTAATATTGTTTTTCTTTTTCGCACATTTCAAAGCTTGACATGCTTCGAAATCATCAATGCATGCTAAAGAAGTAACATTGGCTAAAACACATTTCTCTTTATAACATAAAAGTTGCAAAAGTTGATTCTACATCAAGATCATTTTTCTGTCAAAACTACAGATCTACGGATCCCTGAGTTTTAACTAGTCGGATCCCTTTTAAAAGAGAACTGGCAGAACCGTAGATCTGGTAATAGACACTCATGCAACTTAAAAAACATTTCATAAAACTTACCATAAAAGGAAAAACCTTACTATAATATTAAAACAAATTAAGTTAAATGTCATTGGTAATAAAAATAGAATAGTCAATAAAAACATTAGGAGATCATATCATTTCAACTATAAAAGAAGGATTAAACTACTTAGAAGTATCACTAATAAAAAACGTTCTCACTCTTGAAGTTTTTACTATGTTCCAACATACTCATGTAAATTATTCGTTCCATTTTTATAGGTTTCATCATGTCTCATGAGTATGACTTCGATCATCAACTCACTTATGTGTACATTCCTAATATATCTCTTGAGCCTAACACACCGGGTAATTATGTTCATGGGTTCAACAATCTTGAAACTCGTAACTTTCATGAAGGACGTATTGTTGACTCACCTCTAATCTTCCAATAAGGTATCAACACTTCATTCCGCATCATAGGACTAGAAGGTCTTCTCGGAATCAATGAGAAAATTTGTCCGCGGTATCTTTTGGAATTCTTCCGTCAAGTTGAACTCGTTCGTAACGAGGATTGTTGGGATATAAAGTACTGGAGAAATACAAAGTACTGAAGAAGTCAAAGTCTTTGAAGAGTCAAAGTATCTTTGCTAAAGAAGAAGTCAAAGTCTTGCTCAACATCAAAGTCTTGCAAAGCTAAAAGAACTGTTACATCGTTTAGGGAAAGCTTTGTTATTCTAGAATATTCTTAGTTTAGATTACTTGTCGTACAAGGATTAGAGTTGTAAACCGATTAGGGTTATCCTTATGCCTATAAAAGGACCCATATATTGGCATTAGAGATATATGTTTTAGAAGTTAAGAGTACGAATTAATACGCAGTATTAGAGTTGTTAGGGTTGTTAGAGAATCTGTATAACAAGCAGGTTCTAAGTATTAATAAAATCGTTGAAGTTAAAGTTAATTCTTCTTAGCTTTATTAAAGTAAATTCCATACATTAATAGAGTTAATTAGGTGTTTCATTGTTAGTAACTTAAGATTTATCTGAAGTTGCTAAGCCCTTACAAGCTACATAAGTTAGTTTGGTTAGAGTATATCGATCCAACAAGTGGTATCAGAGCTTGTGTGGAAACTCTGATTAAGAAGAAACCCTTAAAACCGTTTTAACAACAAACCCTAAAGATGTCGACTGATGGTGCACCACCCCCATCCATCACCTCACTCGAAATTCCTATCATCAAAAAGGGAGATACGATCTATGGAGCATGAAGATGAGGCAGTACATTGCTATTAAAGACCATGCACTGTGGAATGTAATTGTCAATGGTAATGAAGTTATTGAAGAACCTATAGAAGTTCCTGGACAACCTAAACCACCTAAGGCTGTCTTGCCCGCAGCTATAGTAAGGAATCAAGAAAAGGCTCTCAACATCCTATTATCTGCTATACCTGATGGTCACCTACTCATGTTTCATGATGTTGAACCTAAAGACGTTGATAGATCTTAGAGCACTCGTAGATCGTTAGTAATGCTTATGTAATCACAAACACACTAAAAGACAGTCTCTATAACTTGTATTCTATAGCGGAAATCAAACACAAGTAATAACACAAATAACTAAGAACTCTTTGATCCTCTATGGATCTTTTAATAATACTAAAACTTTTTTTTACAACTCGTACATAACTCATACTATTGTGTTCCTTTTATACACAAGGAACCCTAACCCGTTCCCAAAGATATAAACATAAAACTACATAAGATATACATTATAACTTCCTAATAAAGCTCATGCATATCCTAACTAACTATAGAATACGCAGAATATCTATATCCATTTGAAACCAACTACACGGTTTTATTACTTCAGTAGAATTATATCTTCAGCAGAATCCATCGTGACAGTAACATCAGCATAATTCATACTTAGTATAATTCCCAACAATCCTCCCCTAAACTAGAATTGGACTAGGTTAAGTTCCAGTTTCTTGATAGATCTTTAACACAACAAAACAAGAGGAGTGTACTCGAACATCAGCAGCAAAGAACCAAAACATCCAGGTGTGTTAACTCCTGTGAGAGGTGAATCATTGAAAATAATGGATTTGATGTCTCTTTACCAATAGCCATCACTACTGGAGTAGCCATATGTTTAAGTTGAAAACTATGGTACGATAACCATCGATTTATTAGCAAATCGGCAACCATAAACGGATATGACATGTCTTTACCGTATCCGTTTGCTTTCGGACTAGTCAATTCTTAGATAGAAAGAATCCCCTTGGTGAATTGAGTACCAAATATGGTATTCCACTGCCTTTACCACAAGCCATATACTTGTGGGCTAGCCAAGTCTTGGATTCCAAAAAGGAATAAACCATGGTGAATTGATGACCATACAACCCTCGGCAATTAAGCATTGCTGAGTTGCAAACCCTATGATTTTGAGCAAACCATTACAGCTATCAACAAATTTGTTGTGTCTTTACCAAAGATGTACCCTTTGGACTAGCCAACCCTTGGAGGTACACAAGGTACATCTAGTGAGTTGATAACCATCACCAAAGATATACAACAAACATGCAAGCAAAGTTAGACAAACAAATAATATACATAGATTTTTTTTTTTTTTTTTTTTTTTTAAATGAAACAAATAAATAAAGAAAACAAATAAGACAAATAATACAAGATAAAACAAGATACGAGAATCAAGAAGATGCTTAATGTTCTTTGAAGTTGAGTCTTAATCAATCCAATTAATTGTTCAGCATGTAGCATATCATTCCCAATTGGATCAGGAGGTACTTCCAACTTCCTTCTAAGCATTCTTTGCATCAATTTCACAGATAAAGGATATAGCTTATCAGAGAACATACACACAAACATCCCACACATGGTCTCCACAACATGCACACTAGGAATAGGATAGAATCTCCAAGTCTCAACCTTCCACTTATGTGAATCTTTCCAAATTGAATATCCCTTACCATTTGGAGATTGAGAGTCAAACAGAACTTGAAGATCTCCTAATAAGTACAACCCAGAACCTTGTGGAGTATGAGTAGCATAATATTGTGTGACTAGACCATAAAGAGTACTCAAATCTTACCTATCCACCATATGAAGAATATCTTTCAAAAAGGTAAACTGCATATAAGAGTTATCCAACCTATAAATGGTGTTCAGCTGGTCATCAGTCAATGTCCATGTAGTCAACACACCATGAGACCCCTCAGGAAAAGTGTCAGATGATCCCGCTTTAATAAAGGTGGACTCAGCAGCCTTTAGATCCAAACTCTTTGAAGAAACACCCTTTTTAGATATGCTAGATGCCTTCTTCCCAGTCACTCCCAGAGATTTTTGTATTGCAATGTGTCTTCTTCTAGAAATTCGTTTCCCTCTCCTCCCAGGTATATAAATGTCCTTAGAAATAGAAGATCATACCTTCTCAGATGTACCAGGAACATCTTTAGTAGAAACAGAAGGAATAGGAACAGAACCACCCATTGCATATAACTTTTCACTCTCCTCTCTAGCTTGTTTAGCTCTAGCAGCTTCCATTTCAACTTTCTTAACCATATCATCTCCTCTCAGTTCAGCAGATGTATCAGCAGTTTGATGTGAAACTTTAGAAGGAACAACAATAGGTTCAGTAGATGCCACTGGCCTAGAAGATTGTCCACATTCAGGATGTTCCTCAGCAGAAACTGCATGAGAGCGTTGTTGTGATGTAGGAGTATCAAAAGAATCCACAATCTCTACAGTCTTTGGTCTTTTAGCTTTGGGAGCATCAATAACATCAGCAATTCTCTTCAACTTAGATGGTGGAGTAATCTGCTTCATAATCTTATGACACATCTAAAGCCCAGACTTACTTCTTGGATAAACCAGACTGATAGAGAGCAATACTTTGGTTGTAAACCACATTCCTCATATATGCTTTCTTCTGAGCTGCAGTTTGTGGTCTATCCCTTTTTGCTTTAGCTTTCTGTGCAGAAATGGCTTTTCTTTGTGCAGCTGCAGCTTGCTTCCTTTGTTGTCCAAGAGCCATCATTTGTGCAGCAAAATTCTCACTATTAAAGTCTGCTCCTAAAATACTTTATGCAAGAGTAGGATTGGATGCAGCTTGATGAGTGTAAGTATCCCATTGCTCATCAGTAAACTGAGTGGATAGTTCATCAATTTCTCTTTGTCTCTCAGGTGGCAAATTGGTAGTAAACTGAGCTTCAAGCTTTTGAGCCAATTCATGACTCTTCTGCATATCTGCATACTCAGCTAGCATCCTTGCTTGTTCTTGCCTTTCCTGTTCACTCACAAGATCTGAACCAAGCTCTTCATCAACCATTACTCCTTTCCCTTGGTTAGCAGTCTCATGAGCAGAATTAGCTTGAGGAATATCAACAATTGGAACTTCAGAAGAAACACCCATGAAAGCATCAGAAGTAAAATGTTGAGGAGTTTCTTCAGAAGTAACATTAGCATTAGGATCCAAATTAAAACTTCTTCTAGCAACAAACACTTCATCATGAGCTGCTGAAGGTGGAGAAGTAAGTTGTTCTTGCACAGATGAAGATTGACCAGGCTCGGCAAAGCATCCATCATTGGAGCATCAACATTCTCATCAGTGGGTGCAACATTGTCCACACTTTGCAACTTGGATGATTCAGTGGAATCCTTGCTCAAATATTTTCTTCTCCTTGTTCTAGAAAACATAATAGGTTCCTTGTGCTTTGAGGTTTCAGCAACAATTTGAGAAGAAGCATGTATCTTTTGAGCCACATCAGCCAAGATTTCAAGTAAATCCAAATTAGTATCCTCTTGCTCCCCATCAGAAGAAACCACAAACCTCCTTTTGCTATTATGCCCAATTTGCTCCTCTAAATCCTTAACCTTTCTCTTCAACCCCACAATCTCACCACCAAGTGTAGATTTAGTCTCAGCAAGCTCCTTTTTGAGATCTGCAACCTCTTTCACAGTCCTGTTAAGCAAAGCATATCTGAGATATAAGAGTAATAGGGTCCTCAGCTCCACCAGCAGATTGCTCAATGGTAATGGAAGCATCATTGGTCCTTTCAGGAAAAATATGGTCATGCTCAAAAACAGGAGAGCTTTCATCAAATGGCTCCCTAACTAGACTAGGTGTGGTCAGTCTATTAAGCTCATGCTCAAACTCATCAGGAGTAACATGAGTAGAAGGTGGACTAGGACTAGGTGTGGGCAAAGGTATAGGTGGAGGTTGGTCAAAAGTAACATGTGATGCTTCAGCAGTAGTGGAAGGGCCCTCGTCCATGGCAACTAATGGATTACCATCAGCAGCAACATTAGTAGAGGATGGAGTACCAATAACATTACCCTCATGTGACCTCATTTCCTTGAGGCAACATAGCTTCTAGCAAAGGATGATGTTCCCCCTCATAATAAGTTTTCATTGAAGCAAACAGTTTAGCAGTTAGAGCTCCTATGGGACAAAAGACTTGGACTTGGGTTGTAATGTCTAAAATTATTTGAAAAAACCTAGGGTACATTAAAAACTTATGCTTTTTCCTTTGAACATTTTCAACCATGTTATCAAAAATATACTTAGAAAAATTATAAGTTAAACCACTGACAGACATACAATCCCACAACCCACTTGGGTAGAAAATTGGTCCCATCCCCCTGACTTATTACTAATGTACTGAAGTAAAGTGTGTACCAAAAACCTCCACATGGGGCAAAGCTTATTCTTGTGCCACAAATCAGTATTCGTACTTTGATATCCAACAGCTCTTAGCCCAGCAAGTATCTCCACGGAATTAGAGTGATAAACCCCATTGTCATCATTCAAACGAAGCTGTCTTCTTATCAAATCCTCCGTCACAACATACTATGTTCCATCAATCATAGCAACAATCTCTGTGTCACTCCGTTTCGTAGCAGATGCCCAAAATTGTGTAACCAACGATTCATATATCACATCCGGAGAGTGAGTACAATCATAATGAATCTTGGATCGCTTCAAGAACTCTACCATTGGTTCATATAATTCATGACCCTTTGCTTTTCCCAGAAAAGCAACTTTGTTATGATCTTTCTTGAATTGAAGCGCCATGTGAGAAATTGTGATAATGGGTTATGATTCACACAACTGGAAGTGTGTTTAAATCAAGTGAAGAGGGAATCAGTTAATTTTAGGCGAAGATATGCGAGGAAGGTATTAGTAGAAGTTACCGATTTATGGTCAAAAGCAAATCGTTGACCATATCTTACGTGTAAAATAACCCCAAATTCAAAATTAACACTTGTAGAAATGATGGTCAATCGATGAAGAAGGTCAATCAGAAACAACTCAAGTGACTTAGTATCTTGGGTAAATATCTTGAGTGTTATTGTGACACCCAACTCGCATTAATTGTCATAAAGCCTTGAATCCGCCTATAAGATAATCCCAATGCACACTTAACACACATCAATTACCCCCAATTATCTTCACAAACCCTAATTTCTCCAAAAACTCCACAATCATCAACAATAACAATGTCTATCAAACCAGAAATCATTGATCCAACCTCCTCTCCATCATCAACATCATCATCATCATCAGCCAGTGATGATTCACGCCTATTATTTCGATATCCTTATCAAGATGAACCTCGACCTTTGAAGTCCCCCTTTCTCCCTTCTTCTGAAGATGATAGTGTGGTGGATCCATGTGAGTCTTCTAGTGATTCTGATGACTCCTCAGATCGTCTAGAGCCAAGTGTTGTGGTGATTGCACTTCCTACTCCAGGAACTGGTGCTTCATGCCATGGAAGCAGGGGAAAGGGAAAGAGAGCTAAGGTGGCGGGAAAGGGAAAAGGGAAGATGGAGTGATGCTTTATGGTGAAACGAGTAGACGGAACAACCGAAGATTTCTCATATCACAAATCCATCTACCATGCCAAGAGCCAAAGATATAAAACTAGGTTCTTGAGCATCTTCATCGACGTTTTCATCATTCCATCCTTTCCATTTTCAACTGACAGCTTCTTGTCGTCTTGGTCATGCATATCCACCAACTTTTGTAATAGATGATAGGAATTAGTATAAGTTTGGTAGATCTTGTATAAAGCGGTCTTGTCTTTTCATTTGAAGTTGATTGTAAGCTGTAGTAAATGTTTCTTGAATGAATGAACAATTAAACTTCGATACTTCTCTTGATAGAAATAATTAGATCACTTGTATATACTTCTCTTCCCGGTAGAAACAAGCTTTTACCTTACTTGACCATATTCCATTAACCAACTTTGTGAACTTCAACTTATATAAGCATGCACGCGAAACAAACACACGAGTAGCAAACACCAAACCAAACCAAGACAAAACTCAAAGAATATTAGCAGGTTAGTGTTAGCAAACAAAAAGATAATCAAATATCTACAAAGTTTACAAAATATACAAACTAAAATCCTCCCCTGAGGCATATGCCTCCCCTGAGGCCTATGCCTCCCCTCAAACTTTGCAGTTAAGGGTTAAGCATCCCAATATGAACAACTAGGTGTTGAAACCTAGGTCCATCAAAAGCTTTATGTTGGGTCTATTATAGATTTGATGATACAAAATAAGAAGAATGAAACATGAAGGACTAAAAGTGACAAGAAGGAAACTACAAAAAGATGGAGGATTTGGAATATTCTAGAAGATATGCTTAAAAGAATATTTAGTTTCCTAATTGTATTATGATTCCTCTTGTAAACCCTAGATGTCTCTAGTATATAAAGAGACATAGGGTCATTAGTTTAATAATACGTACAAGATGTAAACCTAAAAGGTGTGTGTGTGTGTGGAACCTAGGAACCTAGAAGCAGGCTTTCAGTTTTAGTTAGTTAGTGTTAGATCAAGTCTTTGATCTTTAGTTAGTTAGTTAGTTTATGATAATGAAAAACCTTGTTCATAATAATGTTGATTCTATGTTTGAATATTCCGCCTTTATTATTATGTGTTCCTAGATATAATATTAGACCTAGTCTAAGAGTTACAACGATCTTCACATGTGGTATTAGAGGCACGGGGCTATATGGATCTACAAGGTTTTTCGAAGAGAAAAGAAGAAAAAAATTCGAATCTGGAATTTCAGGTAAGGCTTCTGCAGGATTGTTTTGAAACAATCATAACTTTTTCGTTAACCGTTGGATCGTGACGAACTTTTGGGTGGATGTTCTCTATATATCAATCAAACTTTCCACCAGAGGGATCTTCGATCTGAGCTTTTATGTGAAAGATATATGTTGTGAAGTTGGCTGTGAGAAATCTCTTGTTGGAACACGCAAAGTCTTGCTACCATTTTCAAAAATCTTGTTAGGGTTTTACAAATGCCTTTCTGAGTTGAAATTCTTGCTCTTGGACACGAAAGTACTACTCATTAGGATGAAATTCTTTTCTTGAATTAAAAGTCTCGCTCATTGGGCGCAATCAGGTTTTAATTTTTACTTGCGTATATTTTCAAAGATCTTGATCTTCTTTGCAAGTCTCATTCAAAATCTTGCTTCTGTGTTGTTCAAAATCTATTCTTACAATCTTGCTCAAGGTTTTATGGCGAAATTTATTTGGATTGGCAGTATAATGGTTTATTACGAGAAGATTTGGAATTAAGGGGAAGTCGAGCATAATTATTGTTATGGTTTTGGGCGACACACATACGAGGTTATTGTTCACACACGGGGAAGAAAATTTATGTTCTTAAATGATTCAAAAAGGCTCGTATTTGATTCTTATGGATTAATTGATTACGAAGAAGGTTGAATATCATTTATTTGATGTTGTAGTTGAGTTTCACGGGTTTGTGTTCTTATCATATAGCTTGATGAATCTAGCAATGTGTGATTTTTCTTATGATGCTCTATGCACATATTGGCTATCACTTAAAGGAGTAACATTGTAGTGCTTAGTGTCTCATATTAGTTGAGGATTTTGTCAAGGGATTGCGGTCTACTTATATTTGGTGTTTTGTATAAGTATGGAGTTCGAGTGGATACAAGATTTAAGACACAAGTTTGGGAAATTCTACTTCTTCATCAAATTAGTTATATTTGGTTTTCTTCACAAGTGATCATTACAAGGAGCTTACCGATTTGAAGAATCAAGAAGATGGTTAATATATGGGTTTTAGGGTAAGCTTATTGTTAAATGTTTAACCATCTATATGCATCACTCAAGGGGAAGTGTTTGATTTTTACTCTTGTTGATCATTACCTCTGCTAGTTGCGGTTTCTATTGTTTTGAATCCATTTTTCTTATGGTCCGTAATGGTGGGCGATTTGAAGCATTGGAAGTCTTAGATTGGAAGTATGATATTGGTTAGTGGTGGTCAAGATCATTATTTGCATACGTTCCCTATTTGGATAATAACAAAAGGGGAAGAGATGTTTGAGTGGCATGGCGAGGATTAAGGGGAAGACAAAGGAAGACATACTTGTTTTATTTATGGTGAGATCCCTGATCTCAACTTCTACTACTTCGTCTAGGGAAGTTCGTACAAGAATCGTGTTTGTTTTGTCATCATCAATTAGGGGAAGATTGTTGGGTCTATTATAGATTTGATGATACAAAACAAGAAGAATGAAACATGAAGGACTAAAAGTGACAAGAAGGGAAACTACAAAAAGATGGAGGATTTGGAAGAATCTTGAAGATATGCTTAAAAGAATATTTAGTTTCCTAATTGTATTATGATTCCTCTTGTAAACCATAGATGTCTCTAGTATATAAAGAGACATAGGGTCATTAGTTTAATAATGCATTACAAGATGTAAACCTAAAAGGTGTGTGTGTGTGGGGGAACCTGCAGTAGGGAAGCGCCTAGGGTTTGAATTAATTAGTGTTAGATCAAGTCTTTGATCTTTATTATAGTTAGTTAGTTAGTTTATGATAATGAAAAACCTTGTTAATAATAATGTTGATTCTATGTTTGAATATTCCGCCTTTATTATTATGTGTTCCTAGATATAATATTAGACCTAGTCTAAGAGTTACAACGATCTTCACACTTTAGTCAATAAATCTGCCACATTATCATCAGTGTGAATCTTAACCACTTTTATCAAATGTTTTTCATATGCATCTCTTATAAAGTGGTGCCTGATTTCAATATGCTTAGTTCTACTATGAAAAACTGGATTTTTAACTATGCATATGGTACTTTGATTATCAATAAAAATTGTTGTGTTCATGAAGTTAAACCTATAATCCAACAATTGATTTTGTATCCATAGTACGACCACAATAATCTGCGGCGGCAACGCCGGTAGATGAGGTAGCCATAGTGTTGGGATACAGAAAGTTAAAGTGTTAAAGATTAACAAATCTTTGCTTGAAGACAAAATCTTGCAAGAAGTCAAAGAATCTTGCTAAGTGAAAGTCAAAGTACTGCTTATTCATCAAAGTACTGCAAAGCTTAAAGTCGGTTGTAATTAAATTAAAGATATAAAGTAATGTTTATCTAGAACTTTCTAAGTATTGTTTACTTGACGTACAAGGATAAGAATTGTAAATCGATTAGGGTTACCTTAAGCCTATAAAAGAACCCCTATATTGGTATTAGAGATAAGAGTTTTATATACGATTTTAGAGAGTTCGTACGATCATTATTTAGAGTTTTAGAGTTGTTAAAGAATGCATAATAATACGGTTTTAGTGCTATTAATAAAGTTATATTCTTCTTAGCTTTGTTAAGTAAATTCCACATACTTGATAAAGATTTTCGGTGTTTCATTGTTAATAACTAAGGATTTATCAGGGGTTAAAACCCTAACAAGCTATTTAAGTTAGTTTGGTTAGAGTACATCGATCCAACAAGCGTATCGAGCTTGTGTGGAAACCGACTAAGAAGAAACCCTAAAACACCGTTAACAACACCTAAAGATGTCGAATGAACATTTCCCCACCATCCATCACTCACCAGGATACCCATCATTAAGAAGGGTGAATACGACCTATGGAGCATGAAGATGAGGCGGTATATTGCAATCACTGACCCATGCCTTGTGGAATGTGATTGTCAATGGTAATGAAGTTGTGGAAGATCTGTAGACATTCTGGCCAACCTAAAGCACCTAAACCCATCTTGCCCATTTGCTACAATAAGAAATCAAGAGAAGGCTCTCAATCATGTTGTTTGCCATTCAGATGGACACCTACTCAAATTCCATGATGCTAAAGATGCCAGAAACTACGGGCTGCTCTCAAGACTAGATTTGGAGGTAATGATGCTTCCTAGAAGATGCCCATAAATCTGTTGAAGCGGCGGTTTCAAACCTTTACTATTGGAGAATTAGAGATCCTTTCATGATTCCAAAATCTTCGGCATCTTTGGTAAAGCCGCAGCTGCGGGTTTGAGGTTGAAGATTCTAACCTTAAGTTCTTAAAGAGTTTGCCATCTACATGGCATGTAATTACTACTATGATGGAGGACAACTGGATTGGACACCATGGATTTTGATGATCTCTATAATCATCTTAAGGTGTATGAGCATGAGATGAATGGCCAAACAAGCTCAAAGTCTCATAGTATTGCTTTTGTGTCATCTGAAAAGAGGGGCAGTACTTCTACTAAAAAGTCTTGCTTCTCCCCTCAATCTTTGTTAAAGTACTTTGTCTACACTACCCCTACTTTTGCTCGACAACCCACACCAACTAATACCATCCTTAGATGAAGTTGTGTGCTCTTTCTTTGCTGCATGACAAGCTACTCACCTTACCTATGAAGAAGATCTCTCAGTTGAAGAAGATGCACTTGAAGAAATTGATATCGGGTGGCAAGTTGCTATGATCTTGCAGGATCAAGAAGTTTATGAAGAAGGAAGGAAGAGGTATAGACTTCAAACCAAAAGCAGGCACTTTTGACAAATCCAAGATTGAATGCTTCAATTGTCAAAAGCTGGACATTTTGCAGGGAATGCAGTTTGCTATGTATCAAGCAAAGCGGGATGGTGAGAAACCAAAGCTAGAATTGAAAGAAATTCCTATTACGAAAACAAAAGATTTGGTTGCTCAAGAGAATCTATCGAGGTTATTTTAGATCTTGAGTTTGATGATGAACCGGTAACCTCTTGTATGGTAGGCGTGGAGGATTGATGGAAGAATTTGGTAGAGCATAGCTTTTGATGAAGAACACGGACATCTTTGCTATGGAGTCTAAAATTTGGTTATGGAAGCTTTGTGGAGCATGGAGAGTGATTTGAACTTTGTTATGCTTGCCATGGTAGCCACTTCACAAAGTTCACCTATCTCGAGGTATGTTCAAAGTGTCATAACTTTTATCAAAAAGTGCTTAATGATTATGTGTGAAAGAGATAAGTGTAGAGTAGAGTATTTGGTATGAGTTATCAAATAACTTTAGAATCTATGGAAGCCAAAATAATAACACATGAAAATAATGAAATGGCTTGGGCAGAAAAGTATGAACAACGGGACTATCGGTTGAAATTAAGTGAATGGAAGTTAAAGCGTGAAGATCTCGAAATTGAAAAACTAACTAAGGAGAGAGATGAATTACTAGAAAATTTTAATGCTTGGGACAATCGAGGTCTTTCTCATGTCACTTATGTTGAAAAAGCAGAAGATCTTACGGCTTAGGTTTTGGTATGGACTTTAATAACATAGAAAACCCACCTAGTGATTAGGATGAATGTGACTTTGAGGATATAACCACTAGTGATGATGAACTCATTAATTATGTAGACACATCTAGTAATAGGAATCGTTAGTGAACCACCTCCTAAGTTTAAGAAAGATAATGCCTATCATGCGGTCTCATCCCATGGTAGTCATCAACCTCTTAGGCCCGATGTTTCTCGTTTTGGAGTAGATAGCTTAGAGTTTAGGAAGAAACTTAAAGGTCAATCTAGGTTTGAAATCTCAAAAGAAACTATTGAAACACCTAAGGTAGATGATGTTCAAAGCCAAGCGACTTTCACCCCAAATGCTTGCTACACCTCAAAGTCTTGCTACACCTTACAGCATTATCATTAAGAAAACCTTTTCAACATCTTGCTAAACCTTTTTGGGATAATTTTGGTCAAAATGTTTTCAACATTCACCTAGAAGGCAGGGATAGGTTTGGTCATACACATAGAAGAAGAAATTTTGGGATAACATATCAAAAACTATGTTTTGTTTTAGTACTAACCATTTGATTAAGGATGTGACTTACATTGAGAGTACTTAAGTAAGTTCCCAAACGAGCGCCAACCAAAACCAAGGGAGACTAGCCCAGCTTGGAATCATTCACATAGGGTTAACCATAGAAACTTCTCACCGGACTATAGGTACCCTCACTAGAGAAGACCTTTTTCAAAACCTCCAGTACCTTCAAATACTTTCCAAGGTGCTAAAAGCCAAGACCATATTTTCTCAAAGTGCTGAGTTTTCACCAAACACCTCTTGGAATAGGAACCCGAGGAGATCTAATTATTATCAATCTAGAAGGCGTTACAACTCCAGTAGTTAAATCTAGAGACTCTTCACCGAAAGTTAAAACCAAATGGGTTAAGAAAGAAAGTACTGATGATGAACAAACAATAATTTCAACAAGTCTTCTTTGAAGGTGACTTTTGATAAAGATGATTTTGTTGAGAATAAAAGCGAGGTTTTGTTGAAAAGAAAGTTTTCTTTGAAACTCCACCACAAGTTTTAAAACAAAAGATAATGCTTGATTACGTCTACAAAAACTTTGAACATTACATACTCAAGGAATTTGAGTATGTTACTCCAAAGGGAACACAAGTCGAAATGGCTTGGGTTCCTAACTATTATTTTATCTTTGTCGGAGGCAACCCGGAAAGAGGAGCTTAAAGATCATCTTATTGTGGATAGTGGTTGCTCTGGAAGCTAACGAGGAGACAAGGAGATTCTATGATTTTTAGGCCATATTGTGGAAGAAGAGTTGCATTTGGGAATGATGCTAGTGGAGGAAGAATTAGTGGAAAAGGAACCATCAAGACAGGAAGCATAGATTTTGAGAATGTTAGATATGTGAAGGAGCTCAAGTTAAACCTTTTTTACGGTCTCTCAAATGTGTGACAAAAGCATCTGTGTTGTTCAGCGACGAATGTCTCATACTTTCACATTATTTCAAACTTGATGATGATAACTTGGTGATACTCAAAGTACCAAGAACCAATGATGTGTGTAGTTTGGATATGAAGAGTCTTCACTCTTACGAGAGCTACGTGTTTAGTAGCAAAAGCATCACTTGAAGAAGCACGTCGATGGCATAGAAGATTGGGCCTTGTGAATTACAAGAATATCAACAAGTTGGTCAAAGGAAATTTAGTTAGAGGTTTACCTTCAAAGACTTACAAGAATGATCACTCATTTGGCATGTAAGAAGAGTAAACAACATAAAGCTTCTTGCAAGAAGCTTGAGGAAAAGCTGAGAACCATTGGGTACATTACATATGGATCTATTTGGTCCTCTATACATTTTGTTTAAGAAGAAGTCTTGCTTAGTAGTGATGATGATTGCTGATAGATTCAGTTGATTTTTGGGATTTAAGGATGATACTTTTGATGCTATTCATGATCTTATTATACCACTTGAAAACCAGCCGAGACGAAAGTTAGAGGTATTAGATGTGACAATGGAGCTGAATTCAAGAACAAGCTTATGGATGAATTTTGTGCTAACAAAGGAATCAAGAGGGAGTTGATATTGCTAAAACACCACGAGAATGGTGTTGCGAGAGAGAGAATAGGACTTTGATTGAAGCGGCGGAACAATGCTTGCGGACTCACTTACCTATTCAATTCAGTGCTTTGAAGCATGAAAGCTTGCTTGCTATGTACTTAGCAGTATCATCACCAAACCACTGAGATGAGACACCTTATGAGTTTCTGATGGGAAACAAACCTAATATTCTTTTTATGAAGCCTTTTGGATGCCCTCTCACTCTTCTTAATACAATTGATCATTTGGGTAAGTTTGATGGCAAGTCAGAAGAAAGTTATTTATTGGGATATTGCACCAACAAGAGGGCTTTAGAGTGTACAACAGAGTCACTAAAAAGGTTCAAGATTGTCTTCATGTTGAGTTTTTAGAAGATCAAGAAAATCAAAAGGGTAAAGGTCGTGATTGGATGTTTGATCTTGAAGTTTTGACTCCTTCAATAAATTATGTTCTGTTAGAGAGAATCAACTTGTACATAATGGAGAAGAGGTACAATATGTTGTTCATGGAGTCCATATTAGACCATATCGCGTTCATGATGAAGAACCTAAAGCTGGAGGCAGAGAAATCTTGATGATCCAAAATCGTCATTTTCTGCTGAGGATCAATCTATTCAAGATGAACTTAATCAGATGCTTCTTCAAGATGTATTAGCACATTCTTATCGATGACCAAAGAAGAGCTTATGAAGAAGCGAAAAGAACAAAGCTGCAGAGTACTCTCACGGTACTTTTTAAAATCTTTTGCACGATTGATTCTGACACTTTGGATGATTTGGATGATCCTACCATGCACGGCTTAGAAGATCACGATGATGAGTTTGAAGATGAAGGTATTTTATCAGATTCCAATGAAGATGCTGATTTCACTAATTTGGATGATACTTATGGAGTTCCATAGTCTCCAAACTTAAGAATTCATAAGAATCATCCTACTAATCAAATCATTGGTCCTTCTACTTCTGGAGTGATGACAAGACACAAAGCTAAAAGTTTTTCTAAACCTCATAATGCTTTACTTAGATTTGTCTATAAACAAAACAGGCTGAATCATAAGGACCATCAAACATGCCTGTTTACTTGCTTTATCTCTCAAGAGGAACCCAAGAATATTGCTTAAGCATTGACTAAAGAGAGTTGGGTTGAAGCTATGCAAGAAGAACTGCTACAATTCAGACTTCAAGAAGTTTGGGTATTATATGATCTTCCTGATGGAAAGAAGATCATTGGTACAAGATGGGTGTTCAGAGTCAAGAGAGATGAAAGAGATAATGTTATGAAAAACAAAGCAAGGTTAGTTGCACAAGGCTACAGACAAGAAGAAGGAGTTGATTATGATGAAGTGTTTGCTCCTATAGCAAGGATTGAAGCAATTCGGATTTTCCTTGCTTTTGCATCATATATGGGATTCTAGGTTTATCAAATGGATGTCAAGAGTGCCTTTTTATATGGCAAGATTACAGAGGAAGTATATGTCAAACAACCTTCTGGTTTTGAAGATCCTAACCATCCAAACAAAGTCTACAAAGTTGTCAAAGCTCTTTATGGCTTACATCAAGAACCTAGAGCTTGGTATGAAAGGCTCTCTACCTTTTTATTGCAACATGGTTATAGGAGAGGAGCTATAGATAAGACTTTGTTTATCAAGAAAGATAAGAAGGATATCATGCTAGTTCAAGTGTATGTAGACGATATCATCTTTGAAGCTACCAAACAATCTATGGTTAAGGAGTTTGAGAAGCTGATGCAGAATGAATTTCAAATGAGTTCAATGGGTGAGTTAAGTTTCTTTTTGGGACTTCAAGTTAAGCAGTCAAAGGAAGGAACTTTCATAAGTCAAGACAAGTATGTAGCTGACATACTTAAGAAGTTCAATTTTGATGAAATGAAGCCTGTTACTACACCTATTAAATCTATCAACTCATTGGGCAAGGAAGAAGATGGACAACCAGTTGAAGTCAAGTTATACAGATCAATGATTGGCTGTCTTATGTATCTTACTGCATCAAGGCCTGATATCATGTTTGCTGTGTGTTTATGTGCAAGATATCAAGTCTCACCAAATATCTCTCATATGAATGCAATAAAGAGAATTTTTAGTTATTTGAAACAACAACCTAAGTTGGGGTTGTGGTATCTCAAGGATTCACCTTTTCACTTGGAAGCTTTTTCAGATAGTGATTATGCAGGTGACAACTATGATAGAAGATCAACCACAGGTGGATGCCAATATCTTGGAAGAAGATTAGTTTCATGGCAGTGTAAGAAGCAAACAATTGCAGCAACATCATCAACTGAAGCAGAATATGTGGCTGCTGCAAGCTGTTCTGGACAGGTGTTGTGGATACAGAATCAACTCTTGGATTATGGGTTAAATTTCAAGAATACTCCTATCAATATTGATAATGAGAGTACCATTTGCATTGTGAAGAATCCAGTGTATCATTCCAAGACCAAACATATTCAGATTAGGCACCACTTCATCAGAGATTGTTATGATCATAGGCTCATTAATGTTGTCAAGGTGCATATGCATGATAATGTAGCTGATTTACTCACCAAAGGATTTGATTTTTCAAGATTTACTCACTTGGTGGTGAGTATTGGCATGATTAATTACTGAGCTACATTTAAGGGGAGGACTATTTAGTGTAAGTATAGTCCTACGCATTGCTTGAGGGGAGGATATTCATGTTTATTTGCTGTATTTGCTATTGTAAAGAGAAGACTGGAAAAGTACTGCTTTTTGGTTTTATGAAAGTACTGCTTGGAAAGTACTACCCACGTGGAAAGAACTGTTTGTCTTATCAAAGTACTGTTCCAACGGTAATATTGAGGGGTAACTACTACTAACGGTAACTTTGTTATTAATGGATGTGATTTTTTTTTAAATCTCACCTATAAATAACTACTCTCTGAATTTCCCTCTCATATTACTACCTTATAATCTTTTCCATATTTCTCTATCTATCACCCATATTCTTCATCATATCACTTTCTGTGAACACTTATCATCAATGGCAAATCGTAATACCGTTTCTAAACATAACTTGGTGGCGAATTTGGACAAGACTGAAGCCAATGAGATCTTTCATGATATCATTGATTTTCTCACTGAGTCACCAATTAGTTATGTGCTTTTAGTGGAACCAAATATCATTGATCCCTAGATTCAACAATTTTGGGCGACTGCTAGGGTTCATATAGAGAATGATGATTCGTATATTCAAGCTACCATTGCTGGGAGAGCTGTGAAGGTTACTGAAGCCTCTATTCGTGAAGATTTAGTATTTGATGATGAAGAAGGGGTTGTTCGTTTTGATAAGCAATTGATTTGGGATACATTCAGGGACATTGGTTATGAAGGGTCCTTAACTGAACAAACATTCAAGAAACCCTTATTTTGTCCCCACTGGAAGTTTTTAGTTCATGTATTGCTTCATTGTATTAGTGCTAAGAGTACATCATGGGAGCAATTTGGGTCTAACATAGCATCTGCTATAGTGGGATTGGCTACAAATCGCATTTTCAACTTTTCAAGGCTAATCCTAGATGGAATGCTTTCCCACATCTCTCATGGTTCAAAATGGTTAATGTATCCAAGGTTTATTCAAGTGTTCCTAAATAACCAACTTTCAGATGTACCAAAGCCTACAAGTCTTTTACCTGTTGTGGTACAACAAGCCAAGATTTTCACTTTCATGGCTAGGAAGAGTGATTTATTCACTGGAAGGGACACTCCATTGACTACTTCAATGATGGAGATTGTTCAAGCTATTAGAGATGAGGCTGCAGCTAGTGAAGACAGAGAAGGTACTGCTTCTGAAGGTACTGCTTCTCCAAGTGCTGCCTCTCAAGAAACTTCAACACACGGTATTGCTTCTCCAGGTTCTGATGTTAATGAAGGTACTGAAGTTTCTTCCACCATACTACTCCTCCTATGGCATCACCAGAACAAGATGTACCTATTCACTCATCATCTTCTGAAAAAGATCCAGCTACTATACCCCCTGAAGGTTTGGTATTGGATAATTATGTTCTGACAAGGGAGTTAGTCAGCTTGAAGAAAACAACCGAGGCTCAAGCTAAACAGATTAAGAAGTTGAAGCTTAAGTTTAGAAGACACAAGAATTTTGTCTGGCCATTGGTTCAACATCATCGTCTATGGGTCAGGTCTCAAAGAAAGCAAGGCAAGCCTGTTAGGCAATTTCAGAAGAAAAAAAAGGCAAAAAGGTTCAACGACAATCATCTTCATTCCAATTAGGGAGGAATTTGGAAGATAAGAATTTGAATGAAGAATCTGAAGCTGAACCTCAAGGTACAAATATTCAAACTCAAGATACTGAAGAACATGTTATTGAAAGTACTGAGGAAGAAATCAAAGTTCAAGGTACTAAGGAGCAAGTTATTGATGTTCAAGCTCAAAGTACTGATGATCAAGGTACTGCTCATCAAAGTACTTCTTTTCAAGGAACTTACAGACAAGGGTTAATTTCACCAAGGTTGATAGATTTTGAAGAGGAAGCTGGTCCTTCAACTGTTTTAACTGAAGAGGAAGCTGGTCCTTCATTTGTCATACCAGAAAAGGAAGTTGATACACCCAAACCTATACATACTGCAAGTGATGATGAAACCATTGCTGAGATTTTGCATGATTTATCAAGGCCAATGGGTGTTAGCATTCCAGGAGTTACTGAAGAACAACCAAGAGCTTCTCAACCTGTTGTTGATCCAAAAGATAAAGGAAAAGGTAAATTGGTAGAGACAAAGAAGAAAAAGAAACCTACTTTAGCACAGATAAGGGCTGCTCAAGTTGCTATGAATGAGGAAGCAGCCAGAAATTTTCAAGCTGAATTGAATGCTAAAGATATAGAAGCTAAGGAAATTGAAGAAGTTGAGAATAGAGAAGCAGCTATGAAATTACAAGAGGAATTGAATGCTGTTATTTCTTCTCTACCAAAAAGACCAAATCTTGCTAAGGAAAGGAATGCAATGATGGCTTATCTAAAGAAGCAAGGATATATTGGATTGAATAAGTTGAAGTATGTTGCAATGAAAGAGTTGTATGATGCTGTTAGAGAAGATTATCAGAAACAAGTTGATACTATCAAAGATTATAAGGATGATGATGCTCAGAAAGAAGAAGAAAGAAAAGGAAGCTTAAAAAGAAAAATAATAACTGGAGTTAAAGATCAACAGTCATCAAAGAAAGTTGAATTAAGATCTGAGACAAATGATGAACTGATGAATTACTTAAGGATTGTAGATTTTGAGTATTCTAAAGATGATGCTGAATTGAAGATGAACAAATCTCCAATAACTACTTTTGAAGTTGTAGAGTCAAAAGATGGAGATTATCTGATGTTTCACAAAGAAGATGAAAGTTTCAAGGTGTTCAATATGCTATGGGATTTATTGCATATAATTGATAGAGTGGATTTATTTCATTTATATCATGTGGTGAAAGAATATTTTGAACACAATCCATCAGAAGGATTTGGTTTAATCTTGCTTGGAGATCTCATAACTGTTTGGGAAACTGAAGAAACAAGTACTGCTGAGATTTGGAAAAACCAAGAAGATTGGGAGATTACTTGTTGGAGATTCTTTGAAGAATCTGGAGTGCATGTTTTAGAGTTAGAAGATGGGACTATGATTCACATATTAGCAGATAGAAGATATCCTCTTACATCAGATCTCATGAGGAGGATGCTGGAGCATGGAATGGAATTTGAAGAAGCTAATGAAATTTCACGTTTGGTCATCAAACTGTTTAGCAGATGGACTACAATTGCTGATGATGATGGTATGAATCTTTATTGATTAAATTTTTGATATATCAGTACTTTATTCAAAGTACTGCTGATCAAACAGTACTTTAATCAAAGTACTGCTTGAAGTTTTAAACCAGTTACCGATTTTGAAAAGAAAACTTTTGTTAAGTGTTAGAAATAAATGGTTTTTGAGATGGTAACACCAATAGGTTATCAATCCACCATGGTTACAAAAGGATTGGCTAATCCATGAGCAAACGGCTCTGGTAAAGATATCTCAAATCCGTTTTATAGTTGACAACTTGCTAATAAGTTGTATCATAATCAACTCACCATATCAGTAATGTGAAGAGTTGTCTAGCCCACAAGAAAATGGCTTATGGTAAAGGCTGTGGAAAAACCATTATATGGTAATTATTTCACCATGATGAAAGAATAAACTAGTTCAAAAGGGTACAGCTTTTGGTAAAGACAAATCAAATCTGTTGATAGCTGATGATTTGCTAAAAATCATATGGTTATCAATGTACCATGATCTTACACATCAAAACATTTGGCTACTCCAGAGTTAATGACTTTGGTAAAGAGACATCAAATCCATTAAATTTTCAATGATTCACCCCTCACAAGAGTTTACACACCTGGAAGTGATGAGAATAGACTGAAACTTAATTGAATTAAATGTATAAATTGTCTTATGTTGCTGAAAAGATGGAGTTTACTGAATGTTGCTGAAAAGAAAGAAGATTGTTGAATGATGCTGAAAAGAATTATACAGATAAAGACTACTTTGATGATGATATAAGCACATAATCTACAAAGATAAAATTTGAAGATAAAGTCACAATTCCTCTTTGAAGACAAAGATGTTAAAGCTAAATATACAAAAGAACTTGAAATCAAACAAGTAGAATTCACGTTAGGGGAGGATTGTTGGGATACAGAAAGTTAAAGTGCTAAAGATTAACAAAGTACTGCAGAAAGACAAAGTAATGCAAGAAGTCAAAGTAATGCTAAGTAAAAGTCAAAGTAATGCTTATTCATCAAAGTACTGCAAAGCTTAAAGTCGGTTGTAATTAAATTAAAGATAGAAAGTAATGTTTATCTAGAACTTTCTAAGTATTGTTTACTTGACGTAAAAGGATAAGAATTGTAAACCGATTAGGATCCTGAAGCCTATAAAAGGACCCCTATATTGGTATTAGAGATAAGAGTTTTATATACGATTTTAGAGAGTTCGTACGATCATTATTTAGAGTTTTAGAGTTGTTAAAGAATCTGCATAATAAGCAGTTTTAGTGTTATTAATAAAGTTATATTCTTCTTAGCTTTGTTAAGTAAATTCCGCATACTTGATAAAGATTACTCAGTGTTTCATTGTTAATAACTAAGGATTTATCCGAGGTTATTAAACCCTTAACAAGCTATTTAAGTTAGTTTGGTTAGAGTACATCGATCCAACAAATAGTTTGTTTCTTGCACTGCTAAGAAATCAATCTTCTTACAAGGAATTGGCAACCTCCTGTTGTGGATCTCATATCCAGATTTGCACCAGCATAATCACTATCACTATATGCTTCCAACTTAAAAGGAGACTCTTTTGGGTACCAAAGACCTAAATTGGGTTGGCCTTTTAGATACTTAAAGATCTTTTTGACTGCATTCAGATGGGAAGCAAGTTGAGTGACTTGATGTCTAGAACAATCACTCACAGCAAAGGTAATGTCAGGCCTAGAAGCTGTCAAATACATCAATGAACCTATCATGGATCTGTATAGGTGAACATTCATAGCAGGATCTGGTTCAATGTTGTTCTTTGGTTTTGGAGCTTCGTAAGGTGTAGTGGCAGTTCTGACATTCTCCATATCAAACTTCTTCAAAATGTCCCTCACATATTTATCCTGACTGATAAAAATACCATCAGGTTTCTGCTTAACATGGAGACCCAAAAAGAAAGTAAGCTCCCCCATAGCACTCATCTGAAACTCTCCCTTTATCAGCTCCTCAAACTCCCTGCACCAAGCTTCTTTAGTGGATCCAAATATAATGTCATCCACATAAACTTGCACAAGAATAATGTCTGTGGAATTCTTCTTGAGGAAAAGTGTTTTGTCAATGGCACCTCTTCTATAACCATGCTTCAGCAGAAATGCTAAAAGCTGAGCATACCATGCTCTTGGTGCCTGATGTAGTCCATTAAGAGCTTTAACTACCTTGTAAACATGTTTTGGATGATCTGGGTCTTCAAAACCTTTGGGTTGAGTGACATAAACCTCTTCTTCTATTTCACCATACAGAAAAGCATCTTTGACATCCATTTGATATACCATGAACCCCATGTAAGATGCATAGGCCAAGAAGATTCTAATGGCCTCAACTCTAGCAAAAGGTGCAAACACTTCATCATAATCAATTCCTTCCTCTTGCCTAAACTACTGAGCCACTAATCTTGCTTTGTTTTTAACCACAACACCCCTTGCGTCTCTTTTATTCTTCAAAATCCATTTTGTCCCAATAGCATACTTCCCATCAGGTAGTGGTACCAAGATCCAAACCTGCTGATTTTTGAATTGTTGCATCTCCTCTTGCATTGCTTCAAACCAACTTGAATCTTCAAGAGCTTGAGTAACACTGGTTGGTTCCACTTGAGAAAGAAAACAAGCAAACAGACAATGCTTAAAGTTTGTGTGATTGTCCCTTTGCTGGTTTGAGACATAGGAAAGAAAAGCAACTTGACCATATTTAGAACTTGTCACAGTCCTTCTAGTTCTAACAGGTGCTAGAGGATCACCAATAACATTGGATTGAGGATGAGCAATGTTGATCCTTTTTGTAGCAGTGGGGTTGACTTCAATAGATGTATCAAGATTAGTCACAGTTGGCTCAAAATCACTGTCATAGGAAGGTGAGGTGAAGATGCCAGCTTTGGGTTGATGATTACCAAGATCTGAAGGACTTGGAAAGCGTGTATAAGGTTCTCCAAAGTCTGTGGACACTCTAGTAGAAATGGGAGTAGAAACAGCAGGGCTATCAGCAGATTTGGTGTTATTGGGAGAAACAGGATCACTGTCAGAAGAATCATGGTTTCCACTGACTGCTTCTCTTGCAACCTCCCCACCAAGCCTCTCAGCTTCTAGATTAGCTGCATGTTCTTGTTTCTGAAGCCTAGCAAGGTCCTCTGCATAGTGTGACTCATCTTCACTCTCATCAGAAGTAACTTTAGAAGTATCACCTGCAAAATGGTTAAGGGAGAAGGAAGGTACAATAATAGGTTGTTCATCATCCTCAAACTCACTATCTAAGTCAGCATCCATGGTACCAGCATTGTCAGTGGGAGACTCTGGTGTACCTGCATTTTGGTTAGCCACATGTCTAGAATAACCCAAGTAATCAGTTAAGTAATCCAGGTCAAAAGACCAAACATGACCTTGTCCTTGAACATTTGGTTTATCTTCTAGAAATCTCAGGTTCAAAGTCTCCTCAATCTTCTTAGCAGATAAATTGTATACCCTATAAGCCTTACTATGAGCTGAATAACCCACAATATACCCCTTATCAGTTTTCTCATCAAATTTACCTAGTGGATCACTAGTGTTCAAAATGGTCACTTGACATCCAAAAGGTTTAAGGTAATGAATAGCAGGAACTTTCCCTGTGAGAAGTTCATAAGGTGTCTTGAAATGAGGTCTAGTAATGGATACCCTATTCAGTACATAACAAGCTGTGCTAACTGCTTCAGTCCAAAACATAGTGGGTAATTTAGAGTCTGCAAGCATGGATCTTGCTGCCTCTATTAAGGTCCTATTCTTTCTTTCAGCTACCCTATTTTGTTGTGGGGTTCTTGGAGTGCTATAGTCCCTTTTTATCCCTTTAGACTTACATAGTTATATTAATACATCATTCTTTAACTCTGTTCCATTATCACACCGAATTCCTTTAACCTTTTTGTTCAACTGGTTTTCAACAAGAGTAATGAACTCTTTCAACACTTAAGATGTTTCATCTTTAGTTCTCAGAAAGAATACCCAAAAAAACCTGTTTTAGTCATCAGTGATGGGGCTAAAAATCTTCCTTGCTCGTTCCTAGGTCTTTTATTCCATTATTTTAGATCGCCGTATTATTTCACTCACTGAACTCTGTAATTCATTTCTCTTTTCTGAATAGTTGGTTGTGTTGGATGATTGATGGGTAGTCTTAGATTTAGGTTGTTTTTCAAAATATGCACAAATCCTTTTAGGTTAGGTGATGTAAGCTTCATTTACAGTTTTCTGGCTTTTTTCGAGCTTCCAAAAGGCTTGAATTATTGTTTATCCGTTCAGGTTTTCTTCATGTATTGTTCCATTTCATCTATGCGGTGTGATTAAAAATACTTGTGATCAATACTTGGTTTTCAACAAGAGTAATGAACTCTTTCAACACTTGAGATGTTTCATCTTTAGTTCTCAGAAAGAATACCCAACAAAACATGCTGTAGTCATCAGTGATTACCAAAAAAAAATACTTGTGATCAATACTTCTGACTTGGGTTGGACCAAAGAGATCCATATGCAGCAACTGAAGAGGTGCTGAAATAATGCTCACAGCTGTAATAGCTTTGTATGAGGCTCTGTGGTTCTTTCCTTTGTTGCAGGCAACACAATTATGTTCATTGGTGAAAACTTTGGAAGGAAGTCCTTCAACTAGACCAAGTTTAGAAATTTTGTTGATGGTCTTGAAGTTCACATGAGCCATCCTTCTATGCCATTTTGTAGAATTATCCAGGGATGCTTTAGCCACCAAACAAGTTAGGTCACCTTCTGGTTGAACATCATTCAAGTTGAATGTGTATAGATTGTGATTTCTAGGAACTCTCAACAGAATTGATGTATCTTCTGGTAGTTTGAAGTCTTTAGATAGCACAAGACATTCATCCTCAGAGAAGAATACTTTGTTCTTGGTGTCACAAATTTGTGAGACTGAGAACAAGTTGAAGTGTTGCAGTTCCTTTACATAGTACACATTCTCAAAATCTAGTAGAGGTGTTTTGATGGTGCCTTTCCCAGTGATTCTACCATCACTTCCACCAAAAGTCACATTGCCTCCTCCTTCTATGGGAACGAAATTATGCATCATATCTCTGTTTCCTGACATGCTTCTTGAACAACCACTATCAACAATGCCAACTTCCTTATGCTTAAGAGGATGATCCTACAACAACAACAAAAATATATACAAAATATTAGTACACTATGGAGACTCAAGTCATCACTGACTTGAGCCTGCCTTATGGATCATAAGATTTAGGCCATGTAGATGAAGAAGATCCACCATTGTTCTTGGGTTTCCATTGAAATTTAGGTCCCTTTTGAGTCCAAAAACAACCTACTGAGGGCTTCACAGCAGTATCCCTATATCCCTTCCCATCATACATTGAGTCAACACATCCAGGCTAATAACCATTTTGAAAGTATGAACTAGTTGGTCTCACATATGGTCTAGCAACAAATCTTCTCCAAGGAAATGGAGAAGGTTTATTATAAGTTGCTTGTGGAACAAAAGGTGGTATATCATTAACATTTGTCCACATAGGTCTAGGTTTCTTTTGACCAGCACATGCACCCATTCTTTGCTCATGAAAATTACAATCCTTAATCAAATGAAATTTACTTCCACAAACAAAACATGTCTTCTTTTTAGAAGATTTATTCAAAGTGAAAGATGTTCTATTACATGAAAAAGCATTCAAACCACAAACATCAACAGAATTATTTTTAGCAGACTTATAAGCATTATTGTGCAAAGAATTAAAAGACAAGTCTTCAGAAGAAACTGTCTTGGAAGTTGATTCCTCAGCAGCAACTCTAAAAGGCTTGTAAGCAGTCTTGGGTGTAGGCTTGGGCAAGGTCTGGGGAAGGTCTGACTTTTCATTTGAATCACACCTGGTAGTAGAAGTAGACCCTTGGTCAGAGGACTTGTCACTGTCACAACAAGAGACAAACTCAGTAGATGAAGAATCAGGGTCTGGCAAGTCTTTAGACTTTTTGCCATAAAGATGGTGTGATCCATCAAAGTTAACTATGATGGAAAGGTCAATGGGCATATTTTCTCCTCTAATGGGTCCAGGGACAGCATGTAATGTTCCTTCTTTTACATAATTAGCTAAACCTGCTGGTGTACTTTTACGCCCATCATGCCTAGCTTCTAATACTACATACTTTTGAAAACCTAAACCTATCCCAGAGGTCTCAGATTGACTACTATAGATATGTCTAGCTAGATTGTCACCTAATATTAACCATTCTTTATGTCTAGCTACTTCCTTATCTAGTTTCTCTTTAGCACAATCTACGAGTGCTCTGATACCACTTGTTGAACCTAAAGACCTTGATAGATCTTAGAGCACTCGGTTTTCAGAAACTACATTAGCTTTTTCTTTCTCATTACGTTTTAAATCAATTTTAGCACAATCTAAATCACTTTGTGACACCCTGATCTTTTCATCATAAGCCAATTGATTCTTTTGAAACCAAACTTTTTGTCTTTCAAATGTTTTTAAAGCCTGTTTATAAGCCTCAACTTTGACATAGCATTCATTATATTTAGGTTTCAATTCATCATAGGCTTCTTTAAGTTCATTATATCTTTCACTACAACCAAAAACACAATTATGTACCTGAGAGATGCCCATCAAGGAAACTTGATCATGCCTATCCTCTGAAGTACAGCTTGCCAGCAATCCAATATTCTCAGAACCAGGACCTTCATCATTCTCATGCTCATGCATCTTCCAGTCGACATGGTCATCCATAGTGACAAGAGTTGTGGAGTGTCCAGCCTTTGAAGTTCCAGCTTCCTTTTGAATCTGCTGATAGGAAGAATATCTCACCTCATCACCAGCCTTCCTATCCTTGCATTCTCTAGAGAAGTGACTCATATGACCACAAGTAAAGCACTTGACCTTGCCTCTGTTAAATCTTGCTGGATCTCTTCCTTGGAAACCAAACTTTCTCCCAGACTTACTCTCAAACTTCTTGATGTTCATTGAGAGCATAGCCAGTTGCCACTTCAAGTTCATCTCTTCCATGTCAAATGGATCCACCTGTTCAAAGTCCTCAAAGGCTAGTTGCCGTTGAGTATCATAATCAGCAACAAAAGAGTGAATCACATCTTCCAATACACCACTGGATTTAGGTTGAGAACTTGATGAAGTTGTAGTGTAGGATGATGATGCTGAGGAAATAGGACTTGGAGTATAAGTCATCCTATTTAAGGAGGCCCCAACAAATGCTGTGTGACTAGGAGTGGATGAATGATAGGGACTTCTGACATCTGGCTCAAAAGATTTAAGTCTGTTGTATAGTTCATCAAAAGTGAGCATATCCAGCCCACCTTTAGCTTTGAGGGCAATGCTTACTTGCAACCAAGTTGAAGGTGAAGATCGCAAGAACTTTGAGTTGCAGTCATCATTATCTGGCTTTGCCTTCAGCTGATTCAATTGACTCAATATCTTATGGAACCTGTCATACCCCTTGTGGATACCTTCCTCTTCAGAGATTTGGAATTCTTGAAACTGTTGTTTCAGCATTGATTTCCTCATTCTCCTTGACTCCTCATTCCCACCAAACCTAGCCTTGACTGCCATCCATATGTCCTTAGCATCCTGCATGTAGTGAAAGTCACCCAAGTGATCCTCAGGTATAGCCTGAAGGAGAATAGTTCTGACTTTATTCTCTCTCTGGACAGCCAATATCTCTTCAGCTGATTTGGGAGGAAGGATGGTAACCTTACCATCAGGATCTGTGATATGCCTCTTCAAACTGTTCCCCTGCTTCATAGTTTCCCAGAGATTCCAATCAATGTTGGAGATCCAATTCTGCATCTTCATGGCCCACAAATCATATTCCTCCTTCTTTAGGTATGGGAACTTTGCATTGCTGTTTGAGAGACTGAGTTGTTGCAGAGATGTGTTGTTTTGGTTGTTGGTGACCTCAATGTCATCGTCTGATCCAGGCATGGTGAATGTTGTTTTGGTTGTAAGAGTGTACAGAAAAGATTGTTCTTAGTATCACAGAGACTCTCCCGAGGCTCTGATACCACTTGTTGAACCTAAAGACCTTGATAGATCTTTGAGCACTCGTAGATCGTTAGTTATGCTTATGTAATCACAAACACACTAAAAGACAGTCTCTATAACATGTATTCTATAGCGGAAATAAAACACAAGTAATAACACAAATAACTAAGAACTCTTTGATCCTCTATGGATATTTTAATAATACTAAAACTTTGTTTTTCAACTCGTACATCATTCATACTATTGTGTTCCTTTTATAGACAAGGAACCCTAACCCGTTTCCCAAGAAACGTATAAACATAAAACTAAATAAGATATACATTATAACTTCCTAATAAAGCTCATGCATATCCTAACTAACTATAGAATACCCAGAATATCTATATCCGCAGAAACCAACTACACGGTTTTATTACTTCAGCAGAATTATATCTTCAGCAGAATCCTTGCACTTCAGCAGAATCCATCAGCAGTAACTTTAGCATAATTCATACTTAGTAGAATTCCCAACACATGATGCTAAGGATTCTAAACAACTATGGGCTGCTATCAAGAAAAGATTTGGAGGTAATGATGCTTCCAAGAAGATGCACAGAAATTTATTGAAGCAACAGTTTGAAACATTCACAGTTGGAGAAAGAGAAGGTCTTGATGCTGGTTATGACAGATTTCAGAATCTCCTTAGTATGCTAGAGTTGTATGAAGCTAAGGTATCTGTTGAAGATGCCAATCTGAAGTTCTTAAGGAGTTTGTCATCCGTATGGCATGTGATTGCAACTATGATCAGAGGACAACCTGGTTTGGACACTATGGACTTTGATGATCTTTACAACCACTTAAAGGTGTATGAACATGAGATGAATGGCCAAACAAGTTCAAAATCTCACAGTATTGCTTTTGTGTCGTCTGAAAAGATAGGCAGTACTTCCACTAAAAGTACTGCTTATCCTACTCAAAGTACTGTTGCTCAAAGTACTGTTACCTATCCTACCCCCAGCTCATCACCTACAAACACCTTTCATTCTGATGAAGTTGTATGCTCATTCTTTGCTCAGCAAGCCACTTTACCTGTTACTTATGAAGAGGATTTGTAACAAATTGAAGAGGATGCTCTTGAAGAAATTGATATCAGGTGGCAAGTTGCTATGATCACTGCTAGAATCAAGAAGTTCATGAAGAAAACAGGGAGAGTGATGCAGGTTTTACTGACCATGTCTTAATATTTATAGTGTCTCGCTATACCTATGGTCTACCCTAGTGCACTAACGGGCAGTGTACCCGGTAGTGTGTAGTGTAGTAAATGGTAAAGCCGACGTCGTCCCAAGAGCTATGTGTGTTGGATTATTACTAAGTCTAATTGTCACAGAATAATAATGGTTTCAATAGGGATTTAATTAATTAAACTACTAATGCATAATAAAATAAAAGCAAATAAACAGGTAAAGGGAAATCAATAGAGGAATAGTGGTGCTAACCTAGTCAATCCTCCTAGCTAGTTATGTCTACGTCTACCTACTTCCAGTTACTTTAGGTGGGGTCAAATTCGAGAGGACATCATTTGGTCAATTCGCCCTAACTTATCAGCAAAGATGCCACCACAGGAGAAATCAGGCGCACCGTCATAAGTCCTGTTGTTCCTGGTCCCCTAAGCCAAGTCATTAAGTACCGCTACATGCTAGATTCAAAATAGTGAGTGCCCGGTCGTTAGGAACTTAGATACTACACCCCCCAATTCTTAAGTTCATCCAAACGATAGGTGATCAGTTGGTCAAATCGCACAAGTAGAAAGGGTCGTCAGTTGGTCATATCTTACCCTTCCCGTCTCAGTCCGCTCACCTAGGGTCAGTTGGTCATATCTCCTACGCAATTGGCCTCTACCGCCATTCAAAACTACCGAATCAAGGGTGAATACCAAAGAACTATGCATGCATACACTTAGAAATAATTGTACGGAAGTAAAGGTAAACGCAAACAAAACAATTAAGGAATCATAACTAGGCTAGCACCAAAGGGTGCTTAGCCGCTTATATTAATCATGCAAATCAATTCAATATTAAAAGGTACGAAATACATGAATTGAAAGTAAAAGAAATATAAAACGCTAAAGCTTATCGTAATAGAGTGACTTCTCCCTTGGAAACAGCTCCGTATGCTCCCCTAGAACTGCCTTGAGCTTTTTCCCACGTTCTCAGAGTGTTGTGTGTGGAATGGGATGATTAGAAATACTGGAATTCATGGGGTATTTATAGGCCAAGTCTGGGTTACGGTGTAACCAATATAGGAGTTACGCCGTAAACTTCTATTTCTTCATAAATGCACTAGATCAGCTG
>OU343225.1:201350235-201433302 GCA_910596185.1 Chrysanthemum makinoi | reverse complement strand
TTGGAAAACTAGAAGAGGGGTTGAATAGTTTTGCCAATTAAAACTTCCTTTTAATCTATTTAGATCGACTTATGTCAATCTATTTGGATGTGTGTGTTGGATGTTGATAAACAAGCATATAAAGGTAAGTAATGAAAAGATGAGAGTAAGAAGCACAAAACCACAACACGAGTATTTATAGTGGTTCGGCTACAAGGACACCTTTCTTGCCCTACTCCACTCCCCGAGTCACCTACTCGAGATTTTGTAATCACTACACCAATCTCCTTATGGAGGAGAAGCCTTCACAACGTCGCCTACCCTTTTTCGGGTGCTAGGCTAACCACCGGGTTCTTTCACTCCAAGGTGAACCACACCTACACAACGTCGCCTACCCTTTATAAGGTACTAGGCTAAGTACCTAGTTCTTTCACTCCAAGGTGAACTACACCTTCACAACGTCGCCTACCCTTTATTAGGTACTAGGCTAAGCACCTAGTTCCATTGCAATGGAGGAACTACCACCACACTACACCAACGACTAATCCCAAAGGAGATCTACTCCTTTACAACATCATCAAGGATATCAATATCCTTGGATCTAATGCAAGTCTATCTTGTACATCGAAACACACCATATCGAATGTACATCTAAGGCACCTTTCACTAATGCCTTTGACTAGATCTACAAGACACCTTTCACTAATGTCTTGTGTCTTCACTTCTAAGCACCTTCACTAATGCTTCTTTGTCTTGACTTCTAAGCACCTTTCACTAATGCTTTTTGTCTTGACTTCTAAGCACCTACCACAAGTGCTTATCCTATAGACGATAGATACCCTTCACTAATATCTTCATCTTGACACTTGAGACATCTTTCACTAATGTCTTCAACACTACACTTCTTTGAAGAAAGAAAGGAATCATCAACAAGAAGACTTCAGTAGCCTTGATGATGAGGAAGCATGGCAACTCATGGACTTGAGCTTGCTCGACTTCAAAGGTGGTGATCTTGCCTTTAAGAGGAACCTAAAAGATCACACAAAAACAAAACTACAAACATAGATCTCTTGGATCTGAGGTTAGTGAGTTTTTAACTCAGGGAGAAAGTGTGTTAGAAAGGGTAAGAAACAATGAAGAAATGGCTCACTATTTATAGAGAAAAAATCCTACTGTTCCCGGATCCCACGGATCCCTACCACAAGGGATCCGGCTAGCACAAAGCTAGGGATCCGTGGAACGCTCCTCTCTGCCCATGGGTATTTTGGTTATGGGTCATGGGTCATGGGTTGAACCATGGATCATTGGCTAGATACAATGTATCTTTGAGTGCAATGCACTTAGTCACTTGGGTATGGGTTGATCCATGGGTTATGGATATTATCCATGTATGATATAAGCATGATGTCATGCAATGGGTTATGGGTCAAGATCCATGGGTTATGGGTTGTACCCAACTACATTCAATGTATTTGCCCAATGGGTTGTGATACTTAAGTTTCTACCCATTTATATTACCTAATATACTACATACTAGTTATTATGTTTATGTTATGTAAACACTAGTTGTTGTACATATGTATTACTAAATCATAAAATCACTTATACTTGTTTTAGTGTTTTATGTGAAAATGTGAATATGTTAGAAACTATTAGTTCAAACCATTTACGTATTTTATTTGTTTCGTTAATATGATTTTACGTTTGTTATCGACAAAACATTAGAAGATCGTAAAATATAAATAAACGTTTTTACGGCTTATTTGTATTAACAATCTCCCCTTTTTGTTGATGACAAAACATAAAATTATTTTAAGGAAAAGCTAAAATTTATAAAAGTTTGAATTTGTAGTTTTTACTTTCTTCTCCCCCTTTTTGTCGAAACAAAAGTGTTTGAAGGAAAGCAACACATCGTTTTTAAGAGAAACATGTGAAAGAAATAAAAATAAGAGAAGAAAAAAATAGAGAGCAAGTAACGGAAAGGATCTCGTTTACCCCCTTGACGAGTCCAGCCCTATGTAAGGGCGTCAAGTAAGTGATACTAATCTAGTTTGTTTGCAAATAAGTTTGCAAAAGATTTCGTCTAAGAGACGAATGTGCTCCCCTTTGATGATTGCAATTTGCAAGGGATGTCAGAGATGTAAACCTAGTCTTGCAAGTAATTTGCAATGTATTGCTTTGACATAAAGCTCCCCCTAGCTTTAGGATGTCAAAGTCTTCATGTTGTAAATTGAATAACTACAAAACAAAGGTTAGAAAGCAAGTATAATTCACAATTTCCCGCAAATGTGGTCCAAGTTAGTAGAAAATAGCTTTCTGTCTCACGGATCCCACGGTTCCCTCCTAGTAGGGATCCGTCTAGGCAATTCTGGATCCGATAGTGTTTAATTTCAGAAAAGGTGATATAACAAGTAATGTTATCACAAAAATGAGATATGAATACAAGGTAATCATATGCTCAGAAAATAACAAGTAGCATGTAATTCCATTTAATAAAACTAGAGTTATGATATACATGACTCTAAAACTAAGAAATTAAGAAAATACATGACTTGGAATTTCTAAACCAACTATCGCTTGATGCTAGGACACCACTAAAATCTTCTAGCTCAAGTTTTGTTTAGGTTTGATCTCGTAGAAACGTTCGAGGAGATGATAGAACATGAAACGTTGGTCTTCCCGTACTTCATGTATCAAACTTTCAACATGTTGACAATGATAGCAATCTTTGTCATGGCTAGGTAGTGGTGGTGGAAGAAATGAAATAGCTTGATGCAAAGGATCAAGTGAAGCGGCTTGTGGAGCTTCAAACGATGGAGGGATTGGTGGAGGTGCATTTGAGAATGGCTCAACCAAGAATGACGGTAGTGGTAGAGAAGTGTCAACTTCCATATGGTCGGGTGGTTGACTTTGATGATTTCTCATAATCCAAATGGGATTATATGATGGAAACGGCAAAAGGAAGCCGGAGCAAGTGTTGACTCAACACCTTGATTTTGTACCATTATTCCTCCTAATGAGGAAATGTTGTCGGCGGAGGCGGATGAGACGGCCTAGGAGGCAAGTCCTCTAAATTGTAGAGGTGTGGTGATGATAGTGGGATGTAAATGAAATAGCTCTAGGAACCAATGGTGATGGTTTAGTGGAGATGATATTGTTTGGCCTAGGAGGTATGGTGGTGTTTGGCATAGGTAGTTTTGTGGGTACTATCCTTTTAGGAATTGGTTTGATTGGATGATGAAGGATCCTATCATTTGTTGGCTTGACCGGAGATGATTCGGTTGAAGAGATTTTGTATAACACGAGTCTTTTTCATGGGTGGTTCTTTGGTGGATAGGTTACTACTTGGGGTTTTCCTCATGATGAGATGATTTCAAGAGGTTGCAAGAGCTGAAAGTTAGGATGAGAGTGATGACTATGGAGGTCCTAACAAAGTGGTTTATAAACCAAGAGATTTGGCAAGTGCATTTAAGCCTTAAGCCACTAGGATTCATTTGAATGTGATGATTAACATGCACAAGAGTCAACTTCAGAGTTTGCACTGATCTAGGAACTCATTTAAGATGAGATGGAGTGTTTGAGTTAGGAAGATGAGTTGAAATGATTGTTTTAGCAAGATTTGACATAAACTGTCACCCGAATCCCACGGTTCCTTCCTCAGAGGGATCCGTCTAGGCTAATCCTAGGGATCCGGCTTTCAGCAGTTATGAAAGAGTGGAAATGATGTTTCTAAGATCTAAGACCTATAACATCTTGAGTGTTTCAGTCCTCCTAAGTGTTTTAAATGAAGGGTGCTTAAGTACTTGAAGGTAATGAGTGATGTAGCTAATGATTGTCTTTTATGGAAGGATTTGGAACTTTCAAGTGTACCAATGGATGAGCAAGGATGACACTAAAGATTTAGAGTGTCAATTGAAGCTAAATGATCCTAGAGATTAGGTTGTGACTTAGGATAGTGTTTTGGAAAATATCCTAGAAGCTTTGAGATGGGAAAAGGTAGAGTTTGATCAACTTTGATCAGTTTTGAGGTAAGGATGATTTATGGTCAATTTTGAGATGGGAAAAGGCTAAATGTGAGGGATCAAGTAAAAAAAATGAAGTGTGAGTTTGAGAGCGGAAGAGTAATGGATTAAAATGGTCGAGATCTACAAGCGTTTTTAGAGTGTGATCTAGGTGAGTTATGTGTGAGTAGGAAAGATCAACCTATCTTGATAAGAACTTAAGACACTATGTTTAGCTTAGTGTGAGGTGTTCTAAGGATATGTTTGAAATATAATGCTTGCAATTGCATTTTCTGTTGCCGGATCCCACGGTTCCCTAAGTGTAGGGATCCGTCTAGCACAATCTTTGGGATCCGCCCATCTGCTCAGCAGGACCTTTACTAAAGGTATGCAATGATCTTGACAATGCATTATATCTCAAGGATAGTCTAAAAAGAGTTCTAATACTAAGATATCAAATGTAAGATGTTTTATTTCATGAAAGAAATTGGATTACATTGATAAAGCACGAGTGCAAAACATTTGATCCTATTTTGGAATACTACTAGGTTCCTTGAGTGTTTTTGCTAGAAGGATCATTATGTGATTGATGAGTGTTGGTGGAATCAAGAATGAAGAAAGTCTTCATGAGAGATATGTTTAGCAGTGCCATCATCTTGTTCACAAGTACGTACAACGGACTTTGAAATTGAGGATGGAAGTGCATAACATTATGATAGAGGCATGTCAAGAACATTCCATAAGGGATGAGTTTATTCTTGGAGCCTTGAAGATTTGCAATTCTCCTTGCGAAGAAGTAGGCGAGATTGTATGGTTGTTGTGTTAGCAAACAGTACAACATGTGAGCACAACAAGGGGGAAGAATTTCTCGATTTCCCTAAGACTCCAAACATTTTCACGTAGGATGAGTGCAAGAGGCTTGTACTCTTCTCGGATATCCCTTGTAAAGATAATGTTTGGATCGGAGTAATATGGTCGAGGTTTGCATATTATGCGATTTAAATCTTCCGGAGAGGTATGTGTGAACAATATGGACTATTTTCTTCACGAAAGTTGAAGAGAGAATCAAGAGACCAATTCGTGAAGGCACATTGTGCATGATTTGGAATCTGGAGGATGTGAGCAAAATGCCCAAGGGTTAGAGTGAACTTTTGGTTTTGATATAAAACCAAAGAGATAGAGAGCGATCCTCGTTACTAACGAGTTCGACTTGACGGAAGAATTCCATTATGAACCTTGGACATATCTTCGCGTTGATTTCAAGAAGACATTCTAGTCCTATGGCTCGGAAGGAGGTATTGATACCTTCTTCAATTGTAGAGAGGTGTTTACAATACGTCCTTCGTGGAAGTGACGATTTTCGAGATTATTGAACCCACGGACATGATTGCCAGGTGTGTTGGTTCAAGAGAGATGTTCGGAGTGTAGACGCTAGTGAGTGAAAAATCAAACTCATATTCATGCGTCATAGACAACCTATAGAAAAGATGAGTTAATAGAGAATAATGTTTGTGATCAACCCATGATTATCTAATGTTTTTATTAGATTTTTATTAACAATGGTTTTTAACAACAATGACGCTTAACTCACTTATGGTTTTTAATCTTGCATGAAAGTTGTTTTCCAGTAGGACGGATCCCACGGTTCTTTTACAAAAGGGATCCGGCTAGTATATCTTCGGGATCCGTGGATCAGAAAATGAAACAGATTTGATAAAACCATAGGTTTTACAGTTTTTATACCACGAAATATGTTTTATCCTACATTTTCTTTTAGCATGCATACATGACTTCTAATGTATCACGAGAGAAAAATAAACAAATAAAACAAAAGAAATGACAAATACATTATGATAATAATAACCTAGATAACTAGATTATTAGTAATACTGCATTTCAATACTAAGGATGATACAAAGGATTGGGTATATGATCCCAATTTAGATTAACAACACAAAGTAAATGTCTCCATATGTGAACTTCATCATAGGAACACAAGTGCAATGAGTGTTAAGGCGATGAGCACGAGTGCGATGTAAACCATGTTGATGACGAATCTTCTTGGTTTCGGTTGAGATGGAATGAGGAGGAAGATGAAGTTTTTGAATGAGAGGAAATTTTTGAAATTGGAAGATTTGAAAAAGTGAGGGTTTGGTAGAGAGGTCGACGGTGGGGTTATTTATAGGAAAGGAGGAATTTTTGAAATTCGTGTTTTGTTTTATTATTGGATTAAAAGAAACAAAACATAAGTTTTAAATACCACGACTTTAGACGAGAAATAAAACACGTGTGTGAGAAAAAGGCTTCCTAATGAAGCTTCATGTAAACATGTAATTGCACAAAAGATAATCATATAAATACCTAAATAGGTATACTTAATTATCAAGCAAAGTAAAAAGAAAATCATACCTCTAGCGCACTTAGGAATGTCTTTACAAATGACACAACAAATGTCACTTAGACGATTCCCGCTCCTTTGGGTTTAAGATACCTTCTTAAGGAAGGTATTCTTGTTACCAAGCGACTCCTAAAGCTTGGTGGGTATGAGTTTTGACTAATCAACATGACAAGGAAGATTAGTGCAATTAAATGAAAAAGTAAATAAGAAAAAATGTTGTTATCAAATCAACATCCAAACATATAATTTTGAAAGACATGGTGTTTGTTCTTATGAAAAACCTTCTTTGTAGTTTTCAATTAACTATGGATCGTATCAAGTTTTAAAGTACAATATACTTCAAGAAACTTGGTAACGAAGCTCTGCCAATTGTGGAAAACTAGAAGGTGGGGTTGAATAGTTTTACCAATTAAAACTTCCTTTTAATCAATTTAGATCGACTTATGTCAATCTATTTGGATGTGTGTGTTGGATGTTGATAAACAAGCATATAAAGGTAAGTAATGAAAAGATAAGAGTAAGAAGCACAAAACCACAACAAGAGTATTTATAGTGGTTCGGCTACAAGGACACCTTCCTTGCCCTACTCCACTCCCCGAGTCACCTACTCGAGAGTTCGTAATCACTACAACAATCTCCTTATGGCGGAGAAGCCTTCACAACGTCGCATACCCTTTTTCCGGTGCTAAGCTAACCACCGGGTTCTTTCACTCCAAGGTGAACCACACCTACACAACGTCGCCTACCCTTTATAAGGTACTAGGCTAAGTACCTAGTTCTTTCACTCCAAGGTGAACTACACCTTCACAACGTCGCCTACCCTTTATTAGGTACTAGGCTAAGCACCTAGTTCCATTGCAATGGAGGAACTACTACCACACTACACCAACGACTAATCCCAAAGGAGATCTACTCCTTTACAACATCATCAAGGATATCAATATCCTTGGATCTAATACTAGTCTATCTTGTACATCAACACACCATATCGAATATACATCTAAGGCACCTTTCACTAATGCCTTTGACTAGATCTACAAGACACCTTTCACTAATGTCTTGTGTCTTCACTTCTAAGCACCTTTCACTAATGCTTCTTTGTCTTGACTTCTAAGCACCTTTCACTAATGCTTCTTTGTCTTGACTTCTAAGCACCTACCACAAGTGCTTATCCTATAGACGATAGATAATATCTTCGTCTTGACACTTGAGACATCTTTCATTAATGTCTTCAACACTACACTTCTTTGAATAAAGAAAGGAATCATCAACAAGAAGACTTCAGTAGCCTTGATGATGAGGAAGCATGGCAACTCATGGACTTGAGCTTGCTCGACTTCAAAGGTGGTGATCTTGCCTTTAAGAGGAACCTAAAAGATCACACAAACAAAACTACAAACATAGATCTCTTGGATCTAAGGTTAGTGAGTTTTAAACTCAGGGAGAAAGTGTGTTAGAAAAGGGTAAGAAATAATGAAGAAATGGCTCACTATTTATAGAGGAAAAATCCTACTGTTCCCGGATCCCACGGATCCCTACCACAAGGGATCCGGCTAGTACAAAGCTAGGGATCCGTGGAACGCTCCTCTTTGCCCATGGGTATTTTGGTTATGGGTCATGGGTCATGGGTCATGGGTTGAACCATGGATCTTTGGCTAGATACAATGTATCTTTGAGTGCAATGCACTTAGTCACTTGGGTATGGGTTGATCCATGGGTTATGGATATCATCCATGTGTGATATAAGCATGATGTCATGCAATGGGTTATGGGTCAAGATCCATGGGTTATGGGCTTTGGGTTGTACCCAACTACATTCAATGTATTTGCCCAATGGGTTGAGATACTTAAGTTTCTACCCATTTATATTACCCAATATACTACATACTAGTTATGTGTATGTTTAATCCAAATATGTAAACATTAGTTGTTGTACATATGTATTACTAAATCATAAAATCACTTATACTTGTTTTTAGTGTTTTAGGTGAAAATGTGAATATGTTAGAAACTATTAGTTCAAACCATTTACGTATTTTATTTGTTTCGTTAATATGATTTTACGTTTGTTATCGACAAAACATTAGAAGATTGTAAAATATAAATAAACATTTTTACGGCTTATTTGTATTAACAAAAACGTTCATTTTCAAAGTTTTGCTCAAAAGAACAACTACTTCCCCTTATGATTTTTCAAAACCTCAAAAGTTAATATCACTTGTTGAGGGGGAGTATTTGATTAAAATCTTTGTTTAAACAAATTGTTCTTCATGGAATTCTTCCCACAAACCTCGAAATGGTCATATTCGATATCAAAATTTCGTCAAAAATAACATTTATATATGCCATTTTTGAGGGGGAGAAAAATTATGTGATAAGAAATATGTTGTGAATTGCCATCAATCGTCAGTATAAAGACTTAACCAATGAATTGAAGAGTTTCCAAATGTTAGTAACTAGAAAAGACTTGTCCGGGATGGGTAATAATTTCAAGCTAGTTCGCTAGTGATGTAAACGTGTCTCAAGTGAAGACTTGTCCTAGTCGTAATGTACCATTCGAGAAACTCTTGATAGACATGAACCTTGATGAGTCAAACCTCCTTACCAAGGAGTGTTTACAACTTCAAGCTGACTTAGTTAGTGATGTAACCGTGTCTCACGGGGAATTGTCTATCTTGAGTTGATCAATTCAAAAGTGCGAGCTCTTCTTCACCTTTGCAGATTTCTGTCAAAAATACTTAAGCACGCAGGAGGAGTATTTCAGAAAAATACAAAACTCTTTCTGGTTCAAAATGCTTTTATTCATAACCACTTTGAGAGATTTTTCATGAAAATGGTTTACGACAACATAGGTTAGTCATGGATATGGCAAGACTAAGGTTAGAATAACTGTCCTATGACCCACAGAGCTGGAGGATCTACCTAAGGACACCACCAATAGTTGGAATTTAGAAGTCCTTAGGTATGATTATAAAAAGGATAAAATGAGAATCGGAGAAAGAAGGAGTTGAAGAATTAAAAAGAAAAGTAATGAAAAGGGTGAAAATAAATAGCCCTCCAGATTATTCAACTTAGGGCAGACACCGGTTCAATTCATATGCTACTGGTTGTCACTAGATGACACTGGTATTAAAGATCAAAGTCGTCATAGACCCGTGACGATGCACTAAACCTTCTTAGCCACTCAAGTTTCTCTTAAAAGAAGTTTGTTTCATTCTCACAAAACCCTACCTAAACTATCGCCTTTCTCTTAGATCAAGCTGGTATTGAAGAAGGAGACCTCTCCCTAGTCTCCGCTCAGGAAAACCAAAGCGCACAATTGATCTAGAGCCACCTAGATTCATCAAAAGATCTCTTAGGTACACTTGACAATTCATCACTTGTCGTTAAATAATAAGAACACAAGGGATACATTATCGAGTCCTTCACAGATCTTAATAGTGATCCTCAGTGATTGAATGGAAACTCCTGCCAGGGTCATCATCAAACAACCCTGACAGCAGGTCACTTCGGTAACTCCTTGTGGGTTATTTAGTGAGTCTCAAATGGTCTACAATCGTAAGATGCTTCGTACCTCACGACTCACCCGAATCAGAGGTGTACTTCGGTATATCGCTATCTCACTTATGGGAACCAGTTCAGAACAGCCTTTTGTGAGAATTAGAGTGGTGTTTTCACACTATGCTGTTTACACTCTCGAAGTTCAAACTTGTAAGCGCTGGATTATTACTAACCCATGTTTTATGTTTTCTTATGGATGCTCGCTTAGGAAAAGATCGCGATTCTTTACATGCTCATACCAACAACAACACCAATTGAAGTTCTCTCAAAGGCAACACAAAGTCAGAATGATTCTTCGTCAAATCCAAAGAATCTACAAAGTTTAAAGACTAAGAGAACTACATCGCGACTGAAATCCAACGTTAAAGAGCGTGTGAGCATGTTGGAGAAAGACGTGGAGACACTGAGCAACAAAGCAGACCCGATGCAGATAACCACAACATACTATCACTACCACCACAAAGAACAAAGATCAAACAACAAAGAAAATGAAGACGTCAAAGCTGAAAAACTTCAAAGAAACAAGATCCCTACACTGGGGAGATTGTTGGAATCAAGGCACTTCTTCTCACAAGAAAGAAGAATGTCAGAAGACGTCAAAGCAACTATTACATCAGCACCTACATCGTTTCAACATTACTTATAACATCACCAATAACACTTAGGGGAGATTGTTGAATCACTCCTAAACTATATTTCAAGTGTTTGTAATGAATAGTAATAGGTTGCTTAATTAGGCTTTTATGTTTGTACATAAGGCAAGGCTTATGTAGAAAGCCCATAAGCCTTGGCCCTGCCCATAAGAAAGGAAGGGAGTTAGTAGTGTTTCCCTAGCTCCTTCCCCTATAAATAATCTTGTAAACTCTCATTTGAGAGTTGGTTGTTCATTTTATCACATTTCATTTACGCTTAAACTTTCATATTAATTCGTGTGTGTGTGTGTGTGTTAAGTGTTCAACCAATCTATCTCTTCTATATTTCTTCATATTGATGCTTGTGTTACAAACATGGTGACCTAACAGAGCTGCTTCTGTTGTTGCTGTAAGGCTTGAAGAAAACAGTCTGGTGAATCAGTGAGACCTCTGACGTTGCATTTTCCATGCCAACTCTCCATAGAGGTCCAATTAAGTTCCGTTTCTTCTTTTGTCGACCCAATAAATAGTTGTCCTTTCCTTTCGGCATCCAATCATCTTCTTTGTGATCCGATCGAACATTCTTATATGCCATGATATCTACATATGTTAGTGGACATACATATAGATATATGGTGGTCGACATCACCCAAACAGCAATCGACTAATAAAAGTCAATCCAACATATTAATCAGTTTATATAAGGCATGGGAATAGTGTGTTCATCAAACTCTAATCATCTAATCCTAATAATCATATCCTAGACTCCTAGTCCTTCGACTTAGGCATACATCTTTTTCTGTTAAGTATATAGGATGATTAAATAAGCTCGTTTAGATGATATAAATTTTAAAACATTCTCCCCCTCAATCAATGACTCATTTCATAAAATATTTTAACCATGCTGAAGTCATTGATTGCGTTTTGCAAATTTATGAAACCACTGATTCTGATTGATTTTCAAGCAACGCATTTTCCACCATTTTTTGAACAACAAATATTTTTTTGAAGAATTTATAGAAAGAAAAAAATTTGTGTAGGAACAGCAGTCCTTCGACATACTTTCCTCATTTTGATTTTAGGATAAGTGCACGAATTTTGTGAAAATTGTTTAAGCGTAGCACTTTCTTCTTGAAAGACGGTTATCTCAAATAATAGCAAACCATAGTTTAAGCACGGGTTACACCAAGTAATCAAGCCATGGTTTTAGACATGTTTTAAAAAGAATATTTACACCTTCTGCTCGAACTTCATCTATGGTCCCGTGCCATTTTTGAATGACATTTCTAAGACCGTAGATGTTATTTATACCAGAAGACATGTCTTGAGAAAAACAATATTTTTGGTCTTTTTCAAATTTTTTATTTTTTATAGGTTTTTGTTGGTTTTATATTTTTCTATTTTCTTTTTGTTGGTTTTATATTTTTGTGTTTGGTTTTTGATTAATATTTACAGATAGAGTAGATGATATAGTTTAAGAAGATGATGATACGAGTACCGAGATAAGGATATCGAGCAGCCCCGTTGTAGAAGATTGAAGTCATCATCTCTTAAACATTCACCACCAAAGCATCCGATGCTCTTAAATAGTAGAAAGAAATTGAACCATCTGAAAGTGAGATTTTGGCAGCTTCCTCCCAAACCGAAAATCCTTTTGCTGAGCAGATTCGAAGCTTTCTTTCAAGCTTGCCTTAGCCAGGTGCACAATGGAGCACACCATTATCATTGATCTTGCTGCTCCTTTTAAGAATGATCATCGATTCTCCGTTCGGGGTTATATCATCAAATAGAACAGCAACGTATCATCCCACGCTTAAGTGAATCTTCTCATATTTCTTTTTCAATGAATTCTGAAGCGATCCATACCAAAAAGGTGTCATGAGACCACTTCCCCCACGTAGTTGAATTGATGCACCTTTTGAATGAAGCTCACGAACCCCGCAAGTATACATATACCCGGCAAGAGAATAGCCGATAAGACCGAAATAGCAGATTGAATCACCGATCATCTCTCGGAAGTCAACCCCGAATAAATCATTAAGTCTGATCACGTAAATCTGCTAACCAACCTTGAAGTACATTTCTCTCCCCTGATGATAGTGTATGAAGCTCAAGAACCCGAAGTACCCAAATGTCCTTTCTATAGAGAATAACCGATAACATTGAAGTAGCATGCTAAATCACTTATTATCTATGCGGATGTCAACTCCGTAATAAGTGATCTATCACTGACTCACTGATTAAGCTCTCAAGTGAAACAGTTAAAGGCCCCAATGTACACCTCTCCCTTGATGATTTCATATAACATCGACATCATCACACACTTGTGTACCTTTTATTACCGTAAACTAACTCTTCCAACTCTTCCCCCACATAGTTGGAATAAGAACACTAAACGCCATGAGTCAAACCTTGAGTTTCTCTACGTTAATGAAATTTGTCTTCTCGGGATTTCTTCAATCACTTAGAAGTATTAAGTTCATCAAGTTTACTCGCGTTTAGGTGGGTGTCTCCTTCCCCCTTGCTGGTTTTGATACTTCAGAATCAGCAACACATTATAAGCCCATATACTTGAATCTTTTGAGCAGAATACTTAAAGTCTTTGTGAGAATCAACTTGTTGAAGGACAGTGTGAGCAAGTCTAATTGGGGATTAAATCTGACTTTTCACTCTCCCCCAATTAGTGCTCTCCCCTAAACCGACAATCTATTTGATAAATGCCCTGAATTTAAGAAGAAGTCTTCAGATCGTTAAATGCAACTCGTCTTTAGTCTTCTAACATGTAGCAGAAAATGTAGAACAGACTGTAGACTCGACCTTCTTCTAGATTGTCCATTTGGGGAATCAGAAAGTTAACATCTTCAACTCACCAAATTTATTCCTGTTAACTTACATATAGAAAATCCCCTGAAGTAAAATCCCTCCCAATCAAACAAGAACAGAAAGATGTTCATCAAGGAAATCAGCCTCGCAACTGGAAGGACTTTGTCATTTAATCATATCAGCCCGTGTGAAGATGTCAACCAACGGCTCTTAAAAGAAACTCCATGTAGAGATGACCCGATAAGAAGAAGCTCGGTTCTTACATGAGTTAGGAGCCGTATGACCATATATTCTCAGATATAACTCAACATGTAGCAGTTTCACACTTCTTCTCCCCCTCAAGAATTGAATACGGAGTTGCCATTCTTGATTAAACAAGTGATTATCATCCAAATGCAGTCTATTCACACTTCTCCCCCTCAAAGGTTGCATATGATGTCGCCACCGTCAATATAATTGAGCAAGTGGAATAAGATTAATAGCAACGGTAGTTTTGTTCACTTGATAATTGATCGCGCATGGAAAAAGTATGAAGCATGTTGATGAGAATGGTCATAATTGAGAAGATTTCTCTTCTTCTAAAGATAAAGCTGCACAAGCGGCCGCATATTAACTTTTCTTTCTTTGAGAGAGAACGAGGCTTGAACTGTTGTGTTCAAACATCATAAGAAGATTTCTTCTTCTAAGATAAAGTGCATCAAACGTACACTTTCTTTTTCTTTAGAGTACGAGGCTTGACTGTTGTGTTCAAACTTCATAATCTCTTTTTCTCGCATCTCTTGGCTAACTTGTTATCAACCCCATTATCATTCAAGAGGCTCTTTGTCGCGATAAATGATGGAGAAAACCCAATATGATGAATTTCACCCCTGAAGTAAAACAACTCGAACTCGTGACTTAAACTTGCACATATGTAACAAAGAGCGGTGCCGAGAATTCATGCCCCATTGAATCCCTTAAGTACTCATACTCTTCATCCAACCAACCATCAATATAAGAGACGCATATCACCTCTTGAAAATCCACAAGTTAATGTGACACTGAGCACTACAACGTAACTCCTTAAAGTGATAGTTATTTTGTAGTGGTAAAAAGAAAAAGAAAAATCACCCAAAAATAACTAGATTTCCAAGACTTCGTATTTGAAAATGTAAAAGCTTGAACAAGGATCTTGGAGAATCTTCATCCAACCATCCCCGATACCTTCAGATGCTAAGTACACTCGCCCGTGAAACTTCACTTTAACCTCAAATAAAGAATAATGAATTAACGCCGTTGTCACATTTTATGGTTAAAAGCTCAGATCTAGCCTCCTTTGACGTTTTAAGTGAACTATGATATTGGTTTCATCCCGACCATGGTTAAGAGCGCATAACCCCGTAAAACCTTGTAATAACCAATACTGCGATAAATAATATCCAAACATACATCCAATTCATGAAGTACACCCTTTATCCCTTCTTCGAAGAAGAAACCATAGCACCAGCATCAGATAAGATCCAGAAATACACTTCCTTTTCTCCAGGATGGTTCTATCATCGCGGGATTTTACAATTCTATTGTTTAAACCGAGAAATAGTTTATTTCGCGGGATTTTACAAAGCCAAGAATAAACTGAGAGATAGATCCAAAAATGCACATTACATTTACCGGGATGTTTTCATTGTCACAGGGATTTTACAAGTGTAAAACCCTAAAAATCTCAAACGCGTTAAATGACACTTTTACCCTTCGACTTAATAATTATGTAAACTCGGAAAACACGTCAAACATCATTTAACTATTTATCTCATCAATGATATATACAAATAATGAAAGTATTTAACTTATGTTATCAAGTAAATGACACAATTAAAATAAACTCTAAGGTACCAAAACATGTAACAATATGTACACAATTCACTTGGACTAGAAAGGAGACTACATTCATAGTAAAATGATAAAGTTGGAAAGTCAAATTTTGGGTCTTATCTCCCCTTGATGGCTGGCCCCTTATCCCCCTTAGTCACCATATCAATTTCATTTACTCACATTTAAACCTATCCTCTCATTTGAAAGAAAACCCTAGGTCTCTCTCCTTCTCCATAGTGGCTACACCCTTTATTTCCTCATTTCCATCCGAAAATCAAACAAACAAGGTGTTCCTAGGAGGCTTGTGATCGTGTGTGATTGATTGGTGGACGTGGTGATCGTGTTTGGTTCTGAAAGGAAGCTTGACGGGTGTTTGTTTAGGTCGTGGGGTTGTTAAGCCGCGGAGGCTTGGTTTTGATCGTGGTGGTTTATCTTTTGTTTCTTGTACGCATTACGCTACTAGGGTAACGTGATCATCATCTCACGCCTTCTCTCTTTTTTGTTTTCTTATTCAATTCGTGGCTATGGAGTCCATTCTAGGCTTGTTATACTAAAATATGTCACATGAAATGATGAATATGTTTGTCACATGAAATGATAAAATGGATTACATAAAATCATGATTCTAAACCTATGTGATTCGTATGATATGTGGCATGTTAATCTTAATACAAATCTGATTTTGGGTCTCTCATTAAGTCGACATATATGAATTATATTAAAGGGTTAAATGAGCTTGTGAAACTATGCGTATACGTATGTGATAAAATGGAATCGATAAATCTAATGATTTACAGTATGTTTTGATTATATCATGGGGCATAAAATGATTTTTGGAGGAGGGAGTCACGACTCAAATATGGGTATGGTTTAATGAGTTGTGTAGCCTATGATAATCGAGTCAAAATGTGTTAAAATCTATACGCTAAGCATCATAATCAAAACTAGGGTTTTGTATTACATGATTTAATAAAGTTAAGGGGTTATTTTGTAAATTATGAAACTTGATGGATTAACTTGTTAATATGTTAACTAAATGGATTAAATGAGTAAAATGAGTAAACTTGCTATATTTACACTTTTAACCCTATACCTTGCATTATTGACATTTTACACCCTAAACTTTTATAACTTGTCATAAATGATCCTTAAATCATAATAACACTCATTTTCACTATTTAACTTAAGATAAGTAACTAAAGTTACTAATTATGGAAACCTGCTATTTATAAAAAGTTACTAATTATGGAAACCCTGCTATTTTTTGGAAAGATACTAAAAATAGAAACCCCTATTTAAAATAGAAAGTACTTAAAATGGAAAGATTACTAAAAGTGGAAACTCCTCTAAAATGGAAAGCCGCCTTAAACTAGTGATCTGATTCTTATAGAGCGTTATCTAATTCATATAGGTTCCGGGCGATGGGTTTGATCTCGCTTTTGATTTTACTTTCGTTGTGATTTGCTCATAATAAGGTACAGATATTCTATCCCTTTTCAGTAGGGGTTTCTCATGATTCGTATTTTATCTTCGATATTCGTTTGAACTGTTATGCTTTACTCTAAGCCTCATTATTTGGGCTTCCCTATGACTTTGCTATGCTCCATTTGATATGAACCTTTGATATGAACTATGATATGAACTTTGATATGAACCCTTATGATATGACATGATATGATTATGCTTTGACCCGGGCTTGATACCCGAGCCAAATATGTGTTCCTAGTCATGAAGGTAACATGACCATGTCATTGATGCACCAATGGCATGACTCCAAAGTATGCACGAGTGATGTTGCACACCGTCCCCATTATGATATGATATGATATGTATATGATTTGGCCATTATGTTCCGGGGGCGTATGGATGCATCCTAGATATGATATGTTTCGAGGGATTTGATCTCTTTGGAGATATATATGGTGAATGATGTCGGGTAATCCGGGTTCTCTTCACATTTCCGAGAGTTGATCACTCCACTATTACTTGAGGTCTCCCCTCCATTATATTTGGTATTCCGAGGTCACCCCTCCGAATACACCGATATGATATGATATGATATGATATGTGTTTGATATGATATGGGCTCGTGGTAGATGACTGACCTTCCATTTCCTTTCTTTTATTATCCTTTGATATGCCTTATGATATTTTCCATTGCACCTTATGATTATGATATCCTCATTACTTACCTTTCATTATTCGCTTTGTTATATATATCTGCTGTTTCACTGGCTTTTAAGCTCACCGCTTTTCCATGCGGCGGTAAAATAAGCTAGAAGTCGATCTTAGCTATGGGTTTGAGTGATGAGCGGTTATGTGGATCTATGGCTCTAGTCATCTTAGGTCTGCTTGATTATGTTGACATTATTTTAGACTCGGATTATGCTTATTTATGTCTTGGATTTATTCCTTCTCCTTTTTTGATGAACTTATGTAACGCTTTTGCCGTGTTGGCTGGATTTCCCTTTGGTTATTTATTTAAGACTTCCGATGCTTTATTATGTTCATTATGTATGCTTTGATATGACACCATTTTATAATACTCCTACCCTTATCGGGTTGGGGTGTTACAATTATGGCATCGTGAGCCCGTGTTTACGACATGTAGTCGACCTGACATATGGACCCTAATCGTTAATCCGTAGAGCTTAAGATTTGATTGGTGAGGTTTGGGTAGATTCTAGGTTCATTTTCATCATTTCCGTTCATGATCTCCATCTTACTTCCTAACCTTTGCTAATCGCTTAATGAACTCTTCTGATGGTGACTACTCAAGGAATGGCGAATATAACGGGATGGTAATCCTAACTGAAGCTTTGATTGCACGCTTTGGCTACAATGCTATGCCCGAGATCGCTTGCTACCATCACTAATAACATCCGAAATGGCGCTTAGCTCTTCCTACGAAATGATGGGGGGTGCCAACCCACCTACTCCTATTCATGTTTGGATCGAACGCTTCAACAAACTTAAGCCAATCCTTTCGCCGCAACTTCACCTAATGAGGCGGAGGATCGATTACGCACATGGAAAAGCTATTCAATGTGCCGGGTTGTGGTGACGAGGTGAAAACTGCATTCGACCTTCAAACTTGAGGGTGATGCCCTTAATCGTGGAAGGCCTATCTCTTGTCCAGGGAAGAGAACTTTCGATACTTGTGTTTGGAATACTTTAGGGATATCTTCTACAAAACGATTTTCCCCTGAATCGTAACAAGAATGATATGAAAGAGAGTACAACGCCTTACATCACCGGATAGGGAAACTTCCCATGATTACATGCAACGTTTTATGAGGTTGGTTGGGTTTGTAGGTGAGATTGCCGGAGATGCACGCCGTCAGCTCCGAAGTACAAATGGGGTTGAAGAAATGGGTGTTGGACAGTAGGTGATAATAACGAGTACACCGAGGTAGCTGCAGCTATGATGCTGCCCGCACATTGAGTTGCTACATGAGGATCCGGCTTCAACAAGAGGAACAGGGACGTGATCGATTTATCATCGGGTCGACGTGACCGCACTCGAGTTCGTAGGGGTGGTTACTTAACGCACCGTGGGACGCCGTGACACACGGGCAATGGTTCTCGCAGGTATGACAGATCGTGAAACCACCGCCGTGGTCGCGATAGTGGGGGGGTCAGCCACAGTTCGATCAATCTTATCGTGGTGGTCAGCAGGACCGTTCTTCTTCTTCTTCTTCATATCATAAGAGGCCAGCTGAGATTTTGCCTCCTCCTCCACTTTGCAACACTTGTGGAAAGCCTCACCCGGCGCTTGCTTCAAGGCCACTGTGTGGATGCTATGCATGTGGGTCTACTACTCATAGGGTGAAGGACTGCACTCAAGGGAAAACTGACTACCTGTGAAACACGGCCAAACCAGCTCCGACCAAGGGCCGTGTGCATTCTGTTACTCGGACCAAGCGCGAACTCTTCAGTACCATTACCGCATTCTTTATATTGGTGATATTATCGCTTTACTTTATTCGATACCGTGCTACACATTCTATGATATCTACTGCTATTACTAAAGAAATTAAATATGACACCCACACCTTTGTTAGCCCGAGTCTCTATTTCCACCCCTATGAAAACCCAGGTGCTTATTGACCGTGAATACTTGGATTGTCCCTACGCTTCGATGATGGTATTCGTTCGGCTAATGTTCTTCCTTTGGATATGTTTGATTTTGATATTATTTTGGGTATGGATTGGTTGGCTTTGCATAGGGCTACCATTGACCGGTTATGCTCGAAATGTTATCTTTGGTAATACTCACCAACCTGATTTCGTTTATCATGGTGCTCAACCGCTCAAGTCAGCTAAGATTATCTCAAATATGAAAGTCAAGACTCTCATTTCTCATGGTTGCCTTGGTTTTCTGGCATCCATTAGGATACTTTCTGAAGTTCCTACCATCAAAGTCTTTCCGCCGTGACGAATTTTCTCGATGTTTTTCCCGATGAACTTCCGGCATTCCTCCTGCTAGGAAGTTGAATTTGCATCGATTTGATTCCCTGTGCCAACCTATATCTAAAGCTCCTTACCGTATGGCACCGATCGAATTGAAGGAATGGAAGGAACAGTTGCAAGAACTGTTGGAGAACGGCTTTATTAGGCCCAGTGTTTCACCTTGGGGCTAGGGCACTGTTATTTGTTATGAAGAAAGATGGGAGTATGAGGTTGTGTATTGATTACCGCGAACCGAACCGTATCACTATCCGTAACCGTTATCCTCTTCCGCGCATCGACGACTTGTTTGATCAGTTGCAAGGTGCAAAATTTTTCTAAGATTGACCTCGAGGTCCGGTTATCATCATTACGTGTGAAGGAGCAAGATGTTTCTAAGACCGCTCTGCACTCTCGTATGGCCATTATGAGTTCCCCGGTTATGCCTTTTGGTTTGACTAATGCGCCTGCAGCTTTCATGGACCTTATGAATCGTGGTTTTCCACTATCTCGATAAGTTTGTGATCGCTTTCATCGATGACATCCTCGTAGTATTCTAAGAGTGAGGCTGAGCACGCAGCAAGACCTTCGTATTGTATTGAGATTCTTCGACCAGAAGTTGTATGCAAAATTTCTAAGTGTGAATTCGCTGAGTCAAGTTGCTTTCCTTGGTCACGCTAGGTTCCGTCTGATGGTATTAAGATGGACACATCTAAGGTTGAGGCTATCACAAAATGGCCGGAGACCTACTAATGCTGACGGAGATTAGAAGTTTTCTCGGGCTTTGGCTGGTTATTACCATCATTTTGTTGAGGGTTTCTCTCGACATTGGCTGCTACCTTTGGACGCAATTGATGAGGCAAGGAGAAAAGTTTGAATGGACGGATGAGCGTGAACAGAGTTTCGAGGAGTTGAAACGGAGATTGGTTTCTGCGCCTATTTTGACACTTCCATCGGTTCCTGAGGTTTTCGATTTACAGACGCGATCGAAGAAAGGTTTGGGTTGTGTATTGATGCAGCATGGTAAGGTGATTGCCTGTGCTTCGAGGCAATTAAAATCATATGAAGAAAATTATCCCACGCATGATTTGGAGTTAGATGCGGTGGTTTTTGCCTTGAAGATTTGGAGGCATTATTTGTATGGTGAATCGTGTGATATCTTTAATGACCACAAAAGTTTAAAGTATATATTCACACAAAATGAGCTCAATATGAGGCAACGGAGGTGGTTAGAGCTTCTTAAGGATTATGACACGAACATCCAAAGATCATCCGGGTAAGGCTAATGTAGTTGCCGATGCTACTGAAATGAAAGTCGGGTATGATTTCTAGTTTGGAGATTGAACCCAAGGTTCTTCACGATCTTGAGCTTATGGAGGTGGAATTTTGTTTCAGGGGTTATGATGGTTATTGGGCTAGCTTGAAGGTAGAGTCCAACCTTATGTTACGATTAAGGAAGCTCGAAGGATGATGGTGAGCTTTGGTCTGTGGTTCGTAATATCGAGGCGGTAAGCAGACCGAGTTCAGTGTTGATGGTTTCGGCCGTGGTATGAGGGTCGACTTTGTGTTCCTAATGATCCCGCTGCGGAAGTCAGTCACCAGGCTCATAGTTCTCTTTCACTATCCATCCTGGTTCTACCAAGATGTATCGATCTTAAGCAAAGATTTCGTGGAATGGTATGAAACAAGATGTGGCTTCGTTTTGGCTAAGTGTATGACCCCGCAGGTTAAGATTGAGCATCAGAGGGCTAGTGGTTTGTTGCAACCGCTAGATATTCCTACATGGAAGTGGGAAGAAATCTCCATGGATTTTTTCACTGTTTGCCTCCCTACTCGAAAAAGACATTATGCGATTTGGGTGGTTGTTGATCGACTAACCAAATCCGCTCATTTCTTACCTATCCGAAAGATTATCGTGGTTAGTAGATTGGCGGAGATTTTTCAAAGAAGAGATTGTTAGATTGCATGGTACTCCTAATGCTATTATTTCCGATAGAGATCCGGCTTCACGCCACAGCTTTGGAAGAGTCTGCAGAAAGCTTGGGGTACGCTCTAAGTTCAGACGCTTTTCACCCTCAAACTGATGGTCGACGGAGAGGACCATTCGCACTCTTGAGGACATGTTGAGAGCTTGTGCATTGGAATGGACCGAACCTGGATGAGTATTCAGATTTGGTGGAGTTTGCCTACAACAATAGTTGGCACGCTTAGCATCAAAGGAGCCAGTATGAGTTGTTATATGGGAGGAAATGTAGAGCACCTATTTGTGGGATGAGGTAGGTGAGCGCTTTGATTGAAGGTCCGTAACTCATCGAGATTACTAATGAGAAGGTGGCGATGGCTAGGGAAAGATTGAAGGAGGCTCGTTCACGGCAAAAGAGTTATGCCGATAAGCATAGGCGCGACTTAGAGTTTCGTGTTGGTGATCGCGCTTTTTCCTCAAATTTTCGCCGCTCCGTGGTGTTAAGCGCTTTTGGAATCAAGGGCAAGCTCACCTCATTCATCGGACCTTTCGAGATTTTGGATCGTATTGGGGAGGTTTCCTACCGTTTAGCTCTACCTCCTCGCTATCTCATGTTCATGATGTGTTCCATGTATCTCTGCTGCGGGGATACAACTATCACCCGTTACACGTGGTTTCCTATCCTTTGGATCAGATTCAGCCAGATATGTCCTTACCTGAAGAACCTCGGTTATCTTAGATCGACGAGATCGAGTCATGAGAAACAAAGTAATTCCGTTTGTTAAGATTCTTTTGAAGAATCACCCGTAGCGTGAAGCTACCCGGGAGACCGAGGAATCTATGCAAGCTAGTTATCCACTTTTCTTTTCACATCCGGTATGTCTTCACTTATTGCTTCGTTCCTTTCAATTTTGAGGACTAAAATTTTCTTTTTAGAGGGGAAGAGTTGTAAAACCCTAAAAATCTCAAACGCGTAAATGACACTTTTACCCTTCGACTTAATAATTATGTAAACTCGAAAACACGCCAAACATCATTTAACTATTTATCTCATCAATGATATATACAAATAATGAAAGTATTTAACTTATGTTATCAAGTAAATGACACAATTAAAATAAACTCTAAGGTACCAAAACATGTTACAATATGTACACAATTCACTTGGACTAGAAAGGAGACTACATTCATAGTAAAATGATAAAGTTGGAAAGTCAAATTTTGGGTCTTATCTCCCCTTGATGGCCGCCCCTTATCCCCCTTAGTCACCATATCAATTTCATTTACTCACATTTAAACCTATCCTCTCATTTGAAAGAAAACCCTAGGTCTCTCTCCTTCTCCATAGTGGCGACACCCTTTTTATTTCCTCATTTCCATCCGAAAATCAAACAAACAAGGTGTTCCTAGGAGGCTTGTGATCGTGTGTGATTGATTGGTGGACGTGGTGATCGTGTTTGGTTCGAAAGGAAGCTTGGACGTGGGTGTTTGTTTTAGGTCGTGGGGTTGTTAAGCCAAGGGAGGCTTGGTTTTGATCGTGGTGGTTTATCTTTGTTTCCTTTGTCACGCATACACGCTACTAGGGTAACGTATCATCATCTCACGCCTTCTTTTGTTTCTTATTCAATTCGTGGCTATGGAGTCCATTCTAGGGCTTGTTATACGAAAATATGTCACATGAAATGATGAATATGTTTGTCACATGAAATGATAAAATGGATTACATAAAATCATGATTCTAAACCTATGTGATTCGTATGATATGTGGCATGTTAATCTTAATACAAATCTGATTTTGGGTCTCTCATTAAGCCGACATATATGAATTACATTAAAGGGTTAAATGAGCTTGTGAAACTATGCGTATACGTATGTGATAAATGGAATCGATAACGAATGATTTACGAGTATGTTTTGATTATATCATGGGGCGTACAAAATGATTTTGGAGGAGGGAGTCACGACTCAAATATGGGTATGGTTTAATGAGTTGTGTAGCCTATGATAATCGAGTCAAAATGTGTTAAAACCTATACGTTAATCATAATCAAAAACTAGGGTTTTGTATTACATGATTTAATAAAGTTAAGGGGTTATTTTGTAAATTATGAAACTTGATGGATTAACTTGTTAATATGTTAACTAAATGGATTAAATGAGTAAAATGAGTAAACTTGCTATATTTACACTTTTAACCCTATACCTTGCATTATTGACATTTTACACCCTAAACTTTTATAACTTGTCATAAATGATCCTTAAATCATAATAACACTCATTTTCACTATTTAACTTAAGATAAGTAACTAAAGTTACTAATTATGGAAACCTGCTATTTATAAAAAGTTACTAATTATGGAAACCTGCTATTTTTGGAAAGATACTAAAAATAGAAACCTGCCTAAAATAGAAAGTACTTAAAATGGAAAGATTACTAAAAGTGGAAACCTGCTAAAAATGGAAAGCCGTCTTAAACTAGTGATCTGATTCTTATAGAACGTTATCTAATTCATATAGGTTCCGGGCGATGGGTTTGATCTGCTTTCTTGATTTTACTTTCGTTGTGATTTGCTCATAATAAGGTACAGATATTCTATCCCTTTTCAGTAGGGGTTTCTCATGATTCGTATTTCATCTTCGATATTCGTTTGAACTGTTATGCTTTACTCTAAGCCTCATTATTTGGGCTTCCCTATGACTTTGCTATGCTCCATTTGATATGAACCTTTGATATGAACTATGATATGAACTTTGATATGAACCCTTATGATATGACATGATATGATTATGCTTTGACCCGTCAGTTTGATACCCGAGCCAAATATGTGTTCCTAGTCATGAAGGTAACATGACCATGTCATTGATGCACCAATGGCATGACTCCAGTGTGCACGAGTGATGTTGTACACCGTCCCCATTATGATATGATATGATATGTATATGATATGGCCATTATGTTCCGGGGGGCGTATGGATGCATCCTAGATATGATATGTTTCGAGGGATTTGATCTGTTTGGGGATATATATGGTGAATGATGTCGGGTGCAATCCGCGTCTTCACATTTCCGAGAGTTGATCACTCCACTGTTACTTGAGGTCTCCCCTCCATTATATTTGGTATTCCGAGGTCACCCTCCGAATACACTGATATGATATGATATGATATGATATGTGTTTGATATGATATGGGCTCGTGGTAGATGACTGACCTTCCATTTCCTTTCTCTTATTATCCTTTGATATGCCTTATGATATTTTCCATTGCACCTTATGATTATGATATCCTCATTACTTACCTTTCGATTATTCGTTTTGTTATATATATCTGTTCACTGGGCTTTTTAAGCTCAGCCGCTTTTCCATGCGTGTAAATAAGCTAGAAGCTGGGATCTTAGCTATGGGTTTGAGTGATGAGCGGTTATGTGGATCTATGGCTCTAGTCATCTTAGGTCTGCTTGATTATGTTGACATTATTTTAGACTCGGATTATGCTTATTTATGTCTTGGATTTATTCCTTCTACTTTTGATGAACTTATGTAACGTTTAAGCCGTGTTGGCTGGATTTCCTTTGGTTATTTATTTAAGACTTCCGCTGCTTTATTATGTTCATTATGTATGCTTTGATATGACACCATTTTATAATACTTCTACCCTTATCGGGTTGGGGTGTTACAATTATGGCATCGAGCCCGTGTTTACGACTTGTAGTCGACCGTGACATATGGACCCTAATCGTTAATCCGTAGAGCTTAAGATTTGATTGGTGAGGTTTGGGTAGATTCTAGGTTCATTTTCATCATTTCCGTTCATGATCTCCATCTTACTTCCTAACCTTTGCTAATCGCTTAATGAACTCTTCGATGGTGACTACTCGGGAATGGCGACGATAACGGGATGGTAATCCTAACTTCGAAGCTTTGATTGCACGCTCGCTCTGCTATGCCCGAGATCGTTGCTACCATCACTAATAACATCCGAAATGGCGCTAGCTCTTCCGGCGGAAATGATGGTGGGGGTGCCAACCCACCTACACCCATTCATGTTTGGATCGAACGCTTCAACAAACTTAAGCCAATCCATTTTCGCCGCAACTTCACCTAATGAGGCGGAGGATCGGATTACGCACATGGAAAAGCTATTCAATGTGCTGGGTTGTGGTGACGAGGTGAAAACCAGACTAGCGACCTTCAAACTTGAGGGTGATGCCCTTAACTGGTGGAAGGCCTATCTCTTGTCCAGGGAAGAGAACTTTCTAGATACTTGTGTTTGGAATACTTTTAGGGATATCTTCTACAAACAAGATTTTCCCGAATCGAATGTACAGCAGCGATATGAAAGAGAGTACAACGCCTTACATCATCTGGATAGGGAAACTTCCCACGAGTACATGCAACGTTTTATGAGGTTGGTTGGGTTTGTAGGTGAGATTGCTGGAGATGCACGCGTCGCCGCTCGGAAGTACAAATGGGGGTTGAAGAAATGGGTGTTGGACAGGGTGATTAATAACGAAAGTACACCGAGGTAGCTGCAGTTGCGGATGCTGCCCGCAACATTGAGTTGCTACATGAGGATCCGGACTTCAACAAGAGGAACAGGGACGGTGATCGTATTTATCCTCGGGGTCGACAGGACCGTACTCGGAGTTCGGGGTGGTTACGACCGTGGACGCCGGACACACGGGCACAGGGTTCACAAAGGTATGACAGATCGTGAAACGACCGCCGTGGTCGCGATAGTGGGGGTCAGCCAGTTCGATCAATCTTATCGTGGTGGTCAGCAGGACCGTTCTTCTGGTTCTTCATATCATAAGAAGCCAGCTGAGATTTTGCCTCCTCCTCCACTTTGCAACACTTGTGGAAAGCCTCACCCGGGCGTTTGCTTCAAGGCCACAGGTGGATGCTATGCATGTGGGTCTACTACTCATAGGGTGAAGGACTGCACTCAAGGGAAAATGACTACTCCAGGAAACACGGCCAAACCAGCTCCGACCAAGGGCCGTGTGTATTCTGTTACTCGGGACCAAGCGGCGAACTCTTCAGGTACCATTACCGGCATTCTTTATATTGGTGATATTACTGCCTTTACTTTATTCGATACCGGTGCTACACATTCTATGATATCTACTTCGTTACTAAAGAAATTAAATATGACACCCACACCTTTGTTTGCCCGAGTCTCTATTTCCACCCCTATGAAAACCCAGGTGCTTATTGACCGTGAATACTTGGATTGTCCCCTACGTTTCGATGATGGTATTCGTTCGGCTAATCTTCTTCCTTTGGATATGTTTGATTTTGATATTATTTTGGGTATGGATTGGTTGGCTTTGCATAGGGCTACCATTGACTGTTATGCTCGAAATGTTATCTTTGGTAATATTCACCAACCTGATTTCATTTATCATGGTGCTCAACCGCTCAAGTCAGCTAAGATTATCTCAGCTATGAAAGCTCGCACTCTCATTTCTCATTGTTGCCTTGGTTTTCTGGCATCCATTAGGGATACTTCTCTTGAAGTTCCTACCATCGAAAGTCTTTCCGTCGTACGTGAATTTTCTGATGTTTTTCCCGATGAACTTCCCGGCATTCCTCCGCTAGGGAAGTTGAATTTGGCATCGATTTGATTCCTGGTGCTGAACCTATATCTAAAGCTCCTTACCGTATGGCACCGATCGAATTGAAGGAATTGAAGGAACAGTTGCAAGAACTGTTGGAGAACGGCTTTGTTAGGCCTAGTGTTTCACCTTGGGGCGCACCTGTGTTATTTGTTAAGAAGAAAGATGGGAGTATGAGGTTGTGTATTGATTACCGCGAACTGAACCGTATCACTATCCGTAACCGTTATCCTCTTCCGCGCATCGACGACTTGTTTGATCAGTTGCAAGGTGCAAAATTTTTCTCTAAGATTGACCTGAGGTCTGGTTATCATCAATTACGTGTGAAGGAGCAAGATGTTTCTAAGACCGCTTTCCGTACTCGTTATGGTCATTATGAGTTCCTGGTTATGCCTTTTGGTTTGACTAATGCGCCGCAGCATGGACCTTATGAATCGTGTTTTCCACGAGTATCTCGATAAGTTTGTGATCGTTTTCATCGATGACATCCTCGTGTATTCTAAGAGTGAGGCCGAGCACGAGCAAAGACCTTCGTATTGTATTGGATATTCTTCGACAGCAGAAGTTGTATGCAAAATTCTCTAAGTGTGAATTCTGGCAGAGTCAAGTTGCTTTCCTTGGTCACGTTGTGTCTGCTGATGGTATTAAGATGGACACATCTAAGGTTGAGGCTATCACAAAATGGCCGAGACCTACTACCGTGACGGAGATTAGAAGTTTTCTGGGCTTGCCGGTTATTACCATCGCTTTGTTGAGGGTTTCTCTAAATTGGCGTTACCTTTGACGCAATTGATGAGGAAAGGAGAAAAGTTTGAATGGACGGATGAGCGTGAACAGAGTTTCGAGGAGTTGAAACGGAGATTGGTTTCTGCGCCTATTTTGACACTTCCATCGGGTTCCGGAGGTTTTCAGATTTACAGCGACGCATCGAAGAAATGTTTGGGTTGTGTATTGATGCAGCATGGTAAGGTGATTGCCTATGCTTCGAGGCAATTAAAATCATATGAAGAAAATTATCCCACGCATGATTTGGAGTTAGCTGCGGTGGTTTTTGCCTTGAAGATTTGGAGGCATTATTTGTATGGTGAATCGTGTGATATCTTTACTGACCACAAAAGTTTAAAGTATATATTCACACAAAAGGAGCTCAATATGAGGCAACGGAGGTGGTTAGAGCTTCTTAAGGATTATGACACGAACATCCAGTATCATCCGGGTAAGGCTAATGTAGTTGCTGATGCGCTGAGCCGAAAGTCGGGTATGATTGCTAGTTTGGAGATTGAACCCAAGGTTCTTCACGATCTTGAGCTTATGGAGGTGGAATTTTGTTTCCGGGGTTATGATGGTTATTGGGCTAGCTTGAAGGTAGAGTCCAACCTTATGTTACAGATTAAGGAAGCTCAGAAGGATGATGGTGAGCTTTGGTCTGTGGTTCAGAATATCGAGGCGGGTAAGCGCATGAGTTCGTGTTGATGGTTTCGGCGTCGTGTGGTATGAGGGTCGACTTTGTGTCCCTAATGATCCTGCTTTGCGGAAGTCGTTCTGTCTGAGGCTCATAGTTCCCTTTCACTATCCATCCCGGTTCTACCAAGATGTATCGATCTTAAGCAAGATTTCGTGGAATGGTATGAAGCAAGATGTGGCTTCGTTTGTGGCTAAGTGTATGACCTGTCAGCAGGTTAAGATTGAGCATCAGAGGGCTAGTGGTTTGTTGCAACCGCTAGATATTCCTACATGGAAGTGGGAAGAAATCTCCATGGATTTTTCACGGGTTTGCCTCCTACTCGAAAAAGACATGATGCGATTTGGGTGGTTGTTGATCGACTAACCAAATTCGCTCATTTCTTACCTATCCGGAAAGATTATCGTGTTAGTAGATTGGCGGAGATTTTTCAACAAGAGATTGTTAGATTGCATGGTACTCCTACATGCTATTATTTCCGATAGAGATCCGCTTCACGTCACAGCTTTTGGAAGAGTCTGCAGAAGCTTGGGGTACGCGTCTTAAGTTCGCATCGCCACCCTCAAACCGATGGTCGACGGAGAGGACCATTCAGACTCTTGAGGACATGTTGAGAGCTTGTGCATTGGAATGGACTGGGAACTGGGATGAGTATCTGTGCTTGGTGGAGTTTGCCTACAACAATAGTTGGCACGCTAGCATCAAAGGAGCACCGTATGAGTTGTTATATGGGAGGAAATGTAGAGCACCTATTTGCTGGGATGAGGTAGGTGAGCGTTTGATTGAAGGTCCAGAACTCATCGAGATTATTAATGAGAAGGTGGCAATTGCTAGGGAAAGATTGAAGGAGGCTCGTTCACGGCAAAAGAGTTATGCCGATAAGCATAGGCGCGACTTAGAGTTTCGTGTTGGTGATCGCGTTTTTCTGAAATTTTCGCCGTTCCGTGGTGTTAAGCGTTTTGGAATCAAGGGCAAGCTCAGTCCTCGATTCATCGGACCTTTCGAGATTTTGGATCGTGTTGGGGAGGTTTCCTACCGTTTAGCTCTACCTCCTCAGTTATCTCATGTTCATGATGTGTTCCATGTATCTCTGCCATGGGATACAACTATCATCCGTTACACGTGGTTTCCTATCCTTTGGATCAGATTCAGCCAGATATGTCCTTACCGAAGAACCCGGCTATCTTAGATCGATGAGATCGAGTCATGAGAAACAAAGTAATTCCGTTTGTTAAGATTCTTTGAAGAATCACCCGAGCTGAAGCTACCCGGGAGACCGAGGAATCCATGCAAGCTAGTTATCCACTTTTCTTTTCGTCATCTGGTATGTCTTCACTTATTGCTTCGTTTCCTTTCAATTTTGAGGATCTAAAATTTTCTTTTTAGAGTGGAAGAGTTGTAAAACCCTAAAAATCTCAAACGCGTTAAATGACACTTTTACCCTTCGACTTAATAATTATGTAAACTCGAAAACACGCCAAACATCATTTAACTATTTATCTCATCAATGATATATACAAATAATGAAAGTATTTAACTTATGTTATCAAGTAAATGACACAATTAAAATAAACTCTAAGGTACCAAAACATGTTACAATATGTACACAATTCACTTGGACTAGAAAGGAGACTACATTCATAGTAAAATGATAAAGTTGGAAAGTCAAATTTTGGGTCTTATCTCCCCTTGATGGTCGGCCCCTTATCCCTCCCCCTTAGTCACCATATCAATTTCATTTACTCACATTTAAACCTATCCTCTCATTTGAAAGAAAACCCTAGGTCTCTCTCCTTCTACATAGTGGCGGCACCCTTTTTATTTCCTCATTTCCATCCGAAAATCAAACAAACAAGGTGTTCCTAGGAGGCTTGTGATCGTGTGTGATTGATTGGTGGACATGGTGATCGTGTTTGGTTCGAAAGGAAGCTTGGACGTGGGTGTTTGTTTTAGGTCGTGGGGTTGTTAAGCCAAGGGAGGCTTGGTTTTGATCGTGGTAGTTTATCTTTTGTTTCCTTGTCACGTACACGCTACTAGGGTAACGTATCATCATCTCACATCTTCTCTCTTTTGTTTTCTTATTCAATTCGTGGCTATGGAGTCCATTCTAGGGCTTGTTATACGAAAATATGTCACATGAAATGATGAATATGTTTGTCACATGAAATGATAAAATGGATTACATAAAATCATGATTCTAAACCTATGTGATTCGTATGATATGTGGCATGTTAATCTTAATACAAATCTGATTTTGGGTCTCTCATTAAGTCGACATATATGAATTATATTAAAGGGTTAAATGAGCTTGTGAAACTATGCGTATACGTATGTGATAAATGGAATCGATAACGAATGATTTACGAGTATGTTTTGATTATATCATGGGGCGTACAAAATGATTTTGGAGGAGGGAGTCACGACTCAAATATGGGTATGGTTTAATGAGTTGTGTAGCCTATGATAATCGAGTCAAAATGTGTTAAAACCTATACGTTAATCATAATCAAAAACTAGGGTTTTGTATTACATGATTTAATAAAGTTAAGGGGTTATTTTGTAAATTATGAAACTTGATGGATTAACTTGTTAATATGTTAACTAAATGGATTAAATGAGTAAAATGAGTAAACTTGCTATATTTACACTTTTAACCCTATACCTTGCATTATTGACATTTTACACCCTAAACTTTTATAACTTGTCATAAATGATCCTTAAATCATAATAACACTCATTTTCACTATTTAACTTAAGATAAGTAACTAAAGTTACTAATTATGGAAACCTGCTATTTATAGAAAGTTACTAATTATGGAAACCTGCTATTTCTAGAAAGATACTAAAAATAGAAACCTGCCTAAAATAGAAAGTACTTAAAATGGAAAGATTACTAAAAGTGGAAACCTGCTAAAAATGGAAAGCCGTCTTAAACTAGTGATCTGATTCTTATAGAACGTTATCTAATTCATATAGGTTCCGGGCGACGGGTTTGATCTGCTTTCTTGATTTTACTTTCGTTGTGATTTGCTCAGAATAAGGTACAGATATTTTATCCCTTTTCAGTAGGGGTTTCTCATGATTCGTATTTCATCTTCGATATTCGTTTGAACTGTTATGCTTTACTCTAAGCCTCATTATTAGGGCTTCCCTATAACTTTGCTATGCTCTATTTGATATGAACCTTTGATATGAACTATGATATGAACTTTGATATGAACCCTTATGATATGACATGATATGATTATGCTTTGACCCGTCAGTTTGATACCCGAGCCAAATATGTGTTCCTAGTCATGAAGGTAACATGACCATGTCATTGATGCACCAATGGCATGACTCCAGTGTGCACGAGTGATGTTGTACACCGTCCCCATTATGATATGATATGATATGTATATGATTTGGCCATTATGTTCCGGGGGGCGTATGGATGCATCCTAGATATGATATGTTTCGAGGGATTTGATCTGTTGGGAGATATATATGGTGAATGATGTCGGGTGCAATCCGCGTCTTCACATTTCCGAGTTGATCACTCCAATCGTTACTTGAGGTCTCCCCTCCATTATATTTGGTATTCCGAGGTCACCCCTCTGAATACACTGATATGATATGATATGATATGATATGTGTTTGATATGATATGGGCTCGTGGTAGATGACTGACCTTCCATTTCCTTTCTCTTATTATCCTTTGATATGCCTTATGATATTTTCCATTGCACCTTATGATTATGATATCCTCATTACTGACCTTTCGATTATTCGTTTTGTTATATATATCTGTTCACTGGGCTTTTTATGCTCAGCCGCGTTTTCTTTCTATGCGGCAGGTAAATAAGCTAGAAGCTGGGATCTTAGCTATGGGTTTGAGTGATGAGCGGTTATGTGGATCTATGGCTCTAGTCATCTTAGTTCTGCTTGATTATGTTGACATTATTTTAGACTCGGATTATGCTTATTTATGTCTTGGATTTATTCCTTCTCCTTTTGATGAACTTATGTAACGTTTAAGCCGTGTTGGCTGGATTTCCTTTGGTTATTTATTTAAGACTTCCGCTTCTTTATTATGTTCATTATGTATGCTTTGATATGACACCATTTTATAATACTTCTACCCTTATCGGGTTGGGGTGTTACAATTATGGCATCGAGCCCGTTTACGACTTGTAGTCGGACTGTGACATATGGACCTTAAGCGTTAATCCGTAGAGCTTAAGATTTGATTGGTGAGGTTTGGGTAGATTCTAGGTTCATTTTCATCATTTCCGTTCATGATCTCCATCTTACTTCCTAACCTTTGCTAATCGTTTAATGAACTCTTCAGATGGTGACTACTCGAAGGAATGGCGACGATAACGGGGATGGTAATCCTAACTTCGAAGCTTTGATTGCACGCGCTCTGGCTACTGCTATGCCCGAGATCGTTGCTACCATCACTAATAACGTCCGAAATGGCGCTAGCTCTTCCGGCGGAAATGATGGTGGGGGTGCCAACCCACCTACACCCATTCATGTTTGGATCGAACGCTTCAACAAACTTAAGCCAATCCCTTTTCGCTCGGCAGCTTCACCTAATGAGGCGGAGGACTGGATTACGCACATGGAAAAGCTATTCAATGTGCTGGGTTATGGTGACGAGGTGAAAACCAGACTAGCGACCATCAAACTTGAGGGTGATGCCCTTAACTGGTGGAAGGCCTATCTCTTGTCCAGGGAAGAGAACTTTCTGGATACTTGTGTTTGGAATACTTTTAGGGATATCTTCTACAAACAGTATTTTCCTGAATCAGAATAGCAGCGATATGAAAGAGAGTACAACGCCTTACATCAGCTGGATAGGGAAACTTCCCACGAGTACATGCAACGTTTTATGAGGTTGGTTGGGTTTGTAGGTGAGATTGCTGGAGATGCACGCCGTCCGCTCGGAAGTACAAATGGGGATTGAAGAAATGGGTGTTGGACAGGGTGATTAATAACGAGTACACTGAGGTAGTTGCAGTTGCGGATGCTGCCCGCAACATTGAGTTGCTACATGAGGATCCGGGCTTCAACAAGAGGAACAGGGACGGTGATCGTATTTATCATCGGGTCGCAGTGAACGCATCAGGAGTTCGGGGTGGTTACGACCGTGGACGCCAGGACACACGGGCACGTGGTTCACAGAGGTATGACAGATCGGAAACGACCGGCAGGTCGTGATAGTGGGGGTCGGCGTCGGTTCGGGATCAATCTTATCGTGGTGGTCAGCAGGACCGTTTTTCTGGCTCTTCATATCATAAGAAGCCACCGAGATTTTTCCTCCTCCTCCACTTTGCAACACTTGTGGAAAGCCTCACCCGGGCGTTTGCTTCAAGGCCACAGGTGGATGCTATGCATGTGGGTCTACTACTCATAGGGTGAAGGACTGCACTCAAGGGAAACTGACTACTCCAGGAAACACGGCCAAACCAGCTCCGACCAAGGGCCGTGTGTATTCTGTTACTCGGGACCAAGCGGCTTAACTCTTCAGGTACCATTACCGACATTCTTTATATTGGTGATATTACTGCCTTTACTTTATTCGATACCGGTGCTACACATTCTATGATATCTACTTCGTTACTAAAGAAATTAAATATGACATCCACACCTTTGTTAGCCCGAATCTCTATTTCCACCCCTATGAAAACCCAGGTGCTTATTGACCGTGAATACTTGGATTGTCCCCTACGTTTCGATGATGGTATTCGCTCGCTAACATTCTTCCTATGGATATGTTTGATTTTGATATTATTTTGGGTATGGATTGGTTGGCTTTGCATAGGGCTACCATTGACTGTTATGCTCGAAATGTTATCTTTGGTAATACTCACCAACCTGATTTCGTTTATCATGGTGCTCAACCGCTCAAGTCAGCTAAGATTATCTCAGCTATGAAAGCTCGCACTCTCATTTCTCATGGTTGCCTTGGTTTTCTGGCATCCATTAGGGATACTTCTCTTGAAGTTCCTACCATCGAAAGTCTTTCCGTCGTACGTGAATTTTCTGATGTTTTTCCTGATGAACTTCCTGGCATTCCTCCGGCTAGGGAAGTTGAATTTGGCATCGATTTGATTCCTGGTGCTGAACCTATATCTAAAGCTCCTTACCGTATGGCACCGATCGAATTGAAGGAATTGAAGGAACAGTTGCAAGAACTGTTGGAGAACGGCTTTGTTAGGCCTAGTGTTTCACCTTGGGGCGCACCTGTGTTATTTGTTATGAAGAAAGATGGGAGTATGAGGTTGTGTATTGATTACCGCGAACTGAACCGTATCACTATCCGTAACCGTTATCCTCTTCCGCGCATCGACGACTTGTTTGATCAGTTGCAAGGTGCAAAATTTTTCTCTAAGATTGACCTGAGGTCTGGTTATCATCAATTACGTGTGAAGGAGCAAGATGTTTCTAAGACCGCGTTCCGTACTCGTTATGGCCATTATGAGTTCCTGGTTATGCCTTTTGGTTTGACTAATGCGCCTGCAGTTTTCATGGACCTTATGAATCGTGTTTTCCACGAGTATCTCGATAAGTTTGTGATCGTTTTCATCGATGACATCCTCGTGTATTCTAAGAGTGAGGCTGAGCACGAGCAGCACCTTCGTATTGTATTGGAGATTCTTCGACAGCAGAAGTTGTATGCAAAATTCTCTAAGTGTGAATTCTGGCTGAGTCAAGTTGCTTTCCTTGGTCACGTTGTGTCTGCTGATGGTATTAAGATGGACACATCTAAGGTTGAGGCTATCACAAAATGGCCGAGACCTACTACTGTGACGGAGATTAGAAGTTTTCTGGGGCTTGCTGGTTATTACCATCGTTTTGTTGAGGGTTTCTCTCGATTGCTACCTTTGACGCAATTGATGAGGAAAGGAGAAAAGTTTGAATGGACGGATGAGCGTGAACAGAGTTTCGAGGAGTTGAAACGGAGATTGGTTTCTGCGCCTATTTTGACACTTCCATCGGGTTCCGGAGGTTTTCAGATTTACAGCGACGCATCGAAGAATGGTTTGGGTTGTGTATTGATGCAGCATGGTAAGGTGATTTCCTATGCTTCGAGGCAATTAAAATCATATGAAGAAAATTATCCCACGCATGATTTGGAGTTAGCTGCGGTGGTTTTTGCCTTGAAGATTTGGAGGCATTATTTGTATGGTGAATCGTGTGATATCTTTACTGACCACAAAAGTTTAAAGTATATATTCACACAAAAGGAGCTCAATATGAGGCAACGGAGGTGGTTAGAGCTTCTTAAGGATTATGACACGAACATCCAGTATCATCCGGTTAAGGCTAATGTAGTTGCTGATGAGCCGAAAGTCGGGTATGATTGCTAGTTTGGAGATTGAACACAAGGTTCTTCACGATCTTGAGCTTATGGAGGTGGAATTTTGTTTCCGGGGTTATGATGGTTATTGGGCTAGCTTGAAGGTAGAGTCCAACCTTATATTGCGGATTAAGGAAGCTCAGAAGGATGATGGTGAGCTTTGGTCTGTGGTTCAGAATATCGAGGCGGGTAAGCAGATTGAGTTCAGTGTTGATGGTTTCGGCGTCGTATGGTATGAGGGTCGACTTTGTGTTCCTAATGATCCCGCTTTGCGTGAAGTCGTTCTGTCTCGAGGCTCATAGTTCCCCTTTAACTATCCATCCTGGTTCTACCAAGATGTATCGGGATCTTAAGCAGCATTTCTGGTGGAATGGTATGAAACAAGATGTGGCTTCGTTTGTGGCTAAGTGTATGACCTGTCAGCAGGTTAAGATTGAGCATCAGAGGGCTAGTGGTTTGTTGCAACCGCTAGATATTCCTACATGGAAGTGGGAAGAAATCTCCATGGATTTTTTCACGGGTTTGCCTCCTACTCGAAAAAGACATGATGCGATTTGGGTGGTTGTTGATCGACTAACCAAATCCGCTCATTTCTTACCTATCCGGAAAGATTATCGTGTTAGTAGATTGGCGGAGATTTTTCAGCAAGAGATTGTTAGATTGCATGGTACTCCTACTGCTATTATTTCCGATAGAGATCCGCGCTTCACGTCACAGTTTTGGAAGAGTCTGCAGAAAGCTTGGGGTACGCGTCTTAAGTTCAAGTACACGCCACCCTCAAACTGATGGTCAGACGGAGAGGACCATTCAGACTCTTGAGGACATGTTGAGAGCTTGTGCATTGGAATGGACTGGGAACTGGGATGAGTATCTGTGCTTGGTGGAGTTTGCCTACAACAATAGTTGGCACGCTAGCATCAAAGGAGCACCGTATGAGTTGTTATATGGGAGGAAATGTAGAGCACCTATTTGCTGGGATGAGGTAGGTGAGCGTTTGATTGAAGGTCCAGAACTCATCGAGATTACTAATGAGAAGGTGGCGATTGCTAGGGAAAGATTGAAGGAGTCGTTCACGGCAAAAGAGTTATGCCGATAAGCATAGGCGCGACTTGGAGTTTCGTGTTGGTGATCGCGTTTTTCTCAAAGTTTCGCCGTTCCGTGGTGTTAAGCGTTTTGGAATCAAGGGCAAGCTCAGTCCTCGATTCATCGGACCTTTCGAGATTTTGGATCGTGTTGGGGAGGTTTCCTAACGTTTAGCTCTACCTCCTCAGTTATCTCATGTTCATGATGTGTTCCATGTATCTCTGCTGTGGGGATACAACTATCACCCGTTACACGTGGTTTCCTATCCTTTGGATCAGATTCAGCCAGATATGTCCTTACCGGAAGAACCTGAAGCTATCTTAGATCGACGAGATCGAGTCATGAGAAACAAAGTAATTCCGTTTGTTAAGATTCTTTGGAAGAATCACCCAGAGCGTGAAGCAACCTGGGAGACCGAGGAATCTATGCAAGCTAGTTATCCACTTTTCTTTTCGTCATCTGGTATGTCTTCACTTATTGCTTCGTTTCCTTTCAATTTTCGAGGACGAAAATTTTCTTTTTAGAGGGGAAGAGATGTAAAACCCTAAAAATCTCAAACGCGTTAAATGACACTTTTACCCTTCGACTTAATAATTATGTAAACTCGGAAAACACGTCAAACATCATTTAACTATTTATCTCATCAATGATATATACAAATAATGAAAGTATTTAACTTATGTTATCAAGTAAATGACACAATTAAAATAAACTCTAAGGTACCAAAACATGTTACAATATGTACACAATTCACTTGGACTAGAAAGGAGACTACATTCATAGTAAAATGATAAAGTTGGAAAGTCAAATTTTGGGTCTTATCTCCCCTTGATGGCCGGCCCCTTATCCCCCCCCCCTTAGTCACCATATCAATTTCATTTACTCACATTTAAACCTATCCTCTCATTTGAAAGAAAACCCTAGGTCTCTCTCCTTCTCCATAGTGGCGGCACCCTTTTTATTTCCTCATTTCCATCCGAAAATCAAACAAACAAGGTGTTCCTAGGAGGCTTGTGATCGTGTGTGATTGATTGGTGGACGTGGTGATCGTGTTTGGTTCGAAAGGAAGCTTGGACGTGGGTGTTTGTTTTAGGTCGTGGGGTTGTTAAGCCAAGGGAGGCTTGGTTTTGATCGTGGTGGTTTATCTTTTGTTTCCTTGTCACGTACACGCTACTAGGGTAACGTATCATCATCTCACGTCTTCTCTCTTTTGTTTTCTTATTCAATTCGTGGCTATGGAGTCCATTCTAGGGCTTGTTATACGAAAATATGTCACATGAAATGATGAATATGTTTGTCACATGAAATGATAAAATGGATTACATAAACTCATGATTCTAAACCTATGTGATTCGTATGATATGTGGCATGTTAATCTTAATACAAATATGATTTTGGGTCTCTCATTAAGTCGACATATATGAATTATATTAAAGGGTTAAATGAGCTTGTGAAACTATGCGTATACGTATGTGATAAATGCAATCGATAACGAATGATTTACGAGTATGTTTTGATTATATCATGGGGCGTACAAAATGATTTTGGAGGAGGGAGTCACGACTCAAATATGGGTATGGTTTAATGAGTTGTGTAGCCTATGATAATCGAGTCAAAATGTGTTAAAACCTATACGTTAATCATAATCAAAAACTAGGGTTTTGTATTACATGATTTAATAAAGTTAAGGGGTTATTTTGTAAATTATGAAACTTGATGGATTAACTTGTTAATATGTTAACTAAATGGATTAAATGAGTAAAATGAGTAAACTTGCTATATTTACACTTTTAACCCTATACCTTGCATTATTGACATTTTACACCCTAAACTTTTATAACTTGTCATAAATGATCCTTAAATCATAATAACACTCATTTTCACTATTTAACTTAAGATAAGTAACTAAAGTTACTAATTATGGAAACCTGCTATTTATAGAAAGTTACTAATTATGGAAACCTGCTATTTCTGGAAAGATACTAAAAATAGAAACCTGCCTAAAATAGAAAGTACTTAAAATGGAAAGATTACTAAAAGTGGAAACCTGCTAAAAATAGAAAGCCGTCTTAAACTAGTGATATGATTCTTATAGAACGTTATCTAATTCATATAGGTTCCGGCGACGGGTTTGATCTCGCTTTCTTGATTTTACTTTCGTTGTGATTTGCTCGAATAAGGTACGAGATATTCTATCCCTTTTCAATAGGGGTTTCTCATGATTCGTATTTCATCTTCGATATTCGTTTGAACTGTTATGCTTTACTCTAAGCCTCATTATTAGGGCTTCCCTATGACTTTGCTATGCTCTATTTGATATGAACCTTTGATATGAACTATGATATGAACTTTGATATGAACCCTTATGATATGACATGATATGATTATGCTTTGACCCGTCAGTTTGATACCCGAGCCAAATATGTGTTCCTAGTCATGAAGGTAACATGACCATGTCATTGATGCACCAATGGCATGACTCCAGTGTGCACGAGTGATGTTGTACACCATCCCCATTATGATATGATATGATATGTATATGATTTGGCCATTATGTTCCGGGGGGCGTATGGATGCATCCTAGATATGATATGTTTCGAGGGATTTGATCTGTTTGGAGATATATATGGTGAATGATGTCGGGTGCAATCCGCGTCTTCACATTTCCGAGAGTTGATCACTCCACTGTTACTTGAGGTCTCCCCTCCATTATATTTGGTATTCCGAGGTCACCCCTCTGAATACACTGATATGATATGATATGATATGATATGTGTTTGATATGATATGGGCTCGTGGTAGATGACTGACCTTCCATTTCCTTTCTCTTATTATCCTTTGATATGCCTTATGATATTTTCCATTGCACCTTATGATTATGATATCCTCATTACTTACCTTTCGATTATTCGTTTTGTTATATATATCTGTTCACTGGGCTTTTTATGCTCAGCCGCGTTTTCTTTCCATGCGGCAGGTAAATAAGCTAGAAGCTGGGATCTTAGCTATGGGTTTGAGTGATGAGCGGTTATGTGGATCTATGGCTCTAGTCATCTTAGTTCTGCTTGATTATGTTGACATTATTTTAGACTCGGATTATGCTTATTTATGTCTTGGATTTATTCCTTCTCCTTTTGATGAACTTATGTAACGTTTAAGCCGTGTTGGCTGGATTTCCCTTTGGTTATTTATTTAAGACTTCCGCTTCTTTATTATGTTCATTATGTATGCTTTGATATGACACCATTTTATAATACTTCTACCCTTATCGGGTTGGGGTGTTACAACAAGTCTATGATTTAAACCGAGAAATTGTTTCTTTCACGGGATTTTACAAAATCAAGACTAAACCGTAAACAATGCCAGTTTGAATGTGTTATGACAACTTTGGTTTCGGTGAATATCTGTTTTAGGGGAACATGTAGCGGTTCATCAACGATTCTTCTCCATCATCAACAATTCTTTACCCATATGTAGACAACTTCACAAACCATACTAAGTCAAGTAGTATAAACTCCTTTTCTCTAGAGGTTAACCGTAAACATCAAAGTATACGTTTCTCCCCCATGATGGTTTCGAACTTTCGGAAGCATCATAACGTGTACGACCATTTGCACGAGAAGTTCTTGTCATAAGCAAACATCTTAAAAAATCATGACTGATGCTGAAGATTCTTGAAATATTTTGCTTGGACTGTGAAGTATCATTGACATTCAATGGCATCGAATATTCCATGGGAATTGCTGATCACATCTCAACCATTCAACCCTTTGGTAAACACATCATTCATGAATTCTGTCGGTAATTACTGTGACCATTTAGTGAAGTAAACCCGATATACCCACCTTAAACATGAAGTAGAATTCCCCAAGTTTGTTACTTAAGCTTGTACTAATCCTTGTGAAAGAAGAAACGGTTTACCCAATGTACAAAACCTCTTGACGTATCCTCAACTGCATGAGACACCGAAGTGATAGTTACGTTGTGGATTAAGCGAGAAAGAATCACAAAAGTAACTAAATAGCCAAGTCTTTATCACACTCTATAAATGCCCAAACAAGTCATCTTCGCGGATGGGTAGAAAGAAAGAAGACGAAATAAGTAAACGCGCCCGGAAAACCATACTACAAAGCCAAATAAGAAATACCATACAAACAACCCCGTAGTCAACATTGTCTAATCATCAATTCAAGCCGTGAAGTAATATCTTCCGTGAAAATGTATAAGCCAAAGTATCAAACAGCATTATACCAGATCTCATCATCAAATCGCATTACCACAAATCTCATTATCAAAAGTAATCATCCGATCCAAGATCCATTAAGCCCTGTTCAATCCAAATCCTATTTAACTTCGGCCCTCCAGCAATATTTAGGATTCAAAATAAAATTCAACATCCAAGCCCAACGTCCAAATCCAAGCAATCATTGAAGTTACTCAATCACGGTCCAAACATATCCATCAAAATAATGCACAGTCTAACTTAAATTAATATCCGATCCAGTCGATAGCCGCAATCACAAGGCCCATGAATAACGAAAAATCATTTTCCATGTGAAAGATCATAATACATTCGATGGCACTGTTATGTGACTTCTCAACATTATTTTTTATTACGAAGAATCTCACGGCCCATTTACCAAATACCAAGTCCACATCCAAATTCACTAACATACAAACCTTATAATACGTTAGATCTCATATAAAATCGGCCCACTTAAACACCTCCAGGCCCATATAATGCGTTAAAACCCACTAGACCAAATCAAAAGTCCATGACCCCCAATTACAATTAGTCACAGCCCATCAATACTCGTTCCAGATTATAACACACCAACCCTAATCCTTCGGGGTTATAAAAACGTACCACTCACTCTTAAATCCCTAAACACTCGTTTCTTAGGCAAACCCTAATCACTTACTCACATTCTGTCAGCCCCCATCTCCTAATATCACTCTCCATCAGTTCGCCTGCTTCTTGCCTACCAAACTTGTAATTCTCCAAACCCTTTCAATCTTAATAACAATTTCTAAATACTTTCACTTATAGCCACTGCCCACATCAGTAGTTATTCACTCACTGAACATATAGAAAACCAAGAAGGTTTCGTTAAACACCATCAATCCTTGTGATGATAAATTACATCTTGCCACAAAGATGGTTTGAGATGAGGACATGGTTTCAATTAAGCCACAAGGATGGTGTGAGTCTTTAAGACGGCTACGAGACCAAACCGAAGTTCAAGGTTGGTATTTTATCTTTGATTTGCTTTGATTGAACAAATGAGTGACTTGGAGATGACATATTTGTTATTTTCCCGTTCACTTGATAACGGTTTCATCCCGACCATGATTAAGAGCACATAACCCCGTAAAACCTTGTAATAACCAATACTGCCATAAAGAATATCCAAACACACATCCAATTCATGAAGTACACCATTTATCCCTTCTTCGAAGAAGAACCATAGCACCAGCATCAGATAAGATCCAGAAATACACTTCCTTTTCTCCAGGATGGTTCCATCATCGCGGGATTTTACAATTCTATGGTTTAAACCGAGAAATAGTTTATTTCGCGGGATTTTACAAAGCCAAGAATAAACCGAGAGATAAATCCAAAAATGCACATTACATTCACCGGGATGTTTTCATTATCACGGGATTTTACAAGTCTATGATTTAAACCGAGAAATTGTTTCTTTCACGGGATTTTACAAAATCAAGACTAAACCGTAAACAATGCCAGTTTGAATGTGTTATGACAACTTTGGTTTCGGTGAATATCTGTTTACGGGAACATGTAGCGGTTCATCAACGATTCTTCTCCATCATCAACAATTCTTTACCCATATGTAGACAACATCACAAACCATACTAAGTCAAGTAGTATAAACTCCTTTTCTCTAGAGGTTAACCGTAAACATCAAAGTACACGTTTCTCCCCCATGATGGTTTCGAACTTTCGGAAGCATCATAACGTGTACGACCATTTGCACGAGAAGTTCTTGTCATAAGAAAAAAACTTAAAAAATCATGACTGATGCTGAAGATTCTTGAAAGATTTTGCTTAGACTGTGAAGTATCATTGACATTCAATGGCATCGAATATTCCATGGGAATTGCTGATCACATCTCAACCATTCAACCCTTTGGTAAACACATCATTCACGAATTCTGTCGGCAATTGCTGTGACCATTTAGTGAAGTAAACCCGATATACCCAACTTGAACATGAAGTAGAATTCCCCAGGTTTGTTACTTAAGCTTGTACTAATCCTTTTGAAAGAAGAAAAGGTGTACCCAATGTACAAAACCTCTTGATGTATCCTCAACTGCATGAGACACCGAAGTGATAGTTACGTTGTGGGTTAAGCGAGAAAGAATCACAAAAGTAACTAAATAGCCAAGTCTTTATCACACTCTATAAATGCCCAAACAAGTCATCTTCGTGGATGGGTAGAAAGAAAGAAGACGAAATAAGTAAACGGGCCCGAAAAACCTTACTACAAAGCCAAATAAGAAATACCGTACAAACAACACCGTAGTCAACATTGTCTAATCATCAATTCAAGCCGTGAAGTAATATCTTCCGTGAAAATGTATAAGCCAAAGTATCAAACATCATTATACCAGATCTCATCATCAAATCTCATTATCAAAAGTAATCATACGATCCAAGATCCATTAAGCCCTGTTCAATCTAAATCCTATTTAACTTCGGCCCTCCAGCAATATTTAGGATTCATAATAAAATTCAACATCCAAGCCCAACGTCCAAATCCAAGCAATCATTCAAGTTACTCAATCACGGTCCAAACATATCCATCAAAATAATGCACAGTCTAACTTAAATTAATATTCGATCCATTCCATAGACGCAATCACAAGGCCCATGAATAACAAAAAATCATTTTCCATGTGAAATATCATAATACATTCGATGGCACTGTTATGTGACTTCTCAACATTATTTTTGATTATGAAGAATCTCACGGCCCATTTACCAAATACCAAGTCCACATCCAAATTCACTAACATACAAACCTTATAATGCGTTAGATCTCATATAAAATTGGCCCACTTAAACACCTCCAGGCCCATATAATGCGTTAAAACCCACTAGACCAAATCAAAAGTCCATGACCCCCAATTACAATTAGTCACAGCCCATCAATACTCGTTCCCGATTATAACACACCAACCCTAATCCTTCGGGGTTATAAAAACGTACCACTCACTCTTAAATCCCTAAACACTCGTTTCTTAGGCAAACCCTAATCACTTACTCACATTCTGTCAGCCCCCATCTCCTAATATCACTCTCCATCAGTTCACCTGCTTCTTGCCTACCACATTTGTAATTCTCCAAACCCTTTCAATCTTAATAACAATTTATAAATACTTTCACTTATAGCCACTGCCCACATCAGTAGTTATTCACTCACTGAACATATAGAAAACCAAGAAGTTTTCGTTAAACACTATTAATCCTTGTGATGATAAATTACATCTTGCCACAGAGATGGCTTGAGATGAGGACATGGTTTCAATTAAGCCACAGGGATTGTGTGAGTCTTTACGAAGGCTACGAGACCAAACCAAAGTTCAAGGTTGGTATTTTATCTTTGATTTGCTTTGATTGAACGAATGAGTGACTTTGAGATGACATATTTGTTATTTTCCCGTTCACTTGATGTTAGGATAATGTCAAACGTTTAAGATCGATGATGAATTACTTCTCATGTAGACTGACCTATGCGTCATGATATTACTTCGAGAGATACGAAGAAATAATTCTAAGATGATTTTCGTTTTTGTTTAGTTTTGTAAAAGTGACCGACTAAAGAAGGAGAGTGACTTTCTAGTCATATCTCATTTCTTTTTGTTCGAATAATAATCAAAATAGGATACCATGATTATCCGATTTTGTAATGAGTAATAAACGAACCAAGCAAATGATTTAACATACTTGTTTCACTCATTTCCTTAAATCGTGTATTATCACAGATTAAGATATGATTATCATCCTTATTAACGAGCCAAGGAATTGATTCAACAAAATTGTTGAAATCAATTCTTTCTATTCGGATATACATCAGAAACTTGAGATCAGTGATGGATTTCCTTGGGGTTGAAGGGATCTGAAAAGGATCTTTGATTTATCATTAACCCATAACGAATCTGATATTTTGCATTACCATCATGTTATTTATTATGAGATTGTTGATATTGTATTTAACTCCTTTAAGATGAGAATCTGAGATTTTTAATAATTATCAATTCGATGTAAGATCCGGATGATGTTTGTAATTTTATTTGAGCTCGTATGCTTGTGATGATTGATTATGGTCGATGAGGAATCTGTGAATGTTGTGATGTTTGTAGTCTAGGCTTTGATGTTGGGTCAATGAAATTAGTTAGATGAATCTGCCGTTAGATACTTCATGAATATGATTATGATGTTTTGTATGTGATTGTATCAGATGTGATTTAGATTTGTAATGAAACTTATCAATCTTCAAACACGGTATATGTTTTTGTTGATCAAATCGCATACCACTAGGCCAAACCGCACCCATAATTTTACCAAATCTCATTTGACCAAAACCATAGTCTCTTTTAGTCCACAAAACGCATGCATCTTTTCAAAACGCTCTTTCATCAAATCGCATCTTCTGTTAGACAAACCGATTTGACCTTTTTATTCTCAAACCTCTTTGACCTTTTAACTCACAAACCGCATACCTGTTAATGTTGACAAACCGCATCCAGAGTCAAGCCGCAGTTGACTAAGTCCAACCGCTTCCAACATGGTCAAAACGCATGTCTTATAAAGTCAAACCGCAGTTGACCCATTTTGAAACAAAATGCATATTAGTACCAAAACGCTTCTTTTTGGTGACAAACCGCATATCAGATTCATTTAACCTGGACAAGTCTATCAAACTGCACTTCATAACAAACCGCTCAGAAGAATCTAAGCTTAAACCGCATCTTTGCATCAATGACAAACCGCATTCAAGAACAGCTATTAAAAACGCATCAAAGAGCAATATCATAACCAAACAGCAGATTCAAAGACTGACTCAAAACGAATTCAAAAACACCTTAAGAAACAGCTTAGGACCATTTCAAGCTTAACAATAGTGCTAGTATCAAAACAGCAGCATCAAATTGCAGCTACAAACAACATCACGACCGTATCAATCACGCATCAATACAACACATCAAACTGCATGTAAGACCCGCAATAAACCGCATACAAAGACCGCATAAAACCATGAAATGAACCACGAGAATCAACACAAACAACACAACCTGAGCTCTGATACCAATTGTAGGATCATACATATTATGTTGTTTGGTGATTCGGGTGGTCTAGGATGGTGATAATACAAGTATGCCATGTTTAGAGAGATGAAGAGAGTAGAGAGGGTGTTCTAGAGAGAGAGTTAAAACAAAAAATAAAAGGTTAGATAAATAAGCACCACCCCTTCCAAGGATGGAAGGGGTATTTATAGTTACATCCTAAACGTCCTCCTGTCGGACTGTGGATCAGGTATACAGTGGGTAAAGACCCGTCCTTCCTTCACGGTGTTGCACTAAACTAACTAACTAAGCTAATAAACTACTAAATAACCTAAATAACAATATATCTACGAGCTAACTTATGCTAGATTATATTTGGGGTGACCGACTCTTCACTATGGATTTTCTAAATCCTAACACTAAAGGATTCCTTACGCCTGTCATATGTTTTGGTGAAATCTATCCCACGCACGCAACTAGGTAGTTCAACTATAACCATCTCACAATCTTATTCGGATTTCGGTTCCATGTTCTTAAGATCTAGATCTTTTTGTTCATGGTGCCTAAGGTTGGATAAATCCTCCTTATCTATTTCCTCAAGTTGTGATGTAGACAACAATTGATGGTTTATGCTTAGGAGGCTTTTCTCAATTTTTTTCCAGAGGGTCTCACTAAATGGATTTGATCCTAACAATGATTGTTGAATAGAAGCCACACAAGCATAAAATTTATCAAATCCATCTAACCTTACACCCGTCTCCTTTTGGATATCTCTAAGATCACTCACAAATTCATTAGAACAATAAAAAGCAATCCAATCTGTGAAATTCAATTGTTCCTCATTTGTTAATGATTCAAATGCAACTTCACTTGCCATAGCGACAAATGAAAAGGGTTTTACGAACACAAACACAAAGAAGGGGGATAGACTACAAGGAAGCTAAAAATGAGATAAAATCTTACTTGATAGGAATCAAGTAAGGGAACCTAAATGAGATAAAAATCTAACTAGCTATTCTATTCCCCTGGCAGCGGCGCCAAAAACTTGATGCACGTACAAAGCGCGTTCGAGGTCAAAGAAAACTTCCTTTTCGTCGAGCAAGTTTTTCAACACCCTAGGCAGTGAACCTAATCGTTGTAGTGTAGTAATAGGTAAGCCTTGGGTATTGATATCGTTCTCTAGGGGAATAGGAATGCTAGTGAGAAATTACTACGCTAAGGTTGAGGTTGAGGAAGATTGTTTTTTTTATCTTTTTATATTTTTTTATAAAGCTAAGGGTAAAATATCGGGGTTTGGATTTGGGGGTTTGGTACTTTTACCGATTACTCTACTTATCTAATTATCTAAGCTAAGGGTAGTCTATGTCTTTTTGAAGTGTGCTCGTATGATGATTAAAGATGTGTTTACCTAGACACTATTACTCCCAAGTTATCTTTTATTGGTGGTTGAATTGTCACGTCCTTATTCTTAACGTGTTGTGTTTTCTAAGGTCGTAGGGAGTGCTTTTATCCCTAACTCTTTGAGACTACCTTAAGGTTTCGTCTTGGCTAAGTCCTCACTGAGACGGCGTTACGTTGTGGTTGTGACGCCATCAGTCTTCAGCAGTAACGTCGTCTGAGTCTGGATCTAGGCCGTCTGAGAAGAAAAGTCTTCGTGACGCCCTTACTCTTCAAAGCCTAACGCTGTCAGGTGTAAAATAGCAAATTTGCTCCTGAGTCGTCACAAAATAGGGACGGCGTCGCCCTCTGTTTGGGACGCCATCATGTGTAAATTCAGCAGCTTGAGTGTCTTGATCTTGACTTAGCCATTTTCTTCATATATTCCCTCCTTTTCGTCCAAAAATGCATCATTCCAGCATTTTGCTTCCAAGAGACCTAAAAAGTGAAAAGGAACGAAATTAAGCAGTAACGGATATAAAAGTGGGCGATTAAGGGCTTAAATGACCCCTTAAAAGTGTACGTTTTAAATCCTTATCAACAAAACATAATGTTATGATGAGTAAAACTTAAGATTAGATTTATGTTTTGAAAGCATAAGGTTTGCTTCTTCTCCCCCTTTTTGTCGAAACAAAAAAAGAAAACCTAACGAAGAAATAAAGTGTGGAAAAAAAATAGTACAATCCACGAAACACTAACTCCCCCTTGACGGTAGCTCCCCCTAGAATAGGGCGTCAAGTGAGAAAACATAATACCTACAAAGCAAAAGTTAGTAGTAACATGCAATATAATCTTTTATTTTGCGAGAAACAAGATGGAGGGCCAAGGTATGTAAACAAAGACTTGTAATAAAAAGACAAGGTGTAGTGGTATATAGGCCACATACAAACATGTAAAACTAAGAACAATGTTTGTTCTTTAAAATGACTCAAAAGAAAAAAAAATAGAGAAAATAGTAATATCATTCCTTCTATGCTTGCATAAGGTTAATGATGGAAGTTTTGGTGAGTGATGATGTTGATGCGATCAAGAATGTGGTTAAGTATGAATCGCATCTCGTCCCTAATTTCCATTGCATGTTCCCTAGTGGATTGGAAATGTTCACAATGTAAATGATGTGGGTATTGTGTGTGGATGGTTTATGGGTTAGTTTGATTTGTGGAAGGCGAAATATGTGGTGGAAAAGTTGGAAAATATGGATCAAAGTCCATTATGTTGGTAAGTGGTGGAATATATGAACCTAGATGTTGTTGTAAGATAATGGGAGCTAAAGGTGGTGAAGTTGCAAGATCTTTGTAAAATGTGTTTGGAGATGTTGGTGATGTTAAAAAGACTAGTTCTTTTGGATTGGAAGTTTGTTGAAATGATGTGGGTGGTGGACTAGACACGGGTAGTGGGGTTGTTTTCGGAGTTTGAAGAAGTTCCGATAGGGTGATCTTAGGTGGAGACTTGATAGGTGATGGAGGTGATTTACTTGTTGGAGATGATGGAGGTGCTACTATGGAATCATTTGGTGGTGAATGAGTAGTTGGTGATGAACTTCTTGACAATGGTTTGGCTAAACAACAAGGCCGGATATTAATCCGTGTGGTTTTTCTAGATTTGGGTGGTAGTACTACGGAAGGTGGTAGGATAAAGTTTTGGATTTCTTGGAGAGGATTGTTTGCACTAGGTGATTCATCAATGTTGGAGTTTGTTTGGATAACATGATGATGATTGTTTGTGAGGTTGAGAGTGATGGATATGCAAGCATTTTGGGAACCTTATTTATAGAGAAAATAGTGCATTGTAATGAATGCTTGACCCAAAATGTGGACTAAAATCTAATGATTAGATATGAATTTAAGGCATGTGATCATGAGAACACAAGCATTAAGTAACATACTCATTAGTGAAAAAGGTAAAAAGATGAAAATATGAAGGTTTATAGCCAAGGTAAAAAAAATAGAAGAGAAATTCAGCTTCTGTCCCACGGTTTCTACGGATCCTTCCCTTGAGGGAACTTTCCAGCGTTAATGTTGGGATCCGTGGTACTGGTGACTCAGGCAGCTCAAATTTTTCCTTTTGGAAACATTTGTGTCTAGTGTGTGCCTATATGCAAACCATTTGGAGTTGCGGTTATCTCGACTCCTAAAAAGAAAAGGAAAATGAACTAGAAGTGAAAAAGCATATTATTATGTGAGATAACCCGAGTGCTCCTTAGTTCATTGTTTCTTAAATGAATGTACCCGAAAACACATATTAGTTATGTGTTCCCTTTAGCATTCAAAAGACATGAGATGTAATGAAAACGGGTTTTTACTTTGTATTAATAATGAAAAAGGTTTGTCCTAGACGTGAGAAATAGCTTTTAGGAAAATGATACGGGAAGAAGTATCCTTTTAGAAAGCATTTTGAAAAGTTTCTTGTTTCAAGGAAAAGTTTATCTTTAGTTAAGAAAAATAGATATGAAATTTTATGTTGTAAATAAAATTTACCTTGGGTTTTGAAAATTCCCGTATTGTTTGTGAGTTGTGTGTGAAATAGAGATCATAGACTCAGAAAAGAAGGTAAGGCTAACGTTTACATACCTTGTAGAGTTGAGAAACTAATTACGACGATTGTTCCATGAGACCAAGACCAAGACTAAGCAAGTTGAATTGTTCCCGCTTCAACGGTTTGGTGAGGACGTCAGCTATGTTGTCTTCGGATGCTACCTTTTCAATAGAAATGTTTCCCTTTTGAACATTGTCTCTTAAGAAGTGATGACGGATCTCTATATGCTTGGTGCGAGAGTGCAACACCGGATTCTTGCTTAAGTTAATAGCACCTTTGTTGTCGCATAGAATGGCTATGTCACTTAGATGAATGTCATAGTCAACTAATGCTTGTTTCATCCATAGTGCTTGTTGGCATGCTTTGCCGGCGGAGACATATTCGGCTTCGGTTGTTGAAATGGCCAATGCCATTTGCTTCTTCGAGAACCAAGATGTCAAACAACATCCCATAAAATTACATACACCACTTGTACTCTTTCGGTTAACATAATCACCTGCATGGTCAGAATCCGCATATACAATAGTTTCTACCCCCGTTCCCTTAGGATACCATAATCCAAATTGAGTCGTACCCTTAATGTATCTAAATATTCTTTTGACCGCTTCTAAATGTGATGTTTAAGGGTCTTCTTGAAACCTAGCACATAGACAAACACTAAACATGATATCCGGCCGACTAGCCGTAAGATAGAGAAGACTACCAATCATGCCACGGTATTTTGTGTTATCAACGGATTTACTGTCTTCATCTTTTGTTAGTTTAGTATCGGATGACATTGGTGTTCTTATGGGTTTTGACTCTTCTAAACCAAATTTCTTTAACATTTCTTTTATGTATTTGGATTGATTAAAGAAGATACAGTCTTCTACTTGTTTGATTTGTAGACCAAGAAAGAAACTTAGTTCTCCCATCATACTCATTTCAAACTCATCATGCATGATTTTTGAGAAATCATCACACATGTCTTGACAAGTCGATCCGAATATAATATCGTCCACGTATATTTGAACAATAATTATATGTGATTCCTTTTTCTTAGTGAAAATTGTATTATCAACTAACCCCATGGTGTAGTTGTTTTTTATTAAAAAGGATTTGAGTCTATCATACCAAGCTTTTGGGCTTGTTTAAGACTGTAAAGAGCTTTCTTTAGTTTGTACACGTGTTTAGGTTTTTCAAAATCAATAAAGCCCGGAGGTTGAGCTACATAGACTTCTTCATTAATAAATCCATTTAGAAAATCACTTTTAACATCCATTTGAAAAAGCTTAAGATCATTAGCACAAGCATAAGCAAGAAGTATTTTTATAGACTCTAATCTAGCCACGGGAGCATAGGTCTCATCAAAGTCTATGCCTTCTTGTTGATTATACCCTTGGGCGACGAGTCTAGCTTTGTTTCTAGACACTACACCATTTGCATCTAACTTGTTTTTATATACCCATATAGTTCCTATTATGGTTTGGTTATTAGGTGGAGGGACAAGTGTCCAAACATCGTTAGAAACAAATTGATTTAACTCTTCTTGCATAGCCATTACCCAACTTTCATCTTTTATGGCTTCTTGTGTATTTTTAGGTTCTATGGTTGAGACAAAACAAACTACTTTGGTTTTGGACTTGAGATCTTAAGGTTCTTTCATTTAAATTTCCTATGACATTATCTACGGGGTGATCTTTAGACTCTTTAATATTGATGATTTCATTGTTTAATGATTCATCTTCTTTGTTTTTATTTTCCTTGATTTCTATGGCTTCACTTTCGATTATCTCGTCATCGACAAGAGGTTGGGTAGGTTTAGGTGGACTTTCATCAAATTTTACGTTTAATGATTCTTCAACCTTCATTGTTTCTTTATTTAATATAACATAAGCTTTACTATTAGGAGAGTAATCTAAGAAGATACCTTCGGTTGATTTAGGATCAAATTTAGTTAGGTAATCTTTAGTGTTAAGTAGAAAACATTTGCTACCAAAGACTCTAAAATGTTCTAACGTAGGCTTCTTGCCTCGAAGTAACTCGTAAGGAGTTTTACCTAAGAATGGTCTAAGTAAGACTTGGTTAAGTATGTACGTTGATGTATCAACGGCATTGCACCAAAATTTTTGAGGAATAGATTGCTCATTTATCATGGTGCGACTCATTTTTTGTAGGGTTCTATTTTTCCTTTCAACTACCCCATTCGATTGTGGAGTGCGAGGAGCCGAGAAATTGTGAGTAATACCATTAGCATCCCAAAAAGCTCCAAATTGCACTTCATTATCAAATTCCTTATGATAACATCAAATTATCCTGAATATTAAGTGTCAATTTCCCCCGATAATGCTTGTAATTTATATCATTTATATGGATTTACGCTTGTTTTCCATTATATTCCACTTTCAGGTAAATTACGAGCATTGGAGCTAAAGAGACGCGGAATTGGAGAATTACTAAAGATTTATAATAGTATGCTCACTTTGAAGAAGTTACGGCGTAACTCATCTCTCACATTAGGCCGTAACTAAAGCGTGACTCAGAAAGCCAACTCATCAGAAGAGTACGGCGTAACTCTCCTAAAAGATTACAACGTAACTATATTAGGTTAAATGATGATCCGTGCCGCTGATAACTACGCCGTAACTCGTGCATAAACTACGGCGTAACCAAGAATTATTGAATATACGGCGTAACTACTTCTAAGGTTACGCCGTAACCAGCAGATCTAGTGCAATTTACGAAGAAATAGAGCATTACGGCGTAACTATTTTATTAGTTACGCCATAACCCAGATCTGGCCTATAAATACCCCACGATTTCCAGCATTTCAAAGCATCCCATTTCACACACCACAACCAAAGAACGTGGGAAGAAGCCAAAGGCAGGTCTAGAGGAGCATACGGAGCTATCTCCAAGGGAGAAATCACTCGCATTAGCATTTTATATTTCCTTTACTTTCGATTAATGTATTTCGTAACATTAATTATTGAATTGATTTGTATGGTTAATATGAGCGGCTAAGCACCTCTTGGTGCTGGCCTGGTTATGATTCCTTAATTATTTTTCTTGCGTTTACATTACTTCCGTATAATTATTTCTAAGTGTATGCATGCATAGTTTATTGGTAGCTACCCTTGTTTCGGTAGTTTTGAATGGCGGTAGAGGCTAGTTGCTTAGGAGATATGACCAACTGACCCTAAGTGAGTAGACTGAGACGGGAAGGGTAAGATATGACCAACTGACGACCCTTTCTAGTTGTGCGATTTGACCAACTGATCACCTACCGTTTGGATGAACTTAAGAATTAGGGGGTGAGTGCTTAAGTTGTTAACGCCCGAGCACTCACTATTATAAGTCTAGCATGTAGCGGAACTTAATGACTTCGCTTAGGGGACCAGGAACAACTGGACTTATGAAGGGACACCTGACTTATCCAGTGGTGGCATCTTTGCTGATAGGTTAGGGCGAATTGACCAAATGATGTCCTCTCGACTTTGACCCTATCAGAAGTAATTGAAAGTAATTAAACGTAGACATTACTAGCTAGGATGAATAACTAGTTTAGCACCACTCTCCTCTATTGATTACACCTTTGCCTTTATTTGCCTTATTAGTAAACTAATTAAATCATATTAAAATCTGTGACACCTAGACTTAGTAATAATCCAACACACATAGCTCTTGGGACGATCACGGTTTTACCGAATACTACACTACACACGAGCGGGTACACTGCCCGTTAGTGCATTAGGGTAGACCATAGATATAACGAGACATTATAAATATTAAAACCTGGTCAGTAAAACCTGCATCAAGTTTTTGGCGCCGCTGCCGGGGAGTTATTTTAGGATATTCTATTAAGTCTATTTTAAATTTTTTCTCTCAAATGTCAGGATACAAGACTAGAAGCTCGAGGCCTTTTCTGGCCACCCCATTCGATGATCCGGAGAAACAATTTCGGACAAGAAAAGTTTACTCTCCGGTTCCTATTCATAACATCTTTTCATTTTACGAATCAGACTAGTCTGACGCAGAACCGGAGGTCATTGATGAAAATAATATCGAAGAATTAACCATGGAGTAGTATTTGGAGCGACCAAATGAGAACTGCCAACGAACCTTCACACAGGATTCTAGTACGGAAAAATACTCTATTCGGGACCAATTTATTCAAGAGTTACCGGAGCTTAAGTTTTCAGGAGATGAAGACGAGGATATTCAGAATCATGTAGAAGAAGTACTCTACTTATCGTCTCTTTTCAGCGTCCGGAGCATCCCGAGCTATTCGGTTACCGCAAGAATTTTTCCTATGACTCTTACAGGAACTGCGAAAAGATGGTACAATAAACTCCCTAACGAATGTAAAGGAGCATGGGATAAATTAAGAAGAGAATTCGTCCAACAATTTTGCCCTCCTTCAAAAATGGCCAAACTTCTTGGTAAGATCTATCAATTCGTTCAAGAAGGAGAAGAAACGCTTTATCAGGCATGGGAAAGATTTAATGAGCTACTTTATCGATGTCCCACTTATGATTTGAACAAACATCAAATCGTTTATGTCTTCTACAGGGGAATTAATGCGCTAACACGGGAATTACTCGATTCTCCTAGACCTATCCCTAGCATGACCCCTGACCAAGCCTTGGAATGTATTCAACGAATTTTTGAACATTGCTACAAATGGCATATGGATACAGGGTACGGACCAAGAGATAATTTTGATCATAAGGTAATGAAAACATTGACAAAGCAAAAATACAATTATGGTGAAATTTTCGAAAAGCGAAGGCTGGAAAGGGAAAATGAAGCTGAAACGTGTAGGATTGAGAAGGTTAAGAGTGTATTTGGGACCAAAACCGGGAACAATCTTGAAAATAAGATTCTTGACCACATCAAGGAATCGAGGGAACGAGATGAGAGAATTGAAAAAATGATGAAGACGTTCGTGGAAAACACAGTCTCTTCTCTCAAAACTAATGAAGATCGGATTAAGGGATTGGAGAAGAGTGTGAGCTCATGTTTGCAATCCATCACAGATTACCTAGTGGCTCAATAAGAGGAAGTTGTCAACACGGTGGAAACAATCCTTGAAGAACCGACTACCTTTTCGGAGAAGGTTAAGCGACGAATCAGCATGGAGAAACTCTCACTTCTGGACAAAGCTCTACTGGTAAATGTCCCTCTTATTAATTCCATTAAAACTGATCATGATAATATTTTGCATGAATTAAACAATGATTCTGATGAAACGGTTCAACTTAACGAGAGATGTTCAGCAGTTTTAAGAAATGAACTGCCACAAAAGGAAAAAGATCCTGGTTGTTTCACTCTCCCTTGCTTGATCGGGAGTCTCAATATGTGTAATGCCCTAGCTGATCTTGGAGCGAGCATAAGCATAATGCCTCGTTCAATGTTCCTGCGTATGGGTATTGGTGACCTAAAGCCAGCCAAAATGAAGATTGAAATAGCCGATCGATCGATGCAGTCACCCTTGGGTATTGTCGAGAACGTTTTGGTAAAAATAAAGAAATTTTTCTTCCCAGTTGATTTCATGATTCTGGATATTCCTGAAGACAACAGAATACCTATTATCTTAGGAATACCAATGCTGGCTACTGCCCATGCAAAGGTGGATGTCTTCGCCCGAAAATTAACTCTCGAGGCTAACGGGGAAATTGACACATTTAGACATAATGAACTTCTATCCACTCAAAAAGTTTGTGCAATTGACCCTATTGGTGATTTTGGCGATGCATTAGAGGATTTTCTTAGTGACTCTCCAAAAACTCCTCCAAATCTTGGCGAGATAGCTTCGGGAAAGGATTTCGATGTGTTCGTAAATTTTGAAGAAGAAGACCTAGCGGTTGGTACTGATGATTTCTCTAGCGACATCGAAATGGTTCCTTGGAAAAACGTTGATAAGACTCTTTCACAACCTGACCAACCAAAGTTTTATGAGATGGGAGCTCGAATCCATCATAGAAACCCTCATTATCTGAAAATTTCTTGCAAAATTGGGTTCATTGATTTCCACCCATTCATCGACACAGAGTCCCTAGTTAACATCATTTCTAAGGAATGCTACAACCAGGTTATGAAAAAAGAACTCGAATATAGAGGAAATAATTTCCTAGGAATTGCGACAAACATCAGTGTCTTTGTTGGGACTCACTCATTTCTGGTAGACTTTGTGGTTTTGGATGACGTTAGCGAATCCATAGAAGATGGGCTAACCGGAGTTATTTTCGGGAAACCTTTTAAAGAACTATTTGGGCTAGACAAGAATGAGAAAGAAGGGCTGGTATGGTTAAAGATTGGGGACGATAAAATGATTTTGAAAATGCCACGGACTGTTACAAATTTTAAGAAATGGACAAAAAGGCAGTTTAGCCATGCTCAGCCACTACTCGACATTAGTGATGAAGATAAGGTCAAGGGTATTGACCACCCTTACCAGAAGATCAAAAATTTCTACTCGGGATGTTTAGAACTAGGAACGGACTAAAAACGGGATGAGAATATGATAAGTTGGATCAAACGTGGAGACTGCCATATCCACGAAATGACCAACAAGCACTGGTAGCCCCAAGGCTCTGAGTCTAACTTAAAGACTCGTAAATAAAGAAAAGTGCCCTTTCGGGAGACAACCCGAATTATCCCTTTATTTGATTTCCATTTATGTTGGGTTTTGTGTTTTTAACCATTTTTGCAAGAAACGAAGACTGATTGTTGCTGCAGCATGCTGATCTGACTATAGTTACGGATAACTCATCTCAGTGGTTACGCCGTAACCAACCCCTTGCAACCGAATTTCGGATGCATCACCAATTACGGCGTGATTCCATCTCAGTGGTTACGCCGTAGCTACACTCTTGCAACGTATGCCAGGTTTTACCTAGTTATGGCGTAACTCCTTCTAAGAGTTACGATGTAACTATCCTCTACTTTACTTCTTTCATTTTAAACACAATAACCTTGTATTAGTCTTTTAAATAAACTTTGTGGGTGTGTTCCCTGTAAACCCTCACGAGACTTCACTCGTCCACTTGGCACACCAAGTGGTTTAAAAGGCTTGTTGCATATGCTAAATGATACCGTGATTCCTAAGAAAGTAAGTTAGGTTTGTTTTTCATTTTTCATTTTTTTTTTAGAATTCTGATTATCGGTAGTGTGATTTCAGGGATTGAAGTTTGCTCATGGATGCTTATACGAAGGCACGACTCTTTTTCGTGGGCCTTCTCTCTTTTGGGAGCAAACTTCAGGGAAGTTCTCGCTCTAGTTCTACTTTTCTCTTCACCTTTATTTAACGCTTAGTACAAAAGGGACTTTGTACAATTCAAGTGGGGGGACGGGAGTAGAATTGTGTCTTGAACTTTATTTTGCCCTCGTTTTTCTAGTTTATTTTGAAAAATTATGCCATTTTTTAAATTTTGACATGTTTTTCTTAACCTAACTAGATTAGACCTTAGCCGAGCACATACAACCCTTGATATTATATGGTGAGATTAGCCTTATCCGTTTCCAATATTTTACCCCAAATCCACCAAATTATGAGTGTGCCGGTAGCTTATAAACTTTAGAACTTGGCATTTGCATCATTTCGAGACCATAGACGAGGTATGTTGAGTTAGCTCAATGTATTCGGACTTTTCAGTTTAAGAAGGCAATATTATAGGATTATCACCCAAAAAGCCTACCATTGTGTCTATCGATTAGTCACCTCGACTTCTCGACCCCCATGTGAAACCCTTTGTTGCACTCACCTTTAGTGCAAGATACCCCTAGATACACCCATCTGAGCCATTCCTTTCATTTTGATAACCCAATATATTGTTTCGATACACCTATACACCTTAGCCTACCCTGTAGTCTTTATTTGTGATTGGGAAGTCATCATTTGCCTAAGTTCAAGGTTCAAGTGGAAAGGTTCGGGAATCACGGTTTCGTCAATGACATATTCTTAAAGATCATTGAAGACCCCCCGAATTCCCATTGTTTCTCTCAAGTGGGGGGATATTATGTTTAGTTGTTATGTGTATGTTGATTCAAAAAAAATAGTTATGTTATTTAGTTTATTGTAAAGTGCGATGTTATAAGCACTATGTTATGAGCTTTATATAGATTTAGTATCGAGGAGGCCACCTCGGTCACATTTGAAGATTGGAGTTGGTAATTGCGCCAACAGTTAAAGAAAAGGTAGTGTGCCCATCACGACGTCCTCTAATGATACATCTACCTAGTATTTCATGATCCGGTATCTTAACTTCAAAGCTTGAACTTTTGGCGGACAGTAAGTGGTGATGACTTGGTTATAGATTTAGACTATCTGCTTGATTTTTATTTTACACCATTTATATATCCCATGTCTTATCCTACCCTTTAGTCATGAAGTGTGTTGATGCAGGTTTTACTGACCAGGTCTTAATATTTATAGTGTCTCGCTATACGTATGGTCTACCCTAATGCACTAATGGGCAGTGTACCCGGTCGTGTGTAGTGTAGTAAATGGTAAAGCCGAGGTCATCCCAAGAACTATGTGTGTTGGATAATTACTAAGTCTAATTGTCACAGAATATAAATGGTTTGATAGGGTTTTAATTAATTAAACTACAAATGCAGAATATGAAAGCAAATAAATGGTAGAAGGGAAATCAATAGAGGAATAGTGGTGCTAACCTAGTTAATCCTCCTAACTAGTAATGTTTACGTCTACCTACTTCCAATTACTTCAGGTGGGGTCAAATTCGAGAGGACAGCATTTGGTCAATTCGCCCTAACCTATCAGCAAAGATGCCACCACAGGAGAAATCAGGCGCATCGTCATAAGTCCTATTGTTCCTGATCCCCTAAGCCGAGTCATTAAGTACCGCTACATGCTAGATTCTAAATAGTGAGTGCCCGGCCGTTAGGAACTTAGACACTACACCCCCCAATTCTTAAGTTCATCCAAACGATAGGTGATCAGTTGGTCAAATCGCACAAGTAGAAAGGGTTGTCAGTTGGTCATATCTTACCCTTCCCGTCTCAATCCGCTCACCTAGGGTCAGTTGGTCATATCTCCTAGGCAATTGGCCTCTACCGCCATTCAAAACTACTGAACCAGGGGTGACTACCAAAGAACTATGCATGCATACACTTAGAAATAATTGTACGGAAGTAAAGGTAAACGCAAACTAAATAATTAAGGAATCATAACTAGGCTAGCACCAAAGGGTGCTTAGCCGCTCCTATTAATCATGCGCATCAATTCAATCTTCAAAGGTATGAAATACATGAATTGAAAGTAAAAGAAATAATAAACACTAAAGTTTATCGTAATGGTGTGTCTTCTCCCTTGGAAACAGCTCCGTATGCTTCCCTAGACCTTCCTTGAGCTTTTTCCCTCCTTCTCAAAGTGTTGTGTGTGGAATGGGATGATTAGAAATGCTAGAATTCGTGGGGTATTTATAGGCCAGGTCTGGGTTACGGCGTAACCAAAAGATGAGTTAAGCCGTAACCTTATATTTCTCCGTAAATGCACTAGATCTACTAGTTACGGCATAACCTTATAAGTGGTTACGCCGTAGTCTTCAATAAACATGGTTACGTCGTAAGTGATGCAGTAGTTACGGCGTAAGTATCAGCGGCGTGGAACCTCTTTTGACCTAATGGAGTTACGTCGTAATCTTTGGAAGGAGTTACGCCGTAACCTCTTGATGAGTTGGACTTCAGGTTCACGCAATAGTTACACCGTAATGTGAGAGACGAGTTACGCCGTAACCTCTTCAAAATAAGCATACTGTGATAAATCCTTAGTAACGTTTCCATGTCCGCGTCTCTTTAGCTCCAATGCTCGCAATTTACCTGAAAGTGTAAAACAATAGAAAACAAGCGTAAATCCATATAAATGATATAAATAACAAGCATTAACGGGGGAATTTGACACTTGATATTCAGGACTATTTGATGTTATCAAATATCCCCCCACTTGAACTCTACTTGCCCTCAAGTAGACCTTATTAGATAGATTCCTAAAAAGATATCTTCCAAAACCTAGAAAATATGAGTTTACAAATCCCTTATGCTAGAATAAAACAAAGCCGAACACCTCGCAAAAGGGGAACAAACACTCAAATCTCTCAACTATTCTAAGTGTCAATTTCTGGATGATCACTCAATCGCACAGTCATAGCATGTATTCTATCATAAGCTTGGCGGTTACACAAATCTCCACCACTGAAGTTAAGGGCTAAACAATTCTCGAAGGCAATATGGGTAGACACGACAAAGGTTAAGGGTGACTTGTCATTACTAACATGTCACGGCGAAGTGGACAAAATCAATGATACATGACCAAATCCATGGCCAAGACACCAAAGATTGCTCGCTGCATCACCTAGACATGCTTCATGACTAAAGGGTAGGATAAGACATGGGATGTATAATTGGTGTAAAATGAAAAACAAGCAGGTAGTCTATATCTATAACTAAGTCATCACCACTTACCGTCCGCCCAAAGTTCAAGCTTAGAAGTCTCGAGACCGGATCATGAAATGCAAGGTAGATGTGTCATTAGAGGATGTCGTGATGGGCACACTACATTTTCTTCTTCAGTTGGTATAACTCCAACTCCAATCTTAAAATGTGACCGAGGTGGCCTCCTAGATACTAAACAATAAAGCTCATACTATAGTGCTTATAACATCGCACTTTACAAAATCATGCTCAATCAACTTTTTTTTTTTTTTGAACAAAACATGATAACATAACATCCCCCCACTTGAGATGAACAATGGGAATTCGGGGGTTCTTCAATGATCTTCATAATTGTTGTCGATGAAAGCGTGATTTCCAAACCTTTCTACTCGAACCTTGAACTTAGGTAAATGATGACTTCCCAATTACCAATAAAGACTACAGGGTAGGCTAAGGTGTAAGGGTGTAACGAAACAATATATTGGGGTGACAAAATGAAAGGAATGGCTCAGAAGGGTGTATCTTGGGGTATCTTGCACTAAAGGGGAGTGCAACAAAAGGGTTTCACATGGGGGTCGAAAAGTCGAGGTGACTAATCGATAGACTCACAATGGTAGGCTGTTTGGGTGATAATCCTATAATACTGCCTTCTAAAACTGAAAAGTCCAAATACATCGAGCTAACTCAACATACCTAGTCTATGGTCTCGAAATGATGCAAAGGCCAAGTTCTAAAGTTTACAAGCTACCGGTACACTCATAATTTGGTGGATTTGGGGTAAAATATAGGAAACGGATAAGGCTAATCTCACCATGTAATATCAACGGTTGTATGTGCTCGGCTAAGGTCTAATCTAGTTAGGTTCAGAAAAACATGTCAAAATATAAAAAATGGCATAATTTTTCAAAATAAACTAGAAAAATGGGGGCGAAATAATGTTCAAGAGATAATTCTACTCGCCCCCACTTGAATTGTACAAATTCCCTTTTGTACTAGGCATTAAAATAAAGGTGAAGAAAAAGGTAGAATTAGAGCGAGAACTTCCCTGAAATTTGCTCCAAAAAGAAGAAGGCCCACGAGAAAGGATCGTGCCTTCGTTAAAGCATCATGAGCAAACTTCAATCCCTGAAATCACAATACCGACAAGAATAAAAAAGAAAAAAAATGAAAAACAAAAAACGAACCTAACTCACTTTCGTAGGAATCACGGTTGAAATTAGCGAATGCAACAAGCCTTTTAAACCACTTGGTGTCCCAAGTGGACGAGTGAAGTCTCGTGAGGGTTTACAGGGAACACACCCACAAAGTTCATTTAAAAACTAATACAAGGTTACTGTGTTTTAATATGAAAGAATAAAAGCGGAGGAGAGTTACGTCGTAACTCCAATAAGAGTGTTACGCCGTAACTTGCAAAACCTGGTATGAGCTGAGAAGCGAATAGTTACGGCGTAACCACTGAGATGGTATTACGCCGTAATTGGTGATGCGTCGAGAATTTTGCGGTTAAAATGTTGGTTACGGCGTAATCACCAAGATGAGTTACGCCGTAACTCTCGTTCAGATCAAGAATCGCAGCAGTAATTACTTCTTTGTCTCCTGCAAAATGGTTAGAAAACACAAAACCCAACAGAAAGGAAATAAAACAAAAGAAAAGGATAATTCGGGTTGTCTCCCGAAAGAGCACTTTTCTTTATTAACGAGTCTTTAAGTTAGACTCAGAGCCGCGGGGCTCCTACGGGGGTCTTTGAGCTTGCCCCACTTCTTCAATATCCTTCATCAAATTGTGCCTCATCCATGCAACATTAAAGGCAGTTTGGAGGTATTCAATGGTTTCGATCTTTCGGACTTTACAGAATTTCTCCTCCGGACCTAGGTGGTAGCGAGTGAATTCGTATTTTTCTACTATAATAGGGGGTGGTCTTTTGTAGGGTATCCCCAGGAGCTTGCACCTTCTTTGGTCGTAAGCTTCGTCATCGGGATCAGTGAACTCTTCATTTCCTTGCAACTCAAGGTAATCTAGCATCCCTTCGATATCATCGTCATCGAATCAGCACTTTGAACCATTCTTCATCGAGAAAATCCTCCACTAGAACGCGCTTGCATTCTTCTTTATCATTACTCACCCGCTCTATGTCCACGACAATTGTTATTTTTCTCGTATTTTCGATACTTTTGTCGTTAGAATTTTCTTGATCCATGTATTCCTTCCAAATATTATCTTTTGTTAATGCGTCCACATGCCCATGCTTAATTTTTACCCAACTATCAAACCCGTGTTGTCTATCCAAGATAAACTCATTCTCTCCTTGTCATTGGTTGAGGACCAAAAGAATTCATCTATTCCTAATCTTCCAGAGTTGCTTCCACCATTACACATATCGTCATACGTTTTGCATGATGCCCAGAAAATTTCCCCAGGGGATTTTACTTTTTCACACCAGTGACTGCGTAGTTCTATGTTGTCAGTTTCATTTAAATGCTCTTCCGTGCAGAGTATATCTTTATTAGTCTCATCCTTTCGAATGTGCTTCGTGTAATCAACTTTTAGCTTCATAAGAAGATTTGGATTGATCTTGGCATTCCCAAATTGAATTGCGTACCAATCTTTAAAGGCCAAATTACCGAATTTTATCCCATGTCTTTCACGCTCATGAGGGCATGTCCATTCTTCCATTCTTTATTGTCTCCTCCATTGCAATACTCGTGGAAGGGGCTGCATGTAGGCCATGCCCTTGTGGTTTCTTCATCAGTAATGGCGACAGGAGTACACCAGTGAGTGATAAGTGGCTCTTATTCATCATCAAGGGAGAGTTCCTCGAGTTTTTCTCGATCCGCCCAAGTCGAGGAATTTTTCGCCCATGTATCCCAGCTTACGCCAGTAATCGAGATTCTTGGTTACGGCGTAATTCATTAGAGTCGTATTCCTCAGTATTCATCACAACTCTGTTGTCGCTGTCAAACACGAGGTTACGCCGTAACTCATTAGGTATGTTACGGCGTAACTCAGATCTGTTGACGAAATCGTCCCCTAAACTCGTATCACCGGCCCGAACCTTTGAGTTATCATCAGAAAAATTACCTTACATTCCATAGCTGGTTTAGATCCTTCAGGTTTATCGTTATTCCTTCTTACTTTTTCACTGAGCTTTATCACCATGGATTAAAGGTTTTTAAGAGTTGAGTCGTGTTTGGAAATGTTTCTATCAGTGTTTTCCTGGAATTCCTTCAACCATTCATCTTGCTCCTTTTGTTTTGGGTGAATTTTCCGTAAATTTATTAATTGTTCTTCAAGACTGGGCTTTCTTTCTCCATAAGGCCCACGGTTGTAATTACCACGATACCCATTTCGATTGTTACCGTAAAATGGTCGATTTGTTCCATACTTAGCTTCTTCGATATCCTCTTCGTCCATATGAGGACAATTTTTTGTAAGATGTCCTCCTCCACAGCTTTCACACCCCACTTGAATGGCATGAACGGTTTCTCCGACTTTCAAAGATATCTCAACCGAGGCTTTCAATTTTACTAGCGATTGCTGCAATTCCGTCGAAACTTCCACCTTGGTTTCTTTTACTTCCACCGTCGTGCCATTTTTGAGAATGGTCCGCCATTTTTTGAATGGCTTCTATTGCAGTAGTAGGAGTCATATTCGGGATAGGTCCTTGATAATCCAACATCTGTCTCGTAGTTACATTTATTCCTTTGTAGAAAATATTGACCTTATGCTGGTTATTAAGATCATTGGTAGGACACTTATAAAGAAGATCGTTGTATCTGTCCCAAGCTTGATACAGAGTTTCTTCGTCTTCTTGTTTGAAATTGTGGATCTCCAAGAGTTTATTAGAAATCTTTGATGGTGGGCAATATCTTTGGATAAAGTGTTTCTTAAGTAGCACCCAAGCATTAATCCGCCGCGTGGCAATCTTTTGATCCATCTTCCGCCGCTCCAGCTTAGAGTCATAGGGAAGACCCCGAGCATAACAAAGATCATGAGACACGCCCAGAATGTTGAAAAGGCTAGCGATGTATAGGACATTTTCAACGTGCTCATATGCGTCTTCGTCGTTTCCGAAAAAGGGTTAGCGCGAAGCTCCCTCATAAATTGGTCTTTAATCTCGAAACGAACATCCGCTCTGATTGCCGGTCTTACGAGACCCGGCCCTTGATCTGCTCTAGTCAATGCCAAGTATTCCTCAAGAGTGAGGTCATCGATGTTAACAACTTCCATGGTACCTGAAAACTTGAAATATGATCGTGAGAAATGAAATGAAAGACTTAATATTAATCCTAATATAGCTCCCGAACGGCCAAAAAATTGATGCGTGTTTTACTGACTGTGTCCTAATATTTATAGCGTCTCGCTATACCTATGGTCTACCCTAATGCACTAATGGGCAGTGTACCCGGTCGTGTGTAGTGTAGTAAATGGTAAAGTCGAGGTCGTCCCAAGAGCTATGTGTGTCCGATAATTACTAAGTCTAATTGTCACATAATATAAATGGTTTGATAGGGTTTTAATTAATTAAACTACTAATGCATAATATGAAAGCAAATAAATGGTAGAAGGGAAATCAATAGAGAAATAGTGGTGCTAACCTAGTTAATCCTCCTAACTAGTAATGTTTACGTCTACCTACTTCCAATTACTTCAGGTGGGGTCAAATTCGAGAGGACAGATTTGGTCAATTCGCCCTAACCTATCAGCAAAGATTCCACCACAAGAGAAATCAGGCGCACCGTCATAAGTCCTGTTGTTCCTGGTCCCCTAAACCGAGTCATTAAGTACCGCTACATGTTAGATTCTAAATAGTGAGTGCCCGGCCGTTAGGAACTTAGACACTACACCCCCCAATTCTTAAGTTCATCCAAACGATAGGTGATCAGTTGGTCAAATCGCACAAGTAGAAAGGGTCGTCAGTTGGTCATATCTTACCCTTCCCGTCTCAGTCCGCTCACCTAGGGTCAGTTGGTCATATCTCCTAGGCAATTGGCCTCTACCGCCATTCAAAACTACCGAACCAGGGTGACTACCAAAGAACTATGCATGCATACACTTAGAAATAATTGTACGGAAGTAAAGGTAAACGCAAACAAAACAATTAAGGAATCATAACTAGGCTAGCACCAAAGGGTGCTTAGCCACTCATATTAATCATGCACATCAATTCAATATTCAAAGGTACGAAATACATGAATTGAAAGTAAAAGAAATAATAAACGCTAAAGTTTATCGTAATGGTGTGACTTCTCCTTTGGAAACAGCTCCGTATGCTTCCCTAGACCTTCCTTGAGCTTTTTCCCACGTTCTCGGAGTATTGTGTGTGGAATGGGATGATTAGAAATGCTGGAATTCGTGGGGTATTTATAGGGCGGTCCGGGTTACGGCGTAACCAATAAATGAGTTACGCCGTAACCTTCTATTTCTCCATAAATGCACTAGATCTGCTAGTTACGGCGTAACCTTATAAGTGGTTACGCCGTAGTCCTCAATAAACATGGTTACGTCGTAAGTGATGCAGTAGTTACGGCGTAAGTATCAGCGGCGTGGAACCTCTTTTGACCTAATGGAGTTCCGTCGTAATCTTTCGAAGGAGTTACGCCGTAATCTCTTGATGAGTTGGACTTCAGGGTCACGCAATAGTTACGTCATAATGTGATAGACGAGTTACGCCGTAACCTCTTCAAAATAAGCATACTAAGATAAATCCTTAGTAACGTTTCCATTTCCGCGTCTCTTTAGCTCTAATGCTCGCAATTTACCTGAAAGTGTAAAACAATGGAAAACAAGCGTAAATCCATATAAATGATATAAATAACGAGCATTAACGGGGGAAATTGACACTTAATATTCAGGACTATTTGATGTTATCACGTGTCTAGGTGATGCAGCAAGCAATCTTTGGTGTCTTGGCCATGGATTTGGTCATGTATCATTGATTTTTTCCACTTCGCCGTGACATGTTAGTAATGACGAGTCACCCTTAACCTTTGTCATGTCTACCCATATTGTCTTAGAAAATTGTTTAGCCCTTAACTCTAGTGGTGGAGATTTGTGTAACCGCCAAGCTTATGATAGAATACATGCTATGACTGTGAGATTTAGTGATCACCCCGAAATTGACACTTAGAATAGTTGAGAGATTTGAGTTGTTGGGTTTTAGGTTCTACTGAAAGGAATTATTCTAAGTATGGAACCACTGCTATAGCAAAGGAAACCACAGCTAGAAGAAAGGAATCCACTGCTACATTAAACCACGGCTAGTAGTATTATGTAACCACTGCTAATGTATTGTAAGCACTGCTAGTTAGATAAGTCAGTTTAATATTTTGTATTAGATAAATATGGAAAAGATATTTATCTTGTAGGTTACGTATTGTATGTTGTAAAGGACTCCTTAGCCTATAAAAGGAGGTCCTAGGTTAGAGTTGGTGTAACACCCCGCCTTTTTTGACCACAATATTGTCCGCTTTGCCCGCAGGCTCCCTAGGCAAATCCCACATCGGCTGTGGCCTGGAGAGATGCTGGGCTCATAAGATAACATTCGCCTTACAATGACACAACGCGCTTTGTGGTCTCATGGGGTGGAGTTCTTAGGAACCGCGCTTAAGCGTGCTCATTTGAGAGTAGTATCTGGCTTGGGTGACTGCCGGGAAGTCTTCACATGAGGCCACAAAAACAAGGCCGTGAGCCTGCGGGCAAAGTGACAATATTGTGGTCAAAAAGGCGGGGTGTTACAAGTGGTATCGAGCCGGTTGAGCCGTCGATGGTGGGGCAAACCCCATCGAGGACGATGAGTCCCTAAGGGGGGGTGATTGTAACACCCTAGGCAAATCCCACATCGGCCGTGGCCTGGAGAGATGCTGGGCTCATAAGATAACATTCGCCTTACAATGACACAACGCTTTTGTGGTCTAATGCGGGTGGAGTTCTTAGAACCGCGCTTAAGCTGCTCATTTGAGTAGTAATCGCTTGGGTGACCTGTCGGGAAGTCTTCACATGAGGCCACAAAAACAAAGCCGTGAGCCTGCGGGCAAAGCGGACAATATTGTGGTCAAAAAAGGCGGGGTGTTAAAGTTGGATATACGTGTGTTAGATATATCTAAAGTCGATACACTTCAAGGTTGTGAAACCCTAATACTATTCAGAGTATAACCTTGTTGATCCCAGTTGAGCAAACGATCCTTTATAGAAACTGACTTAAACAATATTCTATTAAACACTACACGGAATATAATGTTTAATCTTAAGAAGAAGAACAATAGTAATCACTAAACACCTCAATATTATTAATACGAATACTCTGAATAGTATTAGGGTTTTACAACCTTGAAGTGTATCGACTTTAGATATATCTAACACACGTATATCTAACTCTAACCTAGGACATCCTTTTATAGGCTAAGGAGTCCTTTACAATATACAATACGTAACCTACAAGATAGATATCTTTTCCATATTTATCTAATACAAAATATTAAACCGACTTATCTAACTAGCAGTGTTTACAATACATTAGTAGTGGTTACATAATACTACTAGCCGTGGTTTAATGTAGCAGTGGATTCCTTTCTTCTAGCCGTGGTTTCTTTTGCTCTAGCAGTGGTTCCATACTTAGAATAATTCCTTTCAGTGGAACCTAAAACCCAACAATCCTCCCCTAAACTTGATATTTACCAACAAAATCATCAAGTTTCTCTTAAAGCTCATTCAATCATCACTTGGAGGATGTATCCAAACACTTATCAGGATGTAGTAACTTCTCAAACTTTCTTAGCAACCTGTAAGCTTGATAACCAAAGGGTTTCTGCAACTTCAATCCACGAGCCTGTAACATCTGAGTAAGGACTCTGGATAATTATTCAATTTAGGATAATCACTTTCTACACACATATGAATAACTTTTCCAGAAACAGTTAATACATGAACTCCACAAGACTGATATAAATACCAACTTGTAACACTGCCATTGAAGAGTCCTTTCCATTCAGGTTCATCATGAGTAGGTTCAAATATCATCTTCAAATTATAATAAACAATCCTCTCATGATAATCATCTGGTGCCACATCTCCAAATCTATCTTTGTATAACTTCCAGATGGCTATCAAATCATCTCTTTCCAAGTAATAGAGCATTTGTGAAAACTTGACAAGACCATAACTCTCATCATTGGTTCTCTCAAACTTCCAACATCCTCCACTTACAGTAAACTCAAAAGTATAAGAGATAATATGATGATGACCTGTAAGAGGTGTTGTACAACTAACCTCTGGCTCCTTTAAGCTTGACAATTTAGTGAGAACCATCAGTCTTTTCTTGTTTTCTTCAACCTCCTCTTCAGCTTCGACCCATGTGTAATCCACAAATTTTAGAACTATCAGCCTTCCTCTTCAGTCTTCCTTGAGGTTTTGCCTTAAGTGCCAAAGGACCCTGTAGATCTGCAATCTTCTTAGTCCTCTGAAACAGTTGATCAATCATATGATTTGTGGGCTTTGTCCCCTGTGGAGCAAGTTTGGCCTCCAACATTTTTCTGGCAACAATCTTTGATAATGGATAATCCTTATCAATAAACATGAAGAACTTCTCTTTTGTAGTCTGCACAGCATGAACTCTTCAAGGTTTATACAACATCCAATCAACCACCTCACAGTCTTTCCAAAATTCATCATCTGGATTAGGCTGGCACAAGTTCTTGATAGAAGTCCATACAAAGTTTGCTAATACTCCAGTTGGCCCAAACTTCCCATATCTAAACTCCAATACCTTCCATAATTGTTCCAGATCAACCATTTTCAAACTAAACAACAGACATCCAAAATTGAAGTAAGTGCTCTTCCATCCATTAGCTCTTGTAATTTCAATCATCTCTCTCTCATTAGTTGTGATGATCTGCAAATCTTCAATAGGATGAATAGCTCTTATTGGAGTAGGATTGATAGGATCAGGTTTATCACACTCCAAAAGATATTGTTTTACTCTCTTTTCTTTCTCCATTTCTTCATCCACTTTATGTTTCTTCTGAGAACTAGATTCTTCATCAACATCAGCTTTTCTCTTTTGTTTATTCTTTAACCACTCAGCTTCTTTCTCAGAATTCATAGGGATGAAGGCATCATTTCTCCTTTTACAAGCTTGATAAATCTCCACAACCTGCTCATATGTACACTTTCTTAAATTAACACCAATAGGCTGGTCCATATGTCTGATAACCTTCATCATTTGATTTCTCATTTCAGTCTTAGTTGGAGGTTTCTTCCTTTTAGCTTTCTTTTTCTCCAGACTTATTTTTCTTGCCTTCTCAGCTAACACCTTGGACCTTGTAGCAGCATCTAATAGTGCATATTCAAGAGTAGTGTATTCAGTTCTTATCTGTTCAGAGGCTTGAAGAAAAGGTTGTTCATTGTTCCATTCTTCAATCAGTTTCATAGTAGCCATATTAGCTTCCTCTTCCTCCCCGCTTTCTCTTCTTCTCTTCAAAGACAATTCATCACCTTGCAATTTCTTAGACAGCTCTTCATCATGTAAAATTTGCTCTTGCCTATTCTTGAACTTCAAAACAGGCTCAGAAATGCCTTTCCCCTTTCCAATGTCTGGTAGAACCACCTTAGTCATCACTGGTTCACCAATTTTCAAACTCTTACCAAAGGGTTTAGGTCCAGTTGGTTTTAGAATGATGGGTACAGGTGCAATAGTAGGTGCAGGGTTTGATGAAGTTTTGCCTAAGTGAAGCAGGGTACCAGCAGCCTCCTTCTCCACTTCTTTAGACTTGGGTGGTGGTGTGACAGTGGTTGTAACAATGGTAGCAGTGGTTATAATGGCTATAGGTGAATCTGAAGTAACAGTGGTTGGAATTACCTCAGAAGTGGTTGCAGCAGTGGTTTCTGTTAAACTAGCAGTGGTTGCAGCAACATCAGCAGTGGTTGTTTTCTGCACCACTTCCTCCATCTTTTCTTCAACTAAAACCTTTGAAGATTCAATCACTGCTTCTTTGCCATCTTTGTCAGTTACTACATACTTATCTCCATGATCTCCACTCTCCAAATCTAAATCATCATCCAAGTTCAAAGCCTCCCCTGAATCTATGCAATCACTCCTCCCCTGTTTGGTTACATTCTCAAAACTCACATCATGTGTTAAGGTTCCTCGACGTTGTAGACCAAGTTTCCTAGGCCGACGTAAACGTGATTCTAGTACGGAAAAATGCTCTATTCCGGACCAATTTATTCAAGAGTTACACGAGCTTAAGTTTTCAGGAAATGAAGACGAGGATGTTCAGAATCATGTAGAAGAAGTACTCTACTTATCGTCTCTTTTCGGCGTCCGGAGCATCCCGAGCTATTCGGTTACCGCAAGAATTTTTCCTATGACTCTTACAGGAACTGCGAAAAGATGGTACAATAAACTCCTTAACGAATGTAAAGGAGCATGGGATAAATTAAGAAGAATTCGGCCCAACAATTTTGCCCTCCTTCAAAAATGGCCAAACTTCTTGGTAAGATCTATCAATTCGTTCAAGAAGGAGAAGAAATGCTTTATCAGGCATGGGAAAGATTTAATGAGCTACTTTATCGACGTCCCACTCATGATTTGAACAAACATCAAATCGTTTACGTCTTCTACAGGGGAATTAATGCGCTAACACGGGAATTACTCGATTCTCCTAGACCTATCCCTAGCATGACCCCTGACCAAGCCTTAGAATGTATTCAACGAATTTCTAAACATTGCTACAAATGCCATTTGGATACAGGGTACGGACCAAGAGACAATTTTGATCATAAGGTAATGAAAACATTGACAAAGCAAGAATACAATTATGGTGAAATTTTCGAAAAGCGAAGGCTGGAAAGGGAAAACGAAGCTGAAACGTGTAGGATTGATAAGGTTAAGAGTGTATTTGGGACCAAAACCGGGAACAATCTTGAAAATAAGATTCTTGACCACATCAAGGAATCGAGGGAACGAGATGAGAGAATTGAAAAAATGATGAAGACGTTCGTGGAAAACACAGTCTCTTCTCTCAAAACTCATGAAGATCGGATTAAGGGATTGGAGAAGAGTGTGAGCTCATGTTCGCAAGCCATCACATATTACCTAGTGGCTCGGGAAGAGGAAGTTGTGAACACGGTGGAAACAATCCTTGAAGAACCGACCACCTTTTCGGAGAAGGTTAAGCGACGAATCAGCATGGAGAAACTCTCACTTCTGGATAAAGCTCTACCGGTAAATGTCCCTCTTATTAATTCCATTAAAGCTAATCATGATAATATTTTGCAGGAATTAAACAATGATTCTGATGAAACGGTTCGACTTTACGAGAGATGTTCAGCGGTTTTAAGAAATGAACTGCCACAAAAGGAAAAAGATCCTGGTTGTTTCACTCTCCCTTGCTTGATCAGGAGTCTCAATATGTGTAATGCCCTAGCTGATCTTGGAGCGAGCATAAGCATAATGCCTCGCTTCGATGTTCTGCAGATGGGTATTGGTGACCTAAAACCAGCCAAAATGAAGATTGAAATGGCCGATCGATCAATGCAGTCACCCTTGGGTATTGTCAAGAACGTTTTGGTAAAAATAAAGAACTTTTTCTTCCCAGTTGATTTCGTGATTATGGATATTCCTGAAGACAACAGAATACCTATTATCTTAGGAATACCAATGCTGGCTACTGCCCATGCAAAGGTGGATGTCTTCGCCCGAAAATTAACTCTCGAGGCTAACGGGCAAATTGACACATTTAGACCTAATGAACTTCTATCCACTCAAAAAGTTTGTGCAATTGACCCTATTGGTGATTTTGGAGATGCATTTGAGGATTTTCATAGTGACTCTCCGAAAACTCCTACAAATCTTGGCGAGATAGCTTCGGGAAAAGATTTCGATGTGTTCGTAGATTTTGAAGAAGAAGACCTAGGGGTTGGTACTGATGATTTCTCTAGCGAAATCGAAATGGTTCCTTGGAACAACGCTGATAAGACTCTTTCACAACCTGACCAACCAAAGTTTTATGCGATGGGAGCTCGAATCCATCATAGAAACCCTCATTATCTGAAAATTTCCTGCAAAATTGGGTTCATTGATTTCCACCCATTCATCGACACGAGTCCCCAGCTTAACATCATTTCTAAGGAATGCTACAACCTGTTATGAAAAAAAGAACTCGAATATAGAGGAAATAATTTCCTAGGAATTGCAACAAACATCAGTGTCTTTGTTGGGACTCACTCATTTCTGGTAGACTTTGTGGTTTTGGATGACGTTAGCGAATTCATAGAAGATGGGCTAACCGGAGTAATTTTCGGGAAACCTTTTAAAGAACTATTTGCGCTAGACAAGAATGAGAAAGAAGGGCTGGTATGGTTAAAGATTGGGGACGATAAAATGATTTTTAAAATGCCAGGGACTGTTACAAATTTTAAGAAATGGACAAAAAGGCAGTTGAGCCATGCTAAGCCACTTCTCGACATTAGTGATGAAGATAAGGTCAAGGGTATTGACCACCCTTACCAAAAGATCAAGAATTTCTACTCAGGATGTTTAGAACTAGGAACGGACTACAAACGGGATGAGAATCTGATAAGTTGGATCCAACGGGGAGACTGCCATATCCATGAAATTACCAACAAGCACTGGTAGCCCCAAGGCTATGAGTCTAACTTAAAGACTCGTAAATAAAGAAAAGTGCTCTTTTGGGAGACAACCCGAATTATCCTTTTATTTTATTTCCATTTCTGTTGGGTTTTGTGTTTTTAACCATTTTTGCAGGAAACGAAGAGTGATTGTTTGCCCTGCAGCATGTCGATCGACTATAGTTACGGCGTAACTCATCTCAGTGGTTACGCCGTAACCAACCCCTTGCAGCCGAATTTTGGATGCATCACCAATTACGGCGTAATTCCATCTCAGTGGTTACGTCGTAGCTACACTCTTGCAGCGTATGCCAAGTTTTGCCTAGTTACGGCGTAACTCCTTCTAAGAGTTACGACGTAACTATCCTCTACTTTACTTCTTTCATTTTAAACACAATAACCTTGTATTAGTCTTTTAAATGAACTTTGTGGGTGTGTTCCCCGTAAACCCTCACGAGACTTTACTCGTCCGCTTGGGACACCAAGTGGTTTAAAAGGCTTGTTGCATATGCTAAATGCAACCGTGATTTCTACGAAAGTAAGTTAGGTTTGTTTTTCATTTTTCATTTTTTTATTTTTAGAATTATGCTTGTCGGTAGTGTGATTTCAGGGATTGAAGTTTGCTCATGGATGCTTATACGAAGGCACGACTCTTTTTCGTGGGCCTTCTTTCTTTTTGGAGCAAATTTTAGGGAATTTCTCGCTCTAATTCTACTTTTCTCTTCACCTTTATTTAACGCTTAGTACAAAAGGGACTTTGTGCAATTCAAGTGGGGGGACGGGAGTATAATTGTCTCTTGAACTTTATTTTGCCCTCGTTTTTCTAGTTTATTTTGAAAAATTATGCCATTTTTTAAATTTTGACATGTTTTTCTTAACCTAACTAGATTAGACCTTAGCCGAGCACATACAACCCTTGATATTATATGGTGAGATTAGCCTTATCCATTTCCAATATTATATGGTGAGATTAGCCTTATAGTGTGCAGGTAGCTTGTAAACTTTAGAACTTGGCATTTGCATCATTTCGAGACCATAGACGTGGTATGCTGAGTTAGCTCAATGTATTTGGACTTTTTAGTTTAAGAAGGCAATATTATAGGATTATCACCCAAAAAGCCTAACATTGTGTCTATCGATTAGTCACCTCGACTTCTCGACCCCCATGTGAAACCCTTTGTTGCACTCACCTTTAGTGCAAGATACCCCTAGATACACCCATCTGAGCCATTCCTTTCATTTTGATAACCCAATATATTTTTTCGATACACCTATACACCTTAGCCTACCCTGTAGTCTTTATTTGTGATTGGGAAGTCATCATTTTCCTAAGTTCAAGGTTCAAGTGGAAAGGTTCGGGAATCACGGTTTCGTCAATGACATATTCTTAAAGATCATTGAAGACCCCCCGAATTCCCATTGTTTATCTCAAGTGGGGGGATATTATGTTTAGTTGTTATGTGTATGTTGATTCAAAAAAAATAGTTATGTTATTTAGTTTATTGTAAAGTGCGATGTTATAAGCACTATGTTATGAGCTTTATATAGATTTAGTATCGAGGAGGCCACCTCGGTCACATTTGAAGATTGGAGTTGGTAATTGTCACACCCTCGCCGGAGGCGGAAACACGAGGTGTAACGGAAGGGAACAAAAGCACAAGATAATAGAACATACCAATGTTAAGATTAAAAAGAAATAATACTCCATTACAACACTAGATTAGCCGTCATCGGCAAATATATTACAAAGTTTAGATTCCAAAATATTGAGTTTTATTACAAAACGACTTGTAGCGACAAGTGAAAACTTCATTATGCAAGACTTGGTAGAAAAAGCTTACTAACGCTCACCTGAAATGCATGAGAGAAAAACGGGTCAACTATGAAAATAGTTGGTGAGTAAACACGTTTAGCAAAATAAGAAATCTCGTAAGAAATATTTAAAGCTTTCGGTCAACAAAAATAGTCCACAAAGCAAAGGCATTGTGTATCCACTCGGCAGTTCAAGTTCGCCCCATACAAAACTTGCAACCTGTGTGTACACAACCCATTGCACAAAAATTTAGTGCGTCAAGTAGTCAAGTATAAGCGGTCATAATAGTTCACAATATAGTACCAAGTATATAATAATTTAGAGATGCTCCGAACATGGGAGACTTTGCACTGCTCCGAACAGGGGAGACTTAAATTGAAAATGCTCCGTTCCCATAGGGAGACATTTTGCTCGGACCGGGGAGGCTTTAAGTTGATGCTCCGAACATGGGAGACTTTATAGTGATGCTACGAACATGGGAGACTTTATAGTGATGCTCCGAACATGGGAGACTTTAGGACAAGGTCATAACACGTACGGTTCAATAAGTTCAAATAAGTCGTAATTTCGTAATTAGTTCACGGATTTGATTAGAGTTCACAAGTTCTAGTCAAAAGAGTCACAAAGTACGAATCAATTTAATTCAAGTATAGTTCATGCATTCAGCCCCAAAATATATAGTTAAAACGGTAAAGGGGATGTGATTACTCACTAGCATAAAATGTTCATAAGTTCATAAAACATCGATAGTTTAGTTCAAGTATAAATCATGCATTCCACCCCAAAACAATTTATAGCGTTTAAAAAGGGGAGTCTGTGAATACTCACTTGATGAATAGATGTGACGACAAAAGTGTTTACACCGAAATGTAAGAGGAATCTGCAAATGACCTATTATGAATGATATGATATGATATACAATAAGCACGATGTAATGTTATGCACGCATTCGGATGATATTGTATACCATTTTGTGAGTTTTGAAAATATACTTAGCGTAAAAATACTCTTTTGACGACTTGACCACTCAAAAATCACTTTACAAGTATTTACGTCAAAATGTCATCCTACAATGGTTTCGTAATGATTTATGGTGAAATTATCACTTTTTTCGTCAAAACAATGTCGATCGGAATTTTCATGAAAGTGATAAAAATGGCTTCAAAAACTAGTCGAAATGGTGTGTACGCCTAACGCTAGAGAACTTAACTCGACGGGTTTGGAAAGTTTGTATCGAAATCTAGAAGTTCAGTTCAGTGAGTTTTCGTTCCAAAGGGTCTCGAACATAAAGATTAATAAGGTTGAAGATAGTGATTTTTGGCTAATTGTTGTGGTGAAAAATGAGTTTCGCCAAGTTTGAACATCCGTAAATAATTTACTACAACTCCGCTTTACAAACAGTTTGTCGTTTTGAAAAAATATGGCCGGTGAACTTGATTTTATTATAAGACATTTCGTTCCAAAAAGTTTTACATCATGGTTAAAAACAGCCCTCAACATGGTCGTTTCAGCTACCGTAACACTTGTCTCGTAAAATAATATAGTTTTTCTAAAAATAATAGTTACGGCAAGTTTGTAAAAACGTATGTGTATCTTGGTCGCTTTCAAACCGCTTTCTACGTATAATACGCCTTAGCTTCAGTATCAAAGAACATTATACTAATATATTTTTGATAAGTCGAAATAATTTGTGAAGCTTAAGGCTCGTTTTTGACCCGGACAAAGTAAAAACAGCAAGCTGAAATTTCTGAAAAGTATATTTTTCGTCGTCAAACTTGTAAAATCCATAACTTCTTCGTTATAACTCCGTTTTAATCCGCTCAAGCGGCCACGGATTCGTTTTAAAGTATATTTTCTAAATATCAAGGCCAAAAAGTCGTGCCTACTGTCGGATTTTCCAGAAAATTAAAACAAGGACAGAACCTATTTTATAATTATCGAAAATAGTTTTCTCGCGACAAAACCTATTCTAATCCCTTCAAATCAACACCGAAACTAATCTAATCCTACCATACACCTTCTTAGGGTGTCATGGGTTCCTAATCCCATCAAGACAATGAATACCAAAGGGATAAATATAGGATGACCATAATATATATATAACTCTAAAATCAAGTAAAAATGGTATAAATCACACATGTCTTGCATGTTGCTCCAAAATGAAAAGATAAATATGAAATGAGAGAGGAAATTGAAAAATGATAGAAACATGCTTACAAGTGAATATGATGAGGTGCAAGTACAAGGTTTAAACCTAAACACTCTGGTTTTTATTTCAAAACCTAATAAAGAGTGTGATTCTAGATTGATTTATGCTTGAACTTGAAAAAAAAATGATGATCCCTTTGAAACCCTTGATGAGAACCGGTTTGATGAAGAAGAGAAACAAAGGAGAGAACTTTTCTTACTTGGTGAATTATTTGAGTATGAAATGAGAAAAAAATGCAAGTGTAGACTTTTAAGTAAGTGTGTAACTTTTAACAATCAAATAACCATGCCACACTTATGCCAACCCTCCCCAAGGCCGTGTTTTGGGTGGGGTTATGTTTGTGAATACATTTTTTTTTTTTTTATGCTATTGTATACATAAAGTGTAAGTAAAATGACATAAGTAAATGTAACTTGCTAGATTTGTATATACATTAATGTCATTTAAGGTTAGTTTTAGGTTAAAAGAGATTTTTAGTAGATCATAATAAAGTATAATGATATTATAAAAGTTGTAAAAAAATACATTCCTTGTGAAATTTGAGTGATAAAATAATTATCGAGCAATTTTTAAGAAAAGCGTCGTAATAATATAATTTTAACGATTTATATACCAAATAAATTCAAAACACTAGGTAAAGTCAAAATATAGTTTTTATAACTAAATGTAAGTATAAAAATATATCGGGATCATTTTTGAAAGTAACGGATTAAATATTCAAAATAATAATAACTCACGCGATAACGTTTATTAAATATAAAAATTACGCTTTAAATGTGAAATGAAATGCCATGAATGAATTAATATGATGCATATTTAATTTAAGAAATGACCGAATTTGAGAATTGTGACATTCTTCCCATGTCAGACGAATCATGTCCTCATGATTTGATTAACGATACTATGGTCCGAACCTCGACAAGAGTTCTAAAAGTTCATGCTCGCATTTAACAGTACTAAATGATCATATCAATGCCCATGCAGTACAGGTTCCCCATACAACTTAGTACGCCCTGTGATTAGATTTGATTGGGTAAACTTACCCAATATCGAACGTAGCTCTCAAAAGACCTTTAGGTTGTGATATAATAATCTAATCACCACAAAACTCATCAAACAAGAACTAGTCATGAGATTAAACTAAACCGAACTGAGTAAAACTTGTCTCTTAGCTTGATTTTTGCAACTCATCAAACAAGAAATGTCACTAGATCAAGCTAGGAAACAAGTTGTTAGAAAGGTAGGATTCAACATCCTTGAATGAAGTCTTTTGAAAGATTCGCTCGATATTCGATTTGCTTACACAATCAAATCCAATCAACAAAATATATAACAACTAAGGTCGATATCAATAGGTCTCAAATTAATCAAGGTCGTGAACGTGGTAAAGATTGGAAGGAAGTTAGTTAGCCTCAAAATCATGTCGCACAGAAATAAAGTGGTTGCTCGAAAGAATGTACCCGTTAAGCCGTTGCGGCTTCCTCGGTACCCGGATAGAATGCTCGAACACTGGGCGGGAGGAATTTCAATGTTCGGTTCTGGTGGACCTTCTATTGCCAATGCCGGTTTGAGACGATTACCTCTTGATTGGGAGTCTTTTCAGCTTTGGATGTATATGCTAAGGCGGATCTAGGACTTCCACACTCGTTAACATGCTTTTCTCTCAGCTCCTTGATTCCCAAGCCTGCTCTTTGAGCATTTCGCTGCCGAAGTGGCCCCGTTGTCCACATTTGTCGCACATTGGGCGCCTCTAAGTGATGATAATTACATCGAGTGCACAAAGGATGTGGACTCCCGCTATACCTCTCGCTCCTGGCTTCTTCGGTGGTCGCCCCATAGTTCTGAGTTATTCACGCCTCTTGTTTTGATGATTCTGGTTTGCGTTTTCCTGGTGATCCTCCTGTCGCTTCGCCCATTGTCGTTTGTTTTGTTAGTCTCCAGACTGGATACATCATTTGTCAAGTTGATACGACCATACTTACATCGGCTTGCGTGAGTGGTTGGTCGACGAAGCGACATCCCTCCTAATTTCTGGTATCAATCCCCATATATATGGTCAATCAACTTCTCCACAGTCGGAAACCATGTGAGGAACCATCCTAGTTAACTCGGTGAAGGAAGGACCGGATCGTCGTACTTGTCAATCTCTACCCTACCATCAAGTGGTTCCAAAATTCTTCTTCCAGTTTCTGCACTTCATCTTTTCTGCAGTACTCATCAGTTAGTAGTTTCTTGAATGCTTCCCAAGATAATGCATTTGCACGCCCTCTTCCTCCTGATCTTGTAGTTGGTTGTTCCACAGTCAATGCTCGACCCGTAGTAGACCAGACCAGAGAACTCAACCTTGTTTCCTTCAAAACATTTCGTGATATAAGTTTCGTTTCATCAACATTCTCGACCAGGTTAGAAAGTTCAATGGCAACCCTCAGTACCAGAAATCCATTGGCTTGCATGTCATGAAATTTTTGTAGCTGCCATCCTTGACAGCGTTTGAAAGTACCTTCTCCGTTGTTTGTTCGCCTAGCATCGAGTTGTGTTATAATTTGGGTGAGTAGATCCGCTATTCCAGCAGCGTTGTTGTCTGGATTGTCATTGTTGTTTGGTGTTGCCGTTGGTGTACCTCCCGAGCGTGTGTTTCTTGCGCCATGATCCTGCAGAGGACCAAACATCGGGTTGAGTAAACAAGACATTCGACGAAGTCAGATGAGGTGCAGAACGGTGGTAATGTGTTATAAGTGATCAAACATGACAGGAACAAAGGCATGCTATGTCTAACAAGTCGAAAGATGGAAAAGAGAAGATATGAACGAGGTACGGTAATGTAGACGTGAACGTAAAAACATGCTATGCATACCCACCCGACCAATGCAACTTCAGGTGAACAGACTCAAAAGACTCGACTAAACATGATTTAAATTTACGCCGTCTTATCATTGTGATGGTTCTTCATAAATTAGACATAGTTGATCAGGCTATGTATAATTTATGATTAAAGATGCAACGATAGGACTAGATGACTCGGATGATGTTCAATGTTTAATAAAAAAATTTCTTATAGAGTATGTGATTTATTTTTGAAAATCGGCATTCTCTATAACCTTTGGCTCGTACCAATCGTCACACCTCGCTGGGAGGCGGAAACACGAGGTGTAATGGAAGGGAACAAAAGCACAAGATAATAGAACATACCAATGTTAAGATTAAAAAGAAATAATACTCCATTACAACACTAGATTAGCCGTCATCGGCAAATATATTACAAAGTTTAGATTCCAAAATATTGAGTTTTATTACAAAACCACTTGTAGCAGACAGTGAAAACTTCATTATACAAGACCTGGTAGAAAAGCTTACTAACGATCACCTGAAATGCATGAGAGAAAAACGGGTCAACTATGAAAATAGTTGGTGAGTAAACACGCTTTAGCAAAATAAGAAATCTCGAAAGAAATATTTAAAGCTTCGCGGTCAACAAAAATAGTCCACAAAGCAAAGGCATTGTGTATCCACTCAGTTCCAAGTTCCGCCCATACAAAACTTGCAACCTGTGTGTACACAACCCATTGCACAAAAAATTTAGTGCGCCAAGTAGTCAAGTATAAGCGGTCATAATAGTTCGCCAATATAGTACCAAGTATATAATAATTTAGAGATGCTCTCGACATGGGAGACTTTGCACGCTACCGACCAGGGAGACTTAAATTGAGAATGCTCCGTTCCCATAGGGAGACATTTTGCTCCGGACCGGGGAGGCTTTAAGTGATGCTCCGAACATGGGAGACTTTATAGTGATGCTCGAAACATGGGGGAGACTTTATAGTGAAGCTCCGAACATGGGAGACTTTAGGACAAGGTCATAACACGTACGGTTCAATAAGTTCAAATAAGTCGTAATTTCGTAATTTAGTTCACGGATTTGATTCGAGTTCACAAGTTCTAGTCAAAAGAGTTCACAAAGTAAGAATCAATTTAATTCAAGTATAGTTCATGCATTCAGCCCCAAAATATATAGTAAAACGGTAAAAAGGGGATGTGATTACTCACTAGCATAAAATGTTCAATAAGTTCATAAAACATAGATAGTTTAGTTCAAGTATAAATCATGCATTCCACCCCAAAACAATTTATAGCATTTAAAAGAGGGAGTCTAGTGAATATCACTTGATGAATAGATGTGACGACAAAAGTGGTTACACGAAATGTACGGGAATCCGAAACTCTGACTCTATTATGAATGATATGATATACAATAATTCACGATGTAATGTTATGCACGCAATTCGGATGATATTTATAACATGTGAGTTTTTTTTTTTGAAAATAATACTTATCGTCGAAAAATACTCGTTTGACGTCTTGACCAATAAAAAATCACTTTACAAGTATTTACGTCAAAATGTCATCCTACAATGGTTTCATAATGATTTATGGTGAAATATCACTTTTCGTCTGTAAAACAAATGTCGTCGAATTTTTCATGAAAGTGATAAAAATGGCTTCAAAAACTAGTCGTAAAATGGTGTACGCTCGAACGTTGAGCAACTAACTCGACGGTTTTGAAAGTTTGTATCGAAATCTAGAAGTTTCAGTTCAGGAGTTTTCGTCCAAAAGGTCTCGAACATAAAGATAATAAGGGTTGAAGATAGTGATTTTTGGCTAATTGTTGTCGACCAAAATGAGTTTGGCCAAGTTTGAACATCCGTAAATAATTTACTACAACTCCGCTTTACAAAACAGTTTGTCGTTTTTTGAAAAATATGGCCGTGTGACTTGATTTTATTATAAGACATTTCGTTCCAAAAAGTTTTACATCATGGTTAAAAACAGCCCTCAACATGGTCGCTTAAGTACCCGTAACACTTGTCTCGTAAAATAATATAGTTTTTCTAAAAATAATAGTTACGGCAAGTTTGTAAAAACGTGTGTATCTTGGTCGTTTCAAATCCGTTTTCTACGTATAATACGTCCTTAGCTTCGTATAAAAGTATACTAATATATTTTTGATAAGTCGAAATAATTTGTGAAGCTTTAGGCCTGTTTTGACCCGGACAAAGTAAAAACAGCAAGCTGAAATTTCTGAAAAGTATATTTTTCGTCGTCAAACTTGTAAAATCCATAACTTCTTCGTTATAACTCCGTTTAATTCCGTTCAAGCGGCCACGGATTCGTTTTAAAGTATATTTTCTAAATATCAAGGCCAAAAAGCGTGCCTAACTGTCGCGATTTTCCAGAAAATTAAAACAAGGACAGAACCTATTTTATAATTATCGAAAATAGTTTTTCTCGGACAAAACCTATTCTAATCCCTTCAAATCAACTCCAAAACTAATCTAATCCTACCATACACCTTCTTAGGGTGTCATGGGTTCCTAATCACCATCAAGACCAATGAATACCAAAGGGATAATTATAGGATGACCATAATATATATATAACTCTAAAATCAAGTAAAAATGGTATAAATCACACATGTCTTGCATGTTGCTCCAAAAATGAAAAGATACATATGAAATGAAGAGGAAACTTGAA
>OU343225.1:201269908-201350135 GCA_910596185.1 Chrysanthemum makinoi | reverse complement strand
TAGTGGTACCCATCTGTCTGTAACGGCTAGTTTTTCTTTGTCTATAAAATAGTGGACCATTTCCTCTTCAACTGATTTTTCCAGCTGCTCTTCTGGTCTTAATCCTCCTTTTATCAGATCAATTCTGACTCATTTTTAGATGAGTTTGTATTGTTTGGTTATGATCCTATCATCCATTCTAGAGATCACCTTCATTCCTCTACTAGTTCAAGCAGGTACACATCGTATCAAGAGGATATAAAGTGTTGCAAAGTTGCTGGTAGCGTGTCTGTAATACTTGTTACGTACTTGTTGTATCAAGATATACATCAAGTTGTCCATCATCTTGTTTAGTTAGATTGGGTAGATCATTGTGATCTTGTTAAGATCGTTTGTGTTGACTCGAAGTTGTGTTGTTCTGTGTGGTAGATCGGGTAGATCGTGAAGTGATTCTGTAGACGGGTTGATCGTGTAGATCGTAGATCGTGTAAAGCATCGTGGGGGGATCTTGTAGTGTGTGATCAAAGGATCGCGTATCGTGGTATGAGATCGGCATGCTTAGATTAAAGTACTTAATATTGCTAGTTAGTGTCGAAAGTAATGTAGGCAAATATTGTATGGTTCTCTCGCCGAGAAGGAGCTTGTTGATTAGTGAAGTAACTATCGATTGGTTGGGTACTGAGGAGTGGAGTAGGCCAAGAGGAGCTTCGACCTAACCACTATAAATCATCGTATCCGGTTTGTGCTTTCTTTACTTTTATTTTTGCGTTTATCGTTTTACATTTATATTTTGCATTACGTTTATATTTGTTTGGCTTGTGCTTATATTATGTTAGTTGTGTTTTGATACGCTTACACAGCGCGTTCGGGGTCAAAGGAACTTCCTTTTCGTCGAGCAAGTTTTTCAACACCCTAGCAAAGGAACCTAATCGCTGTAGTGTAGTATTGGGTAAGCCACGGAATTGATATCGTCTCTAGGAATAGGAATGCTAGTGAGAAGTTAGGTATTTCACGCTAGTGTGGGTTGAGGAAGATATTTTATCTTTTATGTTTTTAAGAAAAGGAAAAGTACTAATCTCGGGTTTGGATTTGGGAGGATGGTATTTCTACCGATTACTCTACTATTATCTAATTATCTAAACTAAGGTGGTGGTAGTCTGCGTATATTATTATGTGCTCGTATGATAGTTTAAAGATGTGTTTACTTAGGTTTTACTACCTTAATTATCTCCCGGTGGTTGAATTGTCACGCCTTATTCCTAGTTGCTGTGTCTAAAGTTGTGGTATGCTTCTCCCTACTCTTGAAGTTACCAAAGGGTCTCGCCTACAAAACTCACTAGGGATGATAAACTCTAACTCTAAGGCTTCTTGTGCATAGTTTAGCTTACAACAACTCATAGTGCTATAACCCAAGGTTCACAAAGATTAATCAAGCATTAAGTACAAATGAATGACTATCGTATTACTAGATCATTAATCAACTAAGATAAGAAACAACCAATCAATATTCAATAATTAAGTTTCATATTTCCTAGCAAAACACACAAGTAAATTAGCCTACATGGATGGAACATGCAAGCATGCTACACACAAATAATTGAAGACATAATTAAATTAATAAAGTAAACAACTTATCTTTGGTAAGATAGGCTTAAAACCCTAAAATGACCTTGGTTCGCTTTAGGTTTTACTCCAAAAGTTTACCCAAAGACTACTCTAAAATCAAAAATTCGATTCTATATATATAAGATTACATGTGCGACGCGCTCACCTTATGATTTGTGACGCTGCGGTCACCGCCATTAGGTTTCGCTTCGCCAAGTTAATCTTGGCGATGGCGCCTACCTTATGCTTGTGACGCCACCTCTTAGCTCGACGTCGTCTGGATTGAATCTGCGATGAGCCATGCGTGGCCTACTCTTTTAAAGCCCCACGCCAGTCCTCCAAAAACTAGCATTTCTTTCCGAGCCACACAACTTCCTCCGACGGCGGTCGCGATTTCTTGACGCCGCCCCTTGTAATTTATCAGATTGAGTGTCTCGATTCTTGACTTTGGCCATTTTCTTCATATATCCGCGCCTTTTCGTCCAAATAAGTGCCATTACAGCTAGCTTTGCCTTCAAGAGACTCAAAACTAAAAGAAACGAGATATTAAGCAATAATGGAACAAAAGTGATCAAATAAGGGCTTAAACGACCCCTCAAAAAGGTACATTTTAAATCCTTATCAAATATCCCTACACTTGGTATTTGCTTGTCCTCAAGCAAATGTGCTTTTAGCCAATTAATTATAAGTTAGTCATGAAGCACTGGTTTAAAATGCAATCATCGAAATTACATACTAGCACCTCACATGGGGTGTTTGGATACTCACATCTCTCGGTGTATATGAAATATAACAAATTGAAATGGAAGATAAACACTCATTAACCGGTCCTAGTACATAGATTACCATAAGGCTTGAGAATAGATCAAACCTCCGCGAAGGTAAGCACCTAGAAAGACTATCAAAGAGGTCTTTAAAGGGTTGTAACGTTAGGCTTATAGTAGGGAAACAAAGGGTTTGGTGGGATAGGCGATTTAGTGGTGGCAAGTCAAAATCTCAATGTTACATGCATACTAAGAATGCGTTGCTATAAGCCAAGACTCTCGACACTCTAAACTCTAGATAAATTGAAATAAACAAACATAAATTTAAAGATATATGTAGGATGGTAGCCCGTATTTTTTTATTTTTTTATTATTTTTTTTCACTCTATTTTTTTCTTTTTCTTTTTTCTATTTTTTTTTCATTTTTTTTTAAATACACTTTTACTCTACCATCCTCTACGATAACATCAAAATGATAGGGTTTTATAGCACATCCCTACACTTGAGTTTTATTACTCTAACACTAATATGACCCGAATTGAAAAGATCAAAACACTTGGAGTACGTTATTACACAAATAAGGGAATTACGTTCCCTTTAGTCATTTAAAACTTTAACTTTTCCCATGAGTCCCAATCGTCCCAAAATTGTATACAAAGGATATGAATCGACTTAGCAACTCATGCAAGTAACTAGATAATTGAACTAAGGGTTTAGGGTGATAACAATAATGCACTAAAAGTGAGTGCATATAGGGTAGGCTAAGGCAATTTGGTTGTATATTTGGGGGTGGGGTGTAGACAATGTTCTTCATTGATATTCCGGAAAACCGAAACATCATGAGAACCGTGAAAAGGATAGGCTCTGAGGGTTTAACTAGGGGTATCGTGTACTAAAGATGAGTACAACGCAAAGGTGTGGGGAATTCTCGAACCAATGTGGAAGAAGTAATTATATTACATGTATCAAACAAGGGTAATCCTAATGCCTCTTATCATTTAGTTATTCCTAACTACACAAGTGTAGTCTTACTAGCGATCTCGAAATGCATCACAAAACAAGTTCTAGAATCTAATATACTACCGGTTCACACTCTAAGCATTGAAGATGAATGCTTCAATTCCTACTAATCTAAGGGCGATCCTCACATTTTTGGTGGAATTTAAGTGGTAAAGGTTTTTGTGCTAGTCATATAACTTCCTATCCGTGAGACGCTTTTGTTAAGACTAATGCCCCACTCCTATATATTATGAAAAATTTTAAATTTGGTGCCAAAATTACCCTAACCGACATTTTCTCATGGTTTATTACAAAAGTGCAATTGGACAAAGCAAATAATCAAGGATAAACATAGTTTCAAAGTTCTCGTTTTATTTTCCCTCCCTACACTTAAACTGAACATTGTCCCCAATGTTCCCCTAAAGTATCAAAGTTATGATAAAAGAAGGTAATGAAAAACGAAAGAAACTAGTACTCCCCTGATTAGCTCGGTAGGATCCGTGTGTGAAGTAGTGGTTAAATCCTTTCCAAGAAGAATGTATGTGGAAAACTCCTCCAACTTTATGTATCTTCTTCTTGATAAACAAAACCCGCACACTTGAAGAAAACAAACGAAACCTTCGCAGAAAATTGGCGTAATAATATATAAGACTCGATTTAAACTAGGATATAATGCTTGTTGAATGGATGTTTACAGAATTTCTAAGAAAATTAAGACCTGGAAATTTCCAAAAATTTTAAGTAGCTCGTAAAACTAGAAAAAGTGATCTGATGTTTTATTCCTTCCTCGACGCCGCCGTTGCAATCCGCGACGCCAAAGTTATCCTCGACAAAAACCGGTTCGCGATTTTCGGAAAAATCGAAAATTTATATCTTTAGAATCGAAAAATTTCTAAAACATCCATTATGATTCGATACAAGCATTTGACTCGAACAAACACGCAAATATATCTTTTAATCAATTGTTATTCTCATGTTCACGCTTCTTATGAAAACGTGTGTAATCCTCCCTACACTTATCCTTTATGTAAAATACCTTTATATGCAATTAAGACGATGTTAAAAACAAAATAAAGCATTTTTACAAATTTAAACATGAGAATAAAAAATCGATAAAAGATATATGACACTAACAAGCAAATAATTAAGCATGGGTTGCCTCCCACGAAGCGCTTTTCTTTATTTAAGAGTCTTGTAGCTAGACTCGTAGTCGTGTCCTACGTATCGATATAAGTGAGCTTGTCCTTAACAATGTCATAAGGATCAAACTTATCATTTAGGTTCCTAGTAGTACGCTCGCTCGATACTTTTCAAACTTTTCTCTATCGGGATCATAAATTGTTATCCTAATGTGCCATTCTCCATTTCCATCACTAGGCGGTCTACTCCAATCCCACTTATGTTTAGGCTTCTCAATTTTCCACTTATTCATAACGAGGTTGACGGGCAAACTTCCTAAGAACTCGGTCATCTTCCTAAACACTAAAGCGTCTTCGAACGGGTTCACTTCCATGTCTCTAGCCATCTCTTTTTCATGGAAAGTTGCTTTGCTAGCAAAGGCATCATCTAGATAGAAAGGTCGTTGGGGGCCTATGAGGTTTTTATCAATCCACGGTCCATATCTAGAAGGTATTCTATCCATCCTAATCTCATGTGGAATTTCTTCCTCTTTGTAGTATGTATGCCTTTTGACATCATAAATTGACCTAGCACTACCTTCTCCTACCACTATCTTGGACATCTTACAATCAATGATGGCACTAGCGGTAGCTAAGAATTCTCTTCCTACAAGTAATGGGCATGTCGGGTCCTTATTCATGTCAAGCACATGGAAATCAGCTAGAAGAGTTAGCTCTCCTACGTGTACTACCATGTCTTTTATTATCCCTACTGGATACGAAACACTACCGTCTGCTAGACCTAAAATGGTTTTCGTTGGTTCTATTTTACCTAGGTTAAGGCTTCTATGGAGGGACAACGGAACAAGATTGATGCATGATCCTAAGTCAACTAGAGCATCGAGAGGTTTGGAAGTTCCAAGCCTACACGGAAGAGTAAATAGCCCTGGATCGTCTAACTTTTTAGGTAGATTATTACTCACCAAGGCGGACCCATGTTTTCCAATTTTAAGTTCTAACTCATATTTTTCTTTCAAAGCATTATAATAAGGTGCATGAGCTAAGACTTCAAGAACCGGTTTTTCTTGATGGATTTCCTTGTACTCCTCCTCTAGATTGGGTTTGGGTTCTTGGTTGACGGGTTTCTCAAGAGTAGGTTCTATCAATGGTGCAGGGCCTTGGTACCTAAATTTGGATTGCTTAGAACCCTTGTTGATAGCATTTACTGAGTGAATCGTTGAGTGTGAGGGACATGGATGTGTACTCTTCCAAGGTGAACAAGAACATGAAGTTGACGAAATCGAATTTACTTTTGGGTTCTTTATGGTATCACTTGGAAGTGCTCCAATTTCTAGTTCATTGAAGGCTTTTAAGAGTGCATCAAGCTTGTTTGTCATCTCGCCTTGCTTTCGCTTAAAATCGGCTTCAAGCTTAGTCAATCGAATCTCTTGAGATGACATGAATCTAGATGCAATTGCCTCAAGATTTGTGGGGTTCCCGTTGTTTAGAGAATTGAACCTATTAGGTGGATTGGATGAGCTATGGGGTGTACTTGAGTTTTGGTTCCACTTAAGGTTAGGGTGATTTCTCCATGAAGGGTTGTAAGAGTTTCCTAAGTTGTTTTGTTCGGGCTTGAGAGTGTACCACTTCTCTCCCGCTCTGTCGGTACGCGTGGAGGCGTAGTCCGCAAAAGCTTGTTCGGGGAGTCTTGTGCAATCACGAGTGTCATGGGGACCACTACACAATTCACAAGGTAGAGTGATTTTATTCACTTGATGTGAAGACTTAGGATTTTTGTAGGAGCTCATGAGGAATTTTACTTGATCTTCAAGTTCAAGTATCCTACGGTCGGAAGGTTGTGAGTCAATTGGAGGCAAGGAGATTGCCTTAATGGTTTTGGGCAACTCACGGGGGTCATTCCAACTTTCGTTGTCATAGAGAGCAAGGTCCTCTATTATACCCCATGATTCTTCCGCGGTGAGATTACAAATTTTCCACCGGCCGCTTGGTCAATGGATCGCTTGGTGGGGAAGTCGACATGATCATAAAAGATTTGGACTTGGAGCCAAAGATCAATGCCGTGATGAGGTACTTTATGGAGTAAGTCGTTGAATCGAGTCCATGCTTCGTAGAGAGATTCACCTTGACGTTGTTGGAACATCAAGATGTCATTCCTAAGTTTTGTGGTTCTCCCCGGTGGGAAAAATTGAGCAAGGAAACGAGTGGTGAGATCATCCCAACTTGAGATGGAGCCGCCGGGAAGTCGCTCAAGCCAATTACTAGCTTGGTCCCGTAGAGAAAATTGGAAGAGACGCAGACGCGTGGTCTCCCGAGTAGTAACATCAAGGTCAATAGAATCGACAATTTTAAGGAGGTCCTTAAGATGCTGATTAGGATCTTCAGAGCGAAGTCCATGGAATGCACATCCATTTTGCACCAACCGGATGGTGTCGGATCGCAAGGCCGTAATTTGGGCTTGGTCGGGAAGCTCAATAGTGTTCCTATAGCCTAGGTGGCTAGGTCTCGAGTATTCACCAAGAGTACGGCCTCTTGGCGGGACAATGATTTGAGGGGGGTTTTCACCTTCCATGATGAAAAGTGATGGGTTACGAACAAAGGTCACGAAGAAGGGGGATAGACTAAAAGGAAGCTAAAAATGAGAAAAAATTTTACTTGATAGGAATCAAGCAAAGAAACCTAAACGAGGTGGACTACTAACTAGCTATTCTATTCCAAGCAATGCCAAAAACGCGGATACGCTTACACAGCGCATTCGGGTCAAAAGAACTTCCTTTTCGTCGAAAGCAAGTTTTTCAACACCCTAGGCGTGAACCTAATCTTGTAGTGTAGTATTAGGTAAGCCATGGAATTGATATCGCTCTCTAGGGGAATAGGAATGCTAGTGAGGAGTTACTACGCCTAAGGTTGGGGTTGAGGAAGATTATTTTTTTATCTTTTTATGTTTTTTAGAAAAGGAAAAGTAACGAATCTGGGGTTTGGATTTGGGAGGATGGTATTTCTACCGATTACTCTACTATTATCTAATTATCTAAACTAAGGTGGTGGTAGTCTATGTCTAATTATTGTGTGCTCGTATGATAGTTTAAAGATGTGTTTACTTAGGTTTTACTACTCCTTAATTATCTCCTATTGGTGGTTGAATTGTCACGCCCTTATTCCTAGTTGCGTTGTGTGTCTAAAGTTGTAGGGTATGCATTTCTCCCTACTCTTTGAAGTTACCAAAGGGTCTCGTCTACAAAACCCACTAGGGATGATAAACTCTAACTCTAAGGCCTCTTTGTATAGTTTAGCTTACAACAACTCATAGTGCTATAACCTAAGGTTCACAAAGATTAATCAAGCATTAAGTACACAACGAATGACCTATCGCATTACTAGATCATTAATCAACTAAGATAAGAAACAACCAATCAATATTCAATAATTAAGTTTCATATTCCCTAAGCAAACACACAAGTAAATTAGCCTGACATGGAGAACATGCAAGCATACACACAAATAATTGAAGACATAATTAAATTAATGAAGTAAACAACTTATCTTGGTGTAAGATAGGGTTTAAAACCCTAAAATACGACCTTGGTTCGGTTTAGGTTTTACTCTAAAAGTTTACCCAAAAGACTACTCTAAAATGAAAAATTCGGATTCTATATATAAGATTACATGTAATTTAACGACGTCACCTTATGATTTGTGACACCGCCGTGTCGCCATCCATTAGGGTTTCGCCTTGGCCAAGTTAATCTTGCGACGGCGCCACCTTATGCTTGTGACGCCGTCCCTTCTTTAGCTTCTCGACGCCTGATTGAATCTAGGCCGCCTGAAGTTGCGACGGCCTACTCTTTTAAAGCCCCACGCCCTCCAAAAACTAGAAATTTCTCTTCTAAGCCGTCACAACTTCCTCCGACGGCGCCGCAATTAAGCAGTTGACGCCCCCCTTGTAATTTATTAGCTTGAGTGTCTCGATTCTTGACTTTGGCCATTTTCTTCATATATCCGCCCCTTTTCGTCCAAATAAGTGCCATTACAGCAATTTGCCTTCAAGAGACCTAAAAAGTGAAAAGGAATGATATTAAGCAATAACGGATACAAAAGTGATCAAATAAGGGCTTAAACGACCCCTCAAAAAGGTACATTTTAAATCCTTATCATGTTTGTGTCATGGCATGTTATATTTCTTAGTGTGTTATTGTGATATGTCTTAATTGTTGCTTTATATTCTCTAGCTCTTGTAAGACTACTAAGATTATTGTTGACACTTTTCATATTACATCACACTTGATTGGTCAATTGGTACACAAGGTTTTATTTTTTTAAACGTAAACATATTCACCCCCTCTATGTTTTTCACAACCCTATTGTTGAACATACACTTCGTAATTAACAAGCATTAACAATCCATATAGTTTTGTCCTGAATATACTGTTAGGATCATACTTTTATGTTGTTTGATGATTCGGGTGGTCTAGGATTATGATGAAATAACAGCGCCATGTTTAGAGAGATGAAGAGAGGAGAGGGAGTTCTTGAGAGAGAAAGTAAAACAAAAATATGAAGGTTAGATTAAGAAGCTCCACCCCTTCCAAGGATGGAAGGGGTATTTATAGTTACAACTAATATGTCCTCCTGTCAGACTGTGGATCAGGCATACAGTGGGTAAAGACCCGTCCTTCCTCCACGGTGTTACTCTAAACTAATAACTAAGCTAATAACTAACTAATTAACTACCAAATAACGTAAATAACGATATGTCTACGAGCTAACATATGCTAGACTATAATTGGGGTGACCTACACTTCCTTATGGAATTTCCAATTCCTAACAATCTCCTCCTAAGGGAGGTCACTCCATGATTTACATTTCGAATCCTAGCACTCTTTCTTTGTCTTCTGTTCTGAGCACGTAGACTTTAATTCTTCAATTTCCGCATTTTTTGTGCATGAGCAGTGATTCTTCAAAGTCCGACTACTTTGTACTTTAATTAGAGGTCTTTGATCTGATCCACATCTTGATGATCTTCGAGCTTTCTTTGAGATCATCAGCCACGGTAAATCTCTGGATCACCCTTTGTTGTGTTGCATTCATGTGATGTTGTGACTTTTGGACCGACATGCTCACACTTTGTGGATCATGACATCTTTTCATCGTGAGTAGCGAAGCATCTTTTGTATGTCTTTGATGATCATGATTTCTCTTCAATTGCGCGTAATTATGTGTGCATGCGTTGTGAATTGACTTCTCAATATCGACAAATAAAACCGTCCAATGTTCCCGCAAACAACAAGCTTAGCATCAAAACACACCTAAAGTGTCTTTGTTCACTTCGTTGAATATAGTTGCAAGAACCACTTCCTCGCTCTGATCAAGATAAATACTACCTGTGATCAGGTAGAATTCCAAAGAATCTCCTTGACAGGGTTTCGCAGCTTGATCTCACCGTTCTCAAACCGGAGCGTCCCAAAGGAGACAACACGGAGTGAGTGAACCAGCAAATTGAGATTCACTGATTAATGAAAAATTAATTTGAAAAACAATCGCGTATTGCTTAGAAGAATGAGTTTTGCAATACGACGAAGGTTTTATAAGAAATATCAATTTTCAATCAGAAATACATTTTGAATTTGAAAATGAATACACATTCGATGTGTTAGAGAAAAGAAGAGATTTGCCCATCGAACGGTTTTTCCAAAAGTATTTTTTTCAATCAGAAATACTTTTTGTGTTTGAAAACATGAATACACATTCGATGTGCTAGAGAAAAGAAGATTTGCACATCGAACGGTTTTTCCAAAAGTATTCGTCAATTCATTTCCTGGACCAAGGTTGATTCAAGAATGAATCACCCCATTGTTTCTATCCAGTTGTCACAAGCTTGATCTGTTGGATAGATCTCACATGCCACCCACCAAGAGCTTGTTTGATGTTGGCTCTAGAAGGATTTCCATCTTCATCGTGAATATTTTACATATCACTCGAATGTTCTGGCAATACCACAAGGATAATGCGTAGGACTCTCAAAATATATTCTTACTTTCCACATTGTGTGAAACAACAAGTCTTCATTAATTTAGTGTCCTAATGAGATTTTGTGGATGATCTCTTGGCTCTAGACTCAATTGTGCATTTTGGTTTCCTATGCCGGAGACTAGGGAGAGGGTCTCCTTCTTCAATATCAACAATCTCTAAGAGAAAGTCGAGATAGATTATGTAGGTTCCCCGTGAGAATGAAACAAGTCCTTTTAAGAGGAACTTGAGTAGCTTGGGAAGTTAGGTGCAGTACGTCACTGGGTCTATGATGTCTTGTCTTCAATACTAGTGTTACCTTAGTAACCACCAGTAGCATATGTATTGAACCCGGTTTCTGCCCTAAGGTTGAATTAATGGAGGTCTATTTCTTTTCACCCTTTTCACATTCAATTCTTTTTCATTCTTCAACCCCTTCAGTGCTTACCGAGACTTCATAACTAGAAGTTTGTTGGGTTTATTCCAGTAGTAGCTCAGTCTCAGTCCACACTCTTCCCGTATTCTCATTTTTCTCCTTTTTTCATCATACCTAAGGACTTCTACACTAACTAGTGGATTGTCCCTGAGTAGATCCCTCTGGCTCTGGCGAGATCGTGGGAACGAATACCTAACCTAACCATCCTTATAACACCATGCATAAAGTAAATTGGTCGGTCTTTAGGTATTGTTCTTTTCTTCTTGAAACCAATTGAAAAATCATTTGGAAAAATCAATCAAGGTACTTGCAATATAATATCAAAGCATTTTGTAACTTAATTGTTTTGATCATTTAAAAATGCCCCCCTCAACATGTGCTCTTATGATTTTGAAATTGTTTAGCACATGGAGGCAAGAGGTCTTAGAAAATTTTCTTTGATCTCAATTTCCTTGGAAAAAGCCATTTGATTTTCTTGGTAAATTCTCCCCCTCAAAATGTGCGTTGGTTATTTGAAATCATTTAATACATGGAGGAAGGAGGTTTTCGAAGAACTTCCACGATCACATTTTGCCATTGAGAAACCATTATAAAATCAATCAAGGTACTTATGTTGAAACATAGGAATCTTTGTACCTTGAAAGTTTATTTTCTTTTGAAATGCTCCCCCTAAATATGTGCTTCGAGATTCGAAAGCATTTAGCACATATGGGAGAGCGTAAATGCACTTGAGTCAAAAGATCATCTTTATCGATTTCATAATTAAATCACAAATTCTCCCCGATCAAAAATATCAAACCCTTTGAGATTTTGGATCCCAAGTGATTTAATAAGGTTTATAAAACATAGGAGAAAATGTGGCCTTGTTTAAATACTCTTCTGGTTTTTGGTTAAATGCTCCTCCACAATCATGTCTATCATGTATTTGAAATCGCTTTGGCAAGTACAAGGAAGGAGTGCTTTTGAAACAATTACCCTTTTAAAACCTATTTGAGATTTAAATCACGATCTCTCCCCTGATCAAAAATATCAAACCATTTGAGATTTGTGATCCCAATTGATTTAAATAATTTTAGAAAATTTTGGGGAAAGACGTGGTTGGATTTAATATTGAAAATAGCTGATAAGGATCAATATAAGACATTAAAGATTGTTAGTTTCAGGTATGATAAATTTAAGAGATCTTTAAGTAAAATAAAACAATTTCACAATCAAACAAGAAAAAAAAAATTTCATTTTGAAAGATCTTTGAGTTTTAAAGAAAATCATACTATGACATAACATTAAATCTTTAGATCACCACTTTATTTCGTACAATTGGACTCTGATTCGTTTGATGCTATATTGTTTGAAAATATTTAACTTGAAATCACTCTCCCCCTCAATCGATGACCATAGTCTTTGATTGAGTGACTTATGTTTTATCAAAATGAAGTCTGGTTGATTTCCATAATTTAAGCCCAATTTATTTTCAAAACAATATTTTTCCATTTTTAAAAACAATATTTTCAAAATTGTTAAGAAAATGGTATCATCCACTACTTGTCTTGCACAAAGATATGTTAGGTGGTTAAGTTGCTTCTGTTGTTGTTGTAAGGATGGAAGAAAACCATCTACTGATGCAGTGAGACCTCTTAAGTTGCATCTATCGTGCCAACTATCCATAGAGATCCAATTAAGCTCCGTTTCTTCTTTTGTCGACCCAAGAAATAGTTTCCCTATCCTTTCTGCAGCCAATCATCTTTTTTTGTGGGATCCGGATTGGGAACATTCTTTTATACCATGATATCTGCATACGTTAGTGGACATACATACATATATATGGTGGTCGACATCACCCAAACAGTAATCGACTAATAAAAGTCAATCCAACATATCAATAATATCATAAAAGGCATGGGAATAATGTGTTCATCAAACTATAATCATCTAATCCTAACAATCATATCCTAAACTCCTAGTCCTTCAACATAGGCAAACATATTTTTCAGTTAAGTACGTAGGATAATTAGATAAGCCCAATAGATGATATAAATTTGAAAAACATTCTCCCCCTCAATCAATGACTCATTTCAATAAATATTTTAAACAAAGCTGAAGTCATTGATTGGGTTTTGCAAATTTATGAAAACATGATTCTGATTGATTTTCAAGCAACTCATTTACCACCATTTTGTTAAAACAAATATTTTTCTGAAGAATTTATAGAAGGAAAAACATTTGCGTAGGAACAGCAGTCCTTCGACATACTTTCCTCATTTAGATTTTGGATAAGTGCTCGATATTAATGAAAAAATGGTTTAGCGCAACACTTTCCTTCTTTGAAGAACAGGTTGCTATCTTAAATAATAGCAAACCATGGTTTAAGCACGGGTTACAAATCAAGTAATCGCAGCATAGTTTTAGACATGTTTTGAAAATAATATTTACACCTTCGCCAACTTCATCTATGGTCCCGCGCATTATTGAATGATATTTATAAGACCGTAGATGTTATCGATACCAGAAGACATGTCTTGAGAAAACATATTTTTGGGATTTTTTAAAATTTTCTGCTTTTTATGGATTTTTGTTGGTTTTATATTTTCCTATTTTCTTTTTGTTGGGTTTATATTTTTGTATTTTGCTTTTTAATAAATATTTACAGATAGATTAGATGATATAGTTTAAGAAAGATGATGATACGAAAATGTAGATAAGGATATCAAACAAAGACTGTAGAAGATAGAAATCGCATCTCTAAACATCCACCACCAAAGCTTCCGAGGCTCTTGAAACGAATGAATTGAGCCTTTAAGAATGCGAGACTTTGGCAGCTTTCCCCAAAACCGAAAATCCTTTAGCTGAGCAGATTCAAAGCTTTCTTTCAAGCTTCCCTTAGCCACGTACACAAAGAAGCACACCATTATCATCGATCTTGCTGCTCCTTTTAATAATGATCATTGTGATTCTTCGTTCGGGGTTATATCATCAAGATAGAACAGCAACGTATCATCTCACACTTGAATAGAATCTTCTCAACTTTCTTTTCCATTGAAGTCTAAAGCGATCCATACCAAGAAGTTGTCAAGAAACCATTTTACCCAAGTAGTTGAAGTGATGCAGCCAGTCTCTTAGAATAAATGCTCAAGAACCCGAATACACATGTCCCACAAAGACAGAGAAACTTATAACATCGAAATAGCAGATTAAGTCCGATATGCAAAAGAATAACCTCGATGTATACTTTTATCTCCCCTGAAGAAAGTGTATGAAGCTCAAGAACCCGAAGTACCCGAATGCCCAAAGAGAGAATAACCGATAACATTGAAGAAGCAGTGAATCACCGACATTCTCGCATGTCAACTCCGAATAAGTGATCTATCACTAAATCATCAATAAGCTCTTAAGTGAAATGAAATACCAAGTCCCCAATGTACACAATTCTCTCCCCCGATGATTGTGATAACATCACATCATCACACACCCTTTGTACCTCCTTATTACCGTAAACTAACTCTTCCATCTCTTCCCCCATATAGTTGTAATAAGAACACTAAACGCCATGAGTCAAACCTTGAGTTTCTCTACAGTAATGACATTTGTCTTCCCGGGATTTCTTCAATCACTTAGAAGTATTAAGTTCATCAAGTTTACTCGCGTTTAGATGCGTGTCTCCTTCCCCCTTGCTGGTTTTGATACTTCAGAATCAACAACACATTATAAGCCCAGATACTTGAAATCTTTTAAGAAGAACACTCGAAATCTTGTGAGAATCAACTTGCTGAAGAATAGTATGAGCAAGTCTAATTAGGGATTAAATATGACATTTCACTTTCCCCTAATTAGTGCTCTCCCTAAAACGAAAAATCTTTTAGATAAATGCCATGAATAAAAAGAAGTCTTTGGATAATCAAATGCAACTCGTCTTTAGTCTTCTAACATGCAGTGAAAATGTAGAATGATCAGACTCGACCTTCAAGATTGTTCGTTTGGGGAATAGAAAGTTAACATCTTCTTCTCACCAACTGCATTCCCGTTAACTTATATATAGCAAATCCCCTTAAATCAAATCCCTACCAATCAAACAAGAACATAAACATGTTCAACAAGGAAATAAGCCCCGCAACTGGAAGCACTTTGTCATTAATCAGTTTAGTCCGTAAGAAGATGTCAACCAACGGCTCTTAGAAGAACACTCTTGCTTCGTTAATATGTTAGTCATGACTTTCTCGTTGGTCAATTCAGTGACATCAAATCTTGAAGTGGCCTTCAGAAAGCATTCTTGCTTCGATAGAGAACTAGATGGTGTTGAACTTTTAAAGGGAACCCGTGGAACTCATTTGTACACCATCTCTATCGAAGACATGATGAAGATGACCCGATAAGAAGAAGCTCAATTCTTACATTAGTTTGGAGCCGTATGACCATATATTCTCATATGTAACTCAACATGCAGAAGTATCACACTTCTTCTCCCCCTCAAGAATTGCATACTAAGATGCCATTCTTGATTCAACAAGTGAATATCTTTAAAGTGTAGTCTCTTCACACTTGTCTCCCTAAAAGGTAGCATATGATGTCGCCATCATCATTATAATTGAGCAAGTGGAATAAGAAAACAATCAACAATAGTTCGGTTCACTTGATGACTGAAAGCGCATGGAAAAAGTATGAAGCATGTTGTTAAGAATGGTCATAATAAAAAGATTTCTCTTCTTCCGAAGATAATGCGAACCTAAGCGCATATCACATTTCTTTTCTTTAGAATACGAGGCTTGAACTGTTGTGTTCAAACGTCATAAGAAGATTTCTCTTCTTTCGAAGATAATGCGCACAAAAGCGTACACATTTCTTTTCTTTAGAGAACGAGGTTTGAAATGAAGTATTCAAACGTCATTAGTCTCTCTCTTTTCAACTACTCTTGGCAAACTTGTTATCAACCCCATTATCATTCAGTAGGCTCTTTGTCGTGACACAACAGATGGAGAAAACCCAATATGATGAATTTGACCCTGAAGTGAATTTACCCGAACTCGTGACTTAAACTTGCACACATGTAACAAAGAACGGTACCGAGAATTCATGCCCCTTTGAATTTCTAAGTATTCTATACTCTTCAACCAACCAACCATCTAGTATAAGACGTACACCACCTCTTGAAAATCTTCAATTTAATGTGACACAGAGCACTACAACGTAACTCCTTAAAGTGATAGTTATTTTGTGGTGGTAAGAGACCAATTCCCCCAAGTGGTAAAAAGAAAAAGAAAAATCACCAAAAAATAACTAGATTTCCAAGTCTTCGTTTTTGAAAATATTAAAAGCTCGAGCAAGGATCTCGAAGAATCTTCATCCAACCATCCCTGATACCTTCAGATACTAAGTACACTTGCCCGTGACATTTCACTTCAACCTGAAATAGATAATACTGAATTAACGCCGTTGTCACATCTTGTGGTTAAAAGTTCAAATCTAGCCTCCATTGACCTTTTAAATGAACTTTGATAATGGTTTTATCCTGACCTAGGTCAAACACATATTACCCCATAAAACCATGTAATTACCAAACTGTCATGAAAAAAATCCAAACAAGCACCCAATTCATGAAGTACACCCTTTATCTCTTTCTTCGCGTAAAACCGTAGCACCAAAGATCGATAAGATCCCAAATACACTTTCCTTTCTCAGGATGAGTCCATCATTATGGGATTTTACAATTTATAGTTTAAACCGAAATAGTTTCTTTCACGGATTTTTCAAAACCAAGAATAAACAGTAAGATAGATTCGGAAATGCACTTTACTTTTACCAGGATGTTTCCATTGTCACGGGATTTTATAAGTCTATGATTTAAACCGAGAAATAGATTCTTTCGCGGGATTTTACAAAATCATGACTAAACCGCAAACAATATCAGCTGGAAATTGTTATGACAAATTCGGTTTTGGTGAATATCTGTTTTAGGGGAACATGCAGCGGTTCATCAACGGTTCATTCTCCATCATCAACAATTCTTCTCCCATTCATAGAATACTTCACAAACCATACTAAATAGAGTAGTATACACTACTTTCCCCTGGAGGTTAACCGTAAGGCATCAAAATACACGTTTCTCCCCCATGATGGTTTCGAACTTTCGGAAGCATCATAACGTGTACGACCATTTGCACGAGAAGTTCTTGTCATAAGCAAACATCTTGAAAAATCATGATTGACGTTGAAGATTCTTGAAAGATTTTGCTTAGACTGTGAAGTATCATTGACATTGTGTGGCATCGAATAATCTATGGGAATTGCTGATCCCACCTCATTCGTTGAACTCTTTGGTAAACACACCATTCACGTATTTAGTCGGCTATTGCAGTGACCACTAGAAGAAGTAAACCCGATATACCAAGTTTGAACATTTGGTAGAATTCCTCAGATTTGTTACTTAAGCTTGTACTAATCCTCGTGAAAAGAAACGGTACCCCCGATGTACAAAACCTCTTGACGCTTCAATCGCTGGAAACACCAAGTGATAGTTACGTTAAGGGTTAAGCGAGAAAGAATCACAAAAGTAACTAAATAGCCAAGTCTTTATCACACTCTATAAATGCCCAAACAAGTCGTCTTCGCGGAAGGGTAGAAAGAAAGAAGACGAAATAAGTAAACGCGCCCGGAAAACCCACTTCAAAGCCAAATAAGAAATACCAAACAAACAATTCCGTAGTCAACTTTGTTCAACCATCATTTCAAGCCGTGTAATAGTATTCTTCGTGAAGATGTATAAGCCAAGGTATCAAACCGCATAACACAACACCTCTCATCATCAATTCTCCTTACTTCAACAAATCTCATTATCAATTCTCATATGTTCAAATCTCGTAATTGCGATCCAATTTTAAGAAGCCCATCAATCCATCATTATCGTTGGCTTATTTGAACAACTCACTTTTCAAAAACAATAATAAATCCGTTCAAGCCCATGTGAAAATCAAATCCGATCCAACTAAATTATCCAATCATAAGATAATTCCAATCTCTTACCAAATCTATCCAACATACTCAAATCTCACATAGTCACATAAATGCACAAACTCCATTAATGCTCAATTCTAATGACAATAAACTTTCAAGACTCATGACATCTCGTATAATTGACTCTCATGGATATGGCCCATAAAAAATCTCTCCGGTTCATGAAATTAGTTCCACTTCCAATATTACCAATAATCTCATGGCCTAGCACTAGCATCACTTATACCATACTAATCCAAAACAAAATCACACGCCCATTTATGACAAGTACCAAGTAAACATCTAAATCCATGAAACTAATACCAATACTCGGATACAATTTATGCTAGGATTCCAATAATCACGATACACCAAATACCAAGTCCCATCCAGGCCCATGTAGTCCCATATAATACGGCCCATTCAATATCACTACATGTTTAGCCCAAGTTAAAACAAGGTAACCACCCGATAGGCCCACTTCCAATTCATTAGGCCCAATCACATTTGTCTGATCCATGTGACAAAACCGATCAAAATGTCACTACCCTAATATTCGGTTATATAAGATGCCACTTTAATCACACACATACCCTCATAACGCTCAATCCCCAAATGCTAATCACAAGAAGAAGCGCAGTCACTTTATCTCAGAAAAACGCCTCCCATTTTTTTCTTCATACAAACCGCATCTAGGAATGCTCACATCAAAGAATATCATCAAAACCAAGCTCATTAATCCTAGAAACGGATTAGACTTTATGGCATATGCCACAGGGATAGCATGAGCAACAATTTTTGGCCGTGAGATCAAACAACGAATCTAGGGTAAGGTTTATATTTGTGTTGGTAGTTGAATAATAACTCGAAACAAAGAAAACAAGGAATAACGAATCTAGGGTAAGGTTTATATTTGTGTTGGTAGTTGATGAGTGTGTAAATACTCATCATTTTTGTACAATATAAACTGCAAATTCATCTGAAAACACTCAGAAACACATCAAAATGATCAAAATATCACAAATTAGTGTTTTATGTGTTTTAAATGCAAAAATATCAAAATCGATGAAAACATATCAATTTTGCAAAATTGCGTTTTCAGCTTCCCCAAGTTTCTAAAATTGTCAAAAAAAGTCCCGAGCACATAATTTCAAAAGATAAATCACCAAAGGTCTTTTTAAAATCATAAGTTGTCAAATTTAGTCCTTTGGTGAAAAATATAAAAAGTTTGAGAAAATTACATGTTTAGTCCTTCAACTTTCAAAATTGGCGAAATGGCCCTGGAAAATGGCAAAATGTCAGCTTTGGTCCTTATACTTTTTGAGAATGTCACTTTTGGTCCATTGAAACAAGTTTGATGAATTGGCAGCTTAGGTCCCTTGATTTTCAGGATTTACACATTAAACCCTTGAAGTTTAAAACCTTTAACCCAATTTGGACCTTTGATACTACTTTGGACCCCTGTCATATACATTGTGAACCCCCCCTTTGATTATTATATCTGGTTAAAATCCCATGGCGCCAAAGTCCACCATCTCAACTGCTTTTACGCAACTAGCTTTCCCCCATCCCTCCTCTCCAATCACTCCACCATGTCTCCCCACCTCCAACTAACATCCAAAGTGCATTTAATGCACCTCCCTCCCCCTCACTCAACCTTATCTGTCAAACAAAGAAAATGGCGCCAAAATCATGTTTGAATGGTCAAGATTATTTTCAAGCCATCCAATGGCTAGGATTGTTGGGAAATGTTCGAAGAGAGAAAATGACATTGGATTATAAAAAGAAGGCAAAAGGAAGCAAAGAGGGGGTCTTCTAGTTTTTAATTTCTTTCTTATGTCGTTTTTTTATGTCAAGTTGTTAATTCAGTATTAGACTTGTATTTTCTGGTTAAATTGTATCAAGTTTAAGTATTTAAAGGTATTGAAACTCAGTGCAAGTAAAAAATTCAGTTTATGTTTACATGTGATCTTATTTGTCCACTGTTGAAATTATCAAAACCAAAAGCTCATTCAAAAGCTTCATCATACTTGTTTCTCAGGCTATTGAGCCTAAATAAGCTTAGCATAGCTTTGTACAAGCTCTCATTCAAGTTTTCATTCATTTTGACATTTGGTCAACAAAAGTCAAACAGGGTCAAAATTGGTAATGGAAATGGTGAATGGGTGATTCAGAAGTGGAGTTGGGTTGATATTAAGCTAGGATAGGGGTGTGGTTAGGCTAGTGGTACTTGGTTATGACAATTGCAAGCCATAGTGGCTAATGGACCACTTGTAAGTTAATTCCAAATTTATAGCATAACTGCTCGTGGTTTACAATAAGTCTTACCTGTTCAAATAGTCCGTAATTAAGATAATTATACTTGGTTTGTTCATTAATATCAGTTGGATAAGTGATTTGATCAGTTTTTATTGCATAATAGTAGTGTAAAGGGGTGTTTGGTACGCTGTTAACTGCTAGGGCTTGTTCATTGTATAGGTCCTGTAGCTTTAAGTTCACTTAGCTCAAGTATGCTAATTTGAGTCATAGTTTTGGTCTGCAACACCACCAAGGTCAAACTTGCACTTAAATCCATATTTATCAAGCCAATCGTTGAGATTTTGGAATTGCAATCTTATTTTGTGTTTAGAAATCATTAATCAAGCTTGTATTACATTTACTACAACATATAACATCTATCTTAGTGATAAAATTGGATCCAAAGTTCACCAAAGTCAAACTTGCACATTTTTAGTTCAAAAGTCAAAATTGAAAATCATTTTTTAGCCGGCTTCAAAGATTTTTCATGATCTCATATTTGGGTCTTAACAAGTGAGACTTGGCATTCTTAAAAGTTCAACTGGACCCCTTACTTATCTGCATTTTTGTTGATTTTTGTCATTTTTCTATAAGCTTCAAATAAGCCCTTCACTTAGGCCTAGTTGCCCTGCTCCACTGAGCTCAGCATACTGAGTTTTTTCTCAGTTTTGTGCAGCTTGTGCACAGGGCTCAATAGAGCTTTTCATGGTTTGCTTTTTGGTACATGTGATCTCAACCAGGTCTACTTCAGTTTCCAATTTGAAGATTTTAGTTTGAGCTTATTTTTAAGTTTGTGCATGTGATTAAAGTTAGTACCCAAATCTGTTTTCACTTGAAAATCAAAATCATCAAATCTGTGTTAGTTGGGTAATCAGTGGTTATAACTTGTTGATTTGAGTTTCATTTGGTCACTTTTAGTTAATCATAGCCTCTGTAAACTGTTGAGGGCTTATTTTGATCATTTGGCTTAGTTGAGTGCTTATTATTAATCACTTAACACATCAGTTCCATAATCTTGTACACAAGCACCTGTTTTTATATTTTTATCAGATTTAGAATATAATTTTAGAGTTTTCCTGAATTTTTCATATTTTTCTAAGTCATTTTGCTATTTTTCTTGATTTTTATTAGTTTTTAAGCACTTTTAATTAGCTTTTAATACAAAAAATTCAGAAAAGGTCCAAAAATTTAAGTTTTCATTTTTCTTAGGTTTAGATAAATATAAAAAGTAAAAAAAGTAATTTTCCAGATTTTTCATAGTTTATTTTGTAATTTTTAGCAATTTAATTAGTCTTTAATAGTTTTTAATTCCTAAAAAATAGAAAAATAATCATAAAAATACAAAAATAGTTTTGAAAATTCTAGTTTGTTATTTTAGACTTTTTCATTTCATAATTTTATTTTTCTAGCTTTATTTCCTATTTTCTTGTATTTTAGGTAATTATTAATTAGTTAAAAATAGTTTTTATTTAGATAATTAGTTTTGAAATTAATTTTCTTTTTCCATAAATTTTCTCTTTATCATTAGGTTTGTAAAAACTTCATTTTCATATTTTTAGGGTTAATATTGCTTTAGTTTCACTTTTTAATTTGTACGTCACGTAGATTTTAATTTCAGTTTTATAAAAACATAAAAACAAAAACATCATTTTAATTATAGTGATAGCGTTTATTTAATAGATTTTATCTTTTTAATCTTCTTTAATTTGTATTTAAGCCGTTTTAATTTGTTGGCTTTTCTGTAGTTATAATATCACTCACAATCTTATCCAAATCCTTTTTTCATTCAAACTCCTCGATCACTAAACGTTTGACTATTCTCGCACGGCTCGTTGGGACATAACGACCCGGGGAAACATTATACTCCTCAGATCTTCATTGTATTGGTTTTTGAGCAGTTTTAAGTCTGTTACAGTCTGTCATTCACAAGTGGCAGACTTGCGTGATTAGACTTGACTGTTTGGAACCGATCAAATTTTGCGCCGCGGGAGCTGTGCTATTTGTGTCTAGAAGATTAGTTGTTTGAATACTCACTCATTTGTTCATATCATCCATCTATCTATATATATATCCATATTTTTATTTAAAAAATTCCAAAAACCCAAAAACAAGCAAAAACGTATAAAACACAAAAATATTTTTCTTTTGTTTCTATATATGTATCAAATAATAAAAATACAAAAAGATCCGTCGTTTTCTTTAATAATAACAACTTAAAAGATTACCACCGCAAACCAAGGCAGGGCACTACCTAACTGGGGGTGCGACCATAATAAGTTCCCGAACTAAAAATATAAAACTTGCCTTTGTGTCCTTGTGATTGGTGTACCTTTTTCAAAGAAGCCATTCATCTTGGATTATTGGTTAAGTTCACTGTTGTTTTGCCTCGATCTTGTGTTAATTGATTTTGTTGTGATATCGACGCTTCGAACCGTAAAACCCATAAAGATTCTCCTCACCCAAGTTTTATAAAACGTCTTCATAATTCTCATTCTCATCTGAAAGATTTTCATAATTCCCATTTCTCTCCTTAACTCTGAGGTCTCTTAGAGTTACGTCTAGTGTATGCGCACTTCGCTCGAAGCTCGTAGACGTATTCTTAACAAGGAAAACGTACCCGAGATACGTACCGTTGAGCATCCCACCATGTCTGGAATCCAAGGGGATGGACCTGAAGTCCAACCCGAAAATCCAGCTCCCGATCTCCGAACGATGGAGGAGCTTTGCCAACCCACGATGAATGGACGGGGCGGTCCAATTGCCCCGGTCAACATCGAGGCAACGGATTTTGGACTTAAGCATCACATGATTCAACAAGTCCAAAGTTTTTGCCAATTTCACGGATCACCGGGTGAAGATGCCAACAAGCATCTTGACAAATTTCTCACTGTCACCCAAAGTATGAAGCAAAATGGGGTCACCGATGACGCCCTTCGCTTATACCTCTTTCCTTATTCCTTGACGCTTCATGCCACCGCATGGTTTGATCGTCTTCCCAAGAACTCAATCCATAGTTTCGATGAAATGATCTCCAAGTTCTTGGCGAAATATTTTCCACCGTCGATGGTGACGAAACTAAGGAATGAAATCAGCAATTTTAGGCAACTTCCCGACGAGTCCTTATTCGAGGCATGGGAACGCTATAAGCTTTCAATTGACCGATGTCCGAACCACAACATGTTGCTTGTCACCCAAATAGATACATTCTATAACGGGTTAACACTGAGACATCGTGACACAATCAATGCCGCCACGGTGGTACCTTTATGAAAAGGCGACCCGAAGAGTGCTATGATCTCATCGAAAATATGACTGCCCACCACAATTATTGGGATTCCTCTGCCGAGAGGAGTGAGTCAGCGAGATCCACCACCCTTCCATCTTCGGAGTTCACCACTCTCAACAAAAAGTTGGAAGAGATATCAGCCGCCATGCTTAAAATGAATCACACAAATGCTAATCAACAAGTTAATGCCGTGAACAAGAGTTGTGAGACTTGTGGTGGTCCACATCCTTATTTTGAGTGTCCAGCCTCCGGTGGTTTCACTCAAGAGAGCGTATATGCTGCTCAAGGTTCCTACAATTTGGGGGGTAACTCCTACCAACCGCAAGGGGACCGTAACCTTCTAAGCTATCGTTCTAACAATTACCTTGGACCACCTGGGTTTAATCAAAATCGAACAATCAAAACAGAAATAATCATTAATCAATCGAATCGAATTTTCAAAATCAAGGTTCTCAAAATCAAGGGAACTATAATCAAAACCGATTCCAAGCTCCACAACAAACTGTTCAAGCTCCACCTCCTCAAGCTTCCATTGACATTGTTAGTTACATCAAAAACAATGAAGCTAAGATGGTGTCCATGCAAAATCAGATTACCTCTATGAGAAATGATTTTACATCTGAGATTAGAACAACTAGTAGCAAGATTGATCAGCAAAATAGCAAGATCGATAGCGTGCTTGCTCTTCTCGTAAGTCAAAAGAATCAAGTTTCAACTTCGTGGAACTCTTCCAAGTAACACCATTCCCAACCCTAAGGGTGAGTTGAATGCTATTACCACTCGAAGTGGTAAATCTTATGAGGAACCCTCGATGCCTACTCCTTCTCCGGTGAAGGATGTGGAACGAGAAACCGAGGTGACAAAGGACGAGGTGCATATCTCAAGCCCACGAAGTACCGCACAAGTCCAACCGTCGGTCGACTTATCTCCAATTCCGGAACCCGTTGTTCCGATGACCAATCCTAAGCCTTCACTTCCTTATCCTTCAAGGCTTAATGATCAAAAGGCCCGTGACAAAACTAATCAACAAATGGAAAAGCTTATCCAAATCTTTCAAGATTTGCACTTCGAGATTAGTTTAGCGGACGCTCTTCTTCTTATGCCCAAATTCGGTCCAACAATCAAAAGTCTGCTGACTAACAAGGAAAAGATTTCCGAATTGGCTAAAACTTCTTTGAATGAGAATTGTTCGGCGGTTATCCTCAAAAAGCTTCCCGAAAAGCTAGGAGACCCCGGAAAATTTCTCATCCCATGTGATTTTCAAGGAATAGTTCAATGCTCCGCCTTGGCCGATCTTGGTGCAAGCATTAACTTGATGCCACACTCCATGTGGAAAAGGCTTTCATTACCTCCGCTTACACCTACATGTATGATCCTCGAGCTTGGACCGCATACAAGTTCTCGTCCTCTAGGTATAGCCGAGGATGTTTGTGTGAAAGTAGGAGAATTCCATTTCCCCGCCGATTTTGTTGTTGTCGAATTTGATGCCGATCCCCGAGTACCCCTCATCCTTGGGAGGTGATTCTTAAAAACGGTCGTCGCATTAATCGACGTTGATAAGGGGGAAATCACTTTGAGGTCAAACAAGGAAGCCGTTACCTTCAACCTCGATCAAGTTACGAGATATTCCCCTAGTTATGAAGACACTTCCGTCAACATGATTGATGTCATTGACATTGTGTCGGAGGAATATTCTCAAGAACTTCTTGGATTCTCGAGTGGCAATCCCACTTCGATTGATCCCATCGTTGCTCTCTCTTCCACATCCCTCACTCCGTTTGAGGGAAGTAACTCTATTTCGGAGGAGATTGAAGCATATTTGTCTAGTGATTCGGTTTCATGGGAAATTGATCACGCTCCTATTGATATCGAGGGAGATATTCTTCTCATCGAGAAGTTGCTCAATGATGATCCCTCATCACTCCCTCCTCAAGAACTTCATAAAGAGGAAATCAAAACGATTGAAAAATCTGATGATCCTCCCGAGGTCGAACTTAAGGACTTACCACCTCATCTCGAGTATGCATTTTTGGAGGATGACAATAAATCACCCGTCATCATTGCTAAAGACTTGAGTGAGGATGAAAAAGCCGCTCTCATAAAGGTTTTGAAGTCACACAAGCGAGCCATCGCTTGGAAACTTTCCGACATCCAGGGGGTTGACCCGAAATTTTGTACTCACAAAATTCTCCTGGAAGATGACTCCAAACCAGCGGTTCAACACCAAAGAAGGGTGAATCCTAAAATTCATGAGGTTATCAAAGCGGAAGTCATAAAACTTCTCGATGCCGGACTGATTTACCCTATTTCGGATAGTCCTTGGGTAAGCCCCGTTCATTGTGTGCCCAAGAAAGGTGGCATCACCGTTGTTGAAAATGATGAAAACGAGTTGATTCCTACTCGATTGGTTACGGGATGGCGTGTTTGCATTGACTATCGAAAGTTAAATGAAGCCACCCGTAAAGACCACTTTCCTTTACCTTTCATGGATCAAATGCTTGAGAGATTAGCGGGAAATGAATACTACTGTTTTCTCGATGGTTTCTCGGGTTACTTCCAGATACCCATTGACCCCCAAGATCAAGAAAAGACCACATTCACATGTCCTTATGGAACATTTGCCTACCGACGCATGCCTTTCGGCTTATGCAATGCTCCCGTACGCTTCCAAAGGTGTATGACGGCCATTTTCCATGATATGATCGAAAAGACTATGGAAGTCTTTATGGATGATTTTTCGGTCTTTGGGGATTCTTTCCAAACATGTCTCTCCCATTTGGACAAGATGCTTGAACGCTGTGAAAACACGAACCTTTGTCTAAATTGGGAGAAATGTCACTTTATGGTCAAAGAAGGAATCGTCCTCGGCCATAAAATATCTAAGAAAGGGATTGAGGTGGACAAAGCCAAAGTTGATGTTATTTCAAAGCTACCTCCTCCCACTACTGTCAAAGGAGTTAGAAGTTTCCTTGGTCATGCCGGTTTCTATCGTCGTTTCATTCAAGATTTCTCGAAAATATCCCGGCCTATGACCCGACTTCTTGAAAAAGACACTCCTTTCGTCTTCTCTAGTGAGTGCATTGAAGCGTTCCAAACTCTTAAAAAGAAACTCACTGAATCACCAATTCTTGTTGCCCCCGATTGGAACCTACCATTTGAGCTTATGTGCGATGCAAGTGATTTCGCCATAGGTGCAGTTTTGGGGCAACGAAGATCGAAACATTTCCAGCCTATACACTATGCTAGCAAAACTTTGAACGAAGCTCAAGCACATTACACCACTACGGAGAAAGAATTACTAGCGGTGGTGTATGCTTTCGCTTTTCGGCCATACTTGATCTTGTCCAAAAGCATAGTGTATACGGATCACTCGCCCTCAAATATCTCTTTGCTAAGCAAGATGCAAAGCCGAGATTGATCCGATGGGTTCTCCTCCTACAAGAATTTGATATCACCATCCGTGATAAAAAAAAGGAGCGGAGAACCTAGCGGCCGATCATCTTTCCCGCCTTGAAAATCCTCATCAAGGCGTGCTCGATAAAAAGGAGATAAACGAAACGTTTCCTCTCGAGACACTTAATGTGGTATCTCATCGTGGAGATTCTAGTACCCCATGGTTTGCCGACTTTGCAAACTATCATGCGGGTAACTTTGTTGTGAAAGGGATGTCGCCCCAACAGAAAAACAAATTCTTTAAAGATGTTAAGCATTACTTTTGGGACGACCCCTACTTGTTTAAGGTTTGTGCGGATCAAGTCATCCGACGGTGTGTTCACGGCCAAGAAGCCGAGGAAATTCTCAAGGCTTGTCATCATGGACCCACGGGGGGACATAATGGCCCGAACTACACCGCCAAGAAGGTGTTTGATTCTGGTTTCTATTGGCCCACAATTTACAAAGATGCCCATGACCTCGTCAAATCTTGCGACTCTTGCCAACGTCATGGTAACATCTCTAAAAGAGATGAAATGCCTCAAAATGCCATTCAAGTGTGCGAGATATTTGACGTATGGGGCATTGACTTTATGGGGCCGTTCCCGTCTTCTCGAGGGAACAAGTATATACTCGTGGCGGTCGACTATTTGTCTAAATGGGTGGAGGCGAAAGCGCTACCTACCAACGACGCCCGAGTAGTTGTGAAGTTTTTAAAGTCTCTCTTTGCCCGCTTTGGAACTCCTCGTGCCATCATTAGTGATCGCGGTACACACTTTTGCAATGACCAATTCGCCAAAAGTAATGCTTAATACGGTGTCACCCACCGCCTCTCCACGCAGTATCACCCACAAACTCGTGGGCAAGTGGAAGTTTCGAACCGTGGTTTGAAAAGAATCTTGGAGAGGACCGTAGGTGAAAATCGTGCCTCTTGGTCGGACAAACTTGAAGATGCACTTTGGGCCTTCCGCATCGCTTACAAAACACCCATCGGGTGTACTCCTTACAAGCTCGTGTATGGAAAGGCGTGTCATCTCCCGATCGAGCTTGAGCACAAAGCCTATTGGGCCTTGAAGCATGCAAATTTCGACCTCAAGTCTTCGGGTGATCATCGGAAAGTTCAACTCAACGAATTAAATGAACTCCGTGATCAAGCCTACGAGAACTCTTTGATCTACAAAGAAAAGACAAAGAAGATCCATGACTCAAAGATTAAGAACCGCTTTTCAACGCTTGGTGACCGAGTCCTTCTTTTTAATTCTAGATTGAAGATCTTCTCAGGGAAACTTAAGACCCGTTGGACTGGTCCATTCACCATTACCAAAGTGTTTCCATATGGCACCGTCGAATTATCCCAAATAGACGGGCCAAACTTCAAAGTGAATGGACATAGATTGAAGCACTATTTTGGAGAGGACATTCCCCCAGTGGTTGTCCCGGATTTACAAACTTTCCCCATGAACCAATGAATGCGGGGATCGAGTCAAGCTAGCGACTCGGTAATCAAAAACAATAGCACACTATATGGGTTTTCACCCGTATTTCTGACTTCTTTCTATTTTCTACCACCCTAGTGTGGGGGGGTTGCCCCACATGTTGTGTATATAAAGTTCTAAAAAAAAAAAAAAAAAAAAAAAAAAAAAAAAAATCTCTTCTTTCTAAATAATGGCCGTAGTATTTCCCTTTTACGTTCTTTGTTTCGGCATAACCGCCGGTACTTTGAATATTGAGGGCAATATTCATTTCTAAGTGTGGGGAATTTCTCACAATTTCATATATTATTTACCCAATTCCCCGCTTTTGGCCAAAATTTTTTTGGAGTAAGTGTTTTACACTTACTCGCTTTGGTTATCAACCGCCATGTCTGTAAGACAAAAGGATTGGCTAATCCTAGAGCAAACGGCTCTTGGTAAAGATTTCTCAAATCCGTTTATATGGCTTGCAATTTGCCCAAAATTGTATGGTATTCAACTCACCATATCCTAAAAAGTGAAGAGTTGGCTAGCCCGCAAGATTATGGCTTGTGGTAAAGGCAAGTGGAAAATCCATAATTGGTAATCAACTCACCAAAGATAATATTGATAATTTATCTAAGAGTTGGCTAGTCCGTAAGGGTACGGCTTCGGTAAAGACAAATCAAATCCATTGAAAGCCGGTGGTTTGCTCAAAATCACATGGTTATCGGTGTACCATGGTTCTTACTTGAACTGAAACATTTGGCTACTAAAGAAGTAATGGCTTTTGGTAAAGAGATTAAAATCCATTATGTTTTCTCAAAAGATTGCTAGGGACTAGCAATATCTCAGTGTGGGGGATTGATGAGTGTGTAAATACTCATCATTTTTGTACAATATAAACTGCAAATTCATCTGAAAACACTCAGAAACACATCAAAATGATCAAAATATCACAAATTAGTGTTTTATGTGTTTTAAATGCAAAAATATCAAAATCGATGAAAACATATCAATTTTGCAAAATTGCAGTTTCAGTCCCCCAAGTTTCTAAAATTGTCAAAAACAGTCCCTGAGCACATAATTTCAAAAGTAAAGTCACCAAAGGTCTTTTTAAAATCATAAGTTGTCAAATTTAGTCCTTTGGTGAAAAATATAAAAAGTTTGAGAAAATTACATGTTTAGTCCTTCAACTTTCAAAATTGGCAGAAATGGCCCCTGGAAAATGGCAAAATGTCAGCTTTGGTCCTTATACTTTTTGAGAATGTCACTTTTGGTCCCTTGAAACAAGTTTGATGAATTGGCAGCTTAGGTCCCTTGATTTTCAGGATTTACACATTAAACCCTTGAAGTTTAAAACCTTTAACCCAATTTGGACCTTTGATACTACTTTGGACCCCTGTCATATACATTGTGAACCCCCCCTTTGATTATTATATCTGGTTAAAATCCCATGGCGCCAAAGTCCACCATCTCAACTGCTTTACCTGCAACTAGCTTTCCCCCCCATCCCCCCTCCTCTCCAATCACTCCACCATGTCTCCCCACCTCCAACTAACATCCAAAGTGCATTTAATGCACCTCCCTCCCCCTCACTCAACCTTATCTGTCAAACAAAGAAAATGGCGCCAAAATCATGTTTGAATGGTCAAGATTATTTTCAAGCCATCCAATGGCTAGGATTGTTGGGAAATGTTCAGAAGTGAGAGAAAATGACATTGGATTATAAAAAGAAGGCAAAAGGAAGCAAAGGGGGAGTCTTCTAGTTTTTTAATTTCTTTCTTATGTCGTTTTTTTATGTCAAGTTGTTAATTCAGTATTAGACTTGTATTTTCTGGTTAAATTGTATCAAGTTTAAGTATTTAAAGGTATTGAAACTCAGTGCAAGTAAAAAATTCAGTTTATGTTTACATGTGATCTTATTTGTCCACTGTTGAAATTTTCAAAACCAAAAGCTCATTCAAAAGCTTCATCATACTTGTTTCTCAGTTCTATTGAGCCTAAATAAGCTTAGCATAGCTTTGTACAAGCTCTCATTCAAGTTCTCATTCATTTTGACATTTGGTCAACAAAAGTCAAACAGGGTCAAAATTGGTAATGGAAATGGTGAATGGGTGATTCGTATGGAGTTGGGTTGATATTAAGCTAGGATAGGGGTGTGGTTAGGCTAGTGGTACTTGGTTAACAGTTGCAAGCCATAGTGGCTAATGGACCACTTGTAAGTTAATTCCAAATTTATAGCATAATCTGTTCTGGTGGTTTACAATAAGTCTTACCTGTTCAAATAGCTGTAATTAAGATAATTATACTTGGTTTGTTCATTAATATCAGTTGGATAAGTGATTTGATCAGTTTTTATTGCATAATAGTAGTGTAAAGGGTGTTTGGTACATTGCTTAATCTGTAGGGGCTTGTTCATTGTATAGGTCTGGTAGCTTTAAGTTCACTTAGCTCAAGTATGCTAATTTGAGTCATAGTTTTGGTCTGCAACACCACCAAGGTCAAACTTGCACTTAAATCCATATTTACTCGCTCAATTGAGATTTTGGAATTGCAAATCTTATTTTGTGTTTAGAAATCATTAATCAAGCTTGTATTACATTTACTACAACATATAACATCTATCTTAGTGATAAAATTGGATCCAAAGTTCACCAAAGTCAAACTTGCACATTTTTAGTTCAAAAGTCAAAATTGAAAATCAGTTTTTTAGCCGACTTCAAAGATTTTTCATGATCTCATATTTGGGTCTTAACAAGTGAGACTTGGCATTCTTAAAAGTTCAACTGGACCCCTTACTTATCTGCATTTTTGTTGATTTTTGTCATTTTTCTATAAGCTTCAAATAAGCCCTTCACTTAGGCCTAGTTGCCCTGCTCCACTGAGCTCAGCATACTGAGTTTTTTCTCAGTTTTGTGCAGCTTGTGCACAGGGCTCAATAGAGCTTTTCATGGTTTGCTTTTTGGTACATGTGATCTCAACCGGTCTACTTCTTTCCAATTTGAAGATTTTAGTTTGAGCTTATTTTTAAGTTTGTGCATGTGATTAAAGTTAGTACCCAAATCTGTTTTCACTTGAAAATCAAAATCATCAAATCTGTGTTAGTTGGGTAATCAGTGGTTATAACTTGTTGATTTGAGTTTCATTTGGTCACTTTTAGTTAATCATAGCCTCTGTAAACTGTTGAGGGCTTATTTTGATCATTTGGCTTAGTTGAGTGCTTATTATTAATCACTTAACACATCAGTTCCATAATCTTGTACACAAGCACCTGTTTTTATATTTTTATCAGATTTAGAATATAATTTTAGAGTTTTCCTGAATTTTTCATATTTTTCTAAGTCATTTTGCTATTTTTCTTGATTTTTATTAGTTTTTAAGCACTTTTAATTAGCTTTTAATACAAAAAATTCAGAAAAGGTCCAAAAATTTAAGTTTTCATTTTTCTTAGGTTTAGATAAATATAAAAAGTAAAAAAAGTAATTTTCCAGATTTTTCATAGTTTATTTTGTAATTTTTAGCAATTTAATTAGTCTTTAATAGTTTTTAATTCCTAAAAAATAGAAAAATAATCATAAAAATACAAAAATAGTTTTGAAAATTCTAGTTTGTTATTTTAGACTTTTTCATTTCATAATTTTATTTTTCTAGCTTTATTTCCTATTTTCTTGTATTTTAGGTAATTATTAATTAGTTAAAAATAGTTTTTATTTAGATAATTAGTTTTAAAATTAATTTTCTTTTTCCATAAATTTTCTCTTATCATTAGGATTGTAAAAACATCATTTTCATATTTTTAGGGTTAATATTGCTTTAGTTTCACTTTTTAATTTGTACGTCGCGTAGATTTTAATTTCAGTTTTATAAAAACATAAAAACAAAAACATCATTTTAATTATAGTGATAGCGTTTATTTAATAGATTTTATCTTTTTAATCTTCTTTAATTTGTATTTAAGCCGTTTTAATTTGTTGGCTTTTCTGTAGTTATAATATCACTCACAATCTTATCCAAATCCTTTTTTCATTCAAACTCCTCGATCACTAAACGTTTGACTATTCTCGCACGGCTCGTTGGGACATAACGACCCGGGGAAACATTATACTCCTCAGATCTTCATTGTATTGGTTTTTGAGCAGTTTTAAGTCTGTTACAGTCTGTCATTCACAAGTGGCAGACTTGCGTGATTAGACTTGACTGTTTGGAACCGATCAGTAGTTGAATAATAACTCGAAACAAAGAAAACAAGGAATAACGAAATTGTTATATACTTGATTCTTTATATTCGTACATCATCAAAACACTTTGATCTATGATGAATCGTTGTCTCGTGTGTTTATACGTTTGATATAATCTTTGAAAGTCACGAGATGATAAGCTGAGATCAAAACATTAAGTTCGAGTCATGTATGAAAGGCTTAGGATCTGTGATAAATCAGTTTTCGTGTTTTAGATCTGTTAAAGGTCTCAAAGTGTTATTAAAATCCCGAAAAATGAATCTGAGATGTCATTAGTTTCGAACGTTATGGTCATAATTATAGTTGATTTGGATCTGTGATGGCTGAATCGTGTTTATAGTGACCCTCGAGGTCTTGTTGTATCATCAAATAACACGAGCTTTCTGAGATTCATTATTCATATATTCATTTGATTTGTTTGAGTTTTGAGTCAAGGAAAGATTAGAACCAATTAAATGTTATCAATACTTCTTGAGTACTCATATAATCGAGGAGATGATTTGATTAGTTTGTGTTGAGAGATGTTTGTAAGGAAATTGATTTTCAATACTTTTGAAATTTACATGGTAGTCAATGAGGTTTGACATGTTTTTGTTAGATCTGATATGACACAATAGTAGAGGGTTTGTTTGAAACGAATTAGTTGAAGGTATAAATTGGTTTTGGTTAACGAACTTGGTAGTACTAGGATTAAGGTGATGAGATTTAGGAATCAGTTTTATCAATGAATCGCACCTATTCTTCAAATCGCAGTGAACTAAACCGCACCATCAAAATGCACCCTTAGAATCCCTAGTCAAACCGCAACCAGTACAAAGTCTTCACAAGTCTTAAAACTGCACCAAGTACTAACAAACCGCATCATTCATTCAACAGTTGAGTCAAAAAATCGCAGTTGACCAGTCAAATCGCTTCACTTCTGACAAACCGCCTAACCCCATTGTCAAAACGCATATACGTCAAAACGCATATTCAGTCAAACCGCAGTTGACTCAGTAGTCAAACCGCATCCATTTTATTGTGACAAAACGCATCACAGACATTGAATCTGGACAGATTTTACATAACAAACCGCATAGAGGATTTATGACAAACCACATCATAAAATCAGATCTCAAACCGCATAGAAGAACATGTTTAGGATAGTTTCAGATTAGCTAAAAAAGCATTTAAAACCCAATATTTTTAACATTCAACTTAAAATTTGCTTAAATAGTTTAATATAGATTCAAAAACGGTTAGCAAAAAAAAGTTAAACATCACGTTAGACACTGCTTACTCCAGAAAACCATATACAACACCATCAACAACAACTAACCATGTGAAACAATTCTCCAAAACGCATCAAACAGATTCAACGTGCAATCACATCAAACCACAACCAAAACTGAACAAACCGCATACACAAACCGCTCAATAACCATACGAGTCATCAAAACAACATAACCTGAGCTCTGATGCCAATTGTTAGGATCATACTTTTATGTTTTTTGATGATTCGGGTGGTCTAGGATTATGACGAAACAATAGTGCCATGTTTAGAGAGATGAATGGAGGAGAGGGAGTTCTTGAGAGAGAAAGTAAAACAAAAATATGAAGGTTAGATTAAGAAGCTCCACCCCTTCCAAGGATGGAAGGGGTATTTACAGTTACAACTAATACGTCCTCCTATCGGACTATGGATCAGGCATACAGTGGGTAAAGACCCGTCCTTCCTCCACGGTGTTACTCTAAACTAATAACTAAGCTAATAACTAACTAATTAACTACTAAATAACGTAAATAACGATATGTCTATGAGCTAACATATGCTAGACTATAATTGGGGTGACCGACAGTTCCTTATGGAATTTCCAATTCCTAACATATACATACTCCTAAAAGATCAAACAGCAGATTAGAAACATACACCTACTCATGAACAAGCATTAACACAACTAACTGGAATGATTAAGTACCAAAAGCTCCTACACCCACCCAATCACTGATTCAACAAGTACCTGCAAAAAATGATTAGGATTGGTAAATGGAGGATCAAAGAAAGTGAAAAGGTGGCTAGCAGGTTTTATATCTGCTTAGGAATGAGTTCTGATGGCCTTGTAGTCATAAGGACTGATAACAAAATTTGATGTATTAAGGTTTAGCAATGTTTGGCAATGGCTAACTAATCCAAGACACATTTTGTGACACACGGTAAATTTCCACTAATAATTTTAATAATAAACATGAATTTATTATTCCCTGATTGATATTTTAAGCGTACGTGAGATTAAACGATTATTTTGGGAAGTTATCCCGCACACTACAACACGCAGTAGCATACAGATTGATATTTTTATATTGAGAAAAGTGTAATGATCACTTTTTATCACTCACTAGTGACTTACGAATGAAAACAAGAGGTTATCTCGTGGTTTCAGAAAAACACGAAACTGCACGCCTACTGACACCAACTTAATAACGACAAACAGATATAATTTAATCTTTATGTAATAATAAAACTAAATTATTACGCTTTCAAAAATGATTCTAAAAATATAAATTTTATGTTCTATAGGTACCTGAAGGTACATTTACGCGGAGATTCGACAACACACGAAGTAGAGTTTATACTGTGATAATAAAAAAAATAAAAACTACTCCTAATCCTAATATACACGATCTATCCCTATCAATTAACTATCTCTCTCTCTCTCTCTCTCTCTCTCTCTCTCTCTCTCTCTCTCTCTCTTCGCACCTCACAAAAACCCAGAAAACATAAACATGAAAATGACAAATTCTTCAAGCTTTTGATAGTCAATCCCATTCCTATCTTTTTCAACACACCTCAAGGGAAGGATACCACCATAGAACATCACGAGACAACCTTAGGAGTGACTGAGAAAAACGATGCAAGCCAGAAGAAGATGGTCACCCTCTGATCAAGAGAAAAAAGCCTAGAGTTTCCCTTCCAAGATTACTTTTATAAATAGGAGCCCAAACTACAGGTTTTATCACTTTCTACACACAAGCACAAATAAAAATTAGGGTTTACAAGTAAAGGGTTTCTTAAAATTAAGTAAGTGGTTTTATAATTCGTGGTGATATGAGTACAATTCAGGGTTCAATTTGTATCAATTTCAAGAACACCTTGTGTAATTTGATTTCCTGTGTTTCGGTTCAAACCCATACGAGTCACCCCCATTTTGTAAGGTTACCTTCTCTTTCATTTGAAATTTATTAGTTCATTGTTATGTTAGAATGTTGGTTCAAGTCATTATTAATTGTATTTTTTTACCGATCGTATAAAAACTATGTGGATGAGTTAAGTGTTCTTGATTATAGTTAATGATGTTGTTGTTGTTGTTGTTGCAATCGTGTGGTAAAATAATTTATAAAAGGAAACTTAAAACTTAATAATCGACATAATTGGTTTTCGGTTTATAAATCTAGTTTATATGGCTTATTATGATTTCGGCTAGTATTATAGCTTTCGGCTTAAGTTATATCTTGTTGATTTAAGGGTACAGTTTGGTTCGTCTTCCTTTGGCCTTGTGTTTACCTCGACTGAGAAAAAAAAGGAAAGCACACCGAAGGTGTTGTTTAGGTTGCTATGGTTTCAGACAGGGGTTAAATTGCTTGAAAGGTTGTTTTGATTTGCTCATGTGTCGACTTGTGCAACCCCGTAACCACGAGGGTGACAAGTCACGGGTAGTACCTAGCTACTATAGTCGCTAGTCAGATTACTTCTTAATATACTTGTTGATCATGGTTAGACATGCTAGTAAACTAATCCTTATGTTCATAAGTAGTTCCCAATCTTCAAAATTGAACACCAAAGGGGTGTAGTTTTGCGTTGTATCGGTCAGGACAAGGCGCCCCGAGGGTGCTTGTCACATCATCTATCACTAGTTCTTGAGAATAACTTCGAGTCTCGTTACATTAAGAGTTTGAGTTTGGGTTTTAACCTTGCATTATGACTTGTTTGCTCGCGACAAAACTGTGTCACACACATAAACTCTCCAAACTACAATTTGGTGTTAAGTGATTGTTGGGTTGCAATCTTGTGTTGTCCAGTGGGCTGTGAAGCCCAACACACCAAGGGTGTCATTTATTTGTTCGGTCGCAGTTGGGCTGCGAAGCCCACAAGTTAAAAGGGTCCGTCCAGTTTGGTTTTAATCACATGCCAGCCCATAAAAAGGTTAATTAAAAGTATGTGTGTATACTGGGCCGAAGCCTAATAATGATAAGAGTCCGTTTGGTTTAACAGTCCCCCCGGACATTGATTAACGTGCGTAATCTCGAATCGTACCCGACTAAATTCCGCTCCAATCGACTTGTTCTTCCATCTCGTCTCAATGTGCCATATACACACGACACTTCCAATTGCAAACACGGCATACAAATTTCGTCAACATCAATACTTAACACGAGAAAATAATTGAACATGAAATTATTAAAACAAGTAACTTTAAATATCGCAAACCAAATTAAAAGATATATCATACTTTTAAACTATACATAATATAAGCATGTAGACATACATTTCGATGATTAAACCGGACATCAAGCTTAATGAAATATATATATATATATATATATATATATATATATATATATATATATATATATATATATATATATATATATATATATATATATATATATATATATATATATATATATATATGTGTGTAATTTATGGCACGTCGTGCCATATATTACATATATTACACACGGCGTGCTTAATATAATATATGACATCAAGCTTAATGAAATATATATATTACACACGGCGTGCCATATATTACATACACATATATATATATATATATATATATAGAGTTAGGATCAAATAAGAAGATTACTTAAAATAAGAAGGAATAAGAACTATAACCGTAAATCCGAGATGCACCGACCTAAATTAGATGCATCCCTATAATCTTAGATGCATTACAACGACTATAGTGTGTTTTCTAGCTTTTAATAGATGCATATACGTATATTAGATGCATTTCATGATTTCTCTTGTTTTTTGTTCCTCTACGCGTGCCAAAATCATGAAAATCAATTTGCAACATCTATACATCAAATTAACTTTCAAACTCAAGATGTTGCACCTATATGAATATAAATGCATCTAATGCAAGTCGTTGCATCTCAAATGCGTGGCTTTGGTCACTTCTCACCACTTCTTATTTTAATTTACTTCACGGATCCTTACTATATATATATATATATATATATATATATATATATATATATATATATATATATATATAAACTTTTGACAATTAGTCAACCCGGATAGATAGATAATATACACTTGGCTCATGCCGGATTTTCTATAAACATAATTACCAATTTACAACTTACAAACGGAATATATTTCTTGAAAACATGTATTGTAAATTTTCTAATTTCCAATGAAAACAAGACGGGTTATATACAATTAGTCAACCCGGATAGATAGATAAAAAATTTCTAATTTACATTGTATACAACTTGCACATTTACGTCATAAATATATTTATACACTTAATATATCTTTTTCGTTCACACCGACAACGTCTTATTATATTTATACTATTTTTCGTACCTTATCATCTGGTCGTCGTTAAATCGAAGTCACGACCATCGTCGATATTCCTTCCATTTCATACTTTCATAGGCCGAAATACACACAAACTCTTGAAAAACCATTTTCGAACTTAAACATGTCACCCAAGCAACAACAACACAAACATTGTAAAACTTATAAAGTTTAGTTAAACTTTATCGATTCTTAAACATGAAATAAAGACTAAAATTTCCGTACTAATTTAGGTTGCATGTCAGAGCCGCTCACTATCACTGCTTAATTTTCACTATAGACTGCTTATTGCTGAGGTGAGTTTATAGCCCTACTTTTATCTGATAAACTGTTTTATAAACTATGTGGTGAGAAACATGCAAAACTGTTTTCGGACTAAAACTGAAATTTTTATGAAAACTATTGCGTAGATTAGCCTAAGCCCTTTTGTATCCCATAAGTGCCCCACTTCATGAACTGTCAATTCCTGCTGGAAAGCGCGAATGTTATATATAGATCTATTGGGAGTGACATCCCCGTTCGGTTTGACCGGATAAGAAAATACGAGTGTATAACATGTCGAAATTCAAGTGTTTTGGGATAGACACTTGACGGGCCACATTATTTATCTACATGCTTCTAGATGCATGCCCGCTGTTATAGCTTTGGTTGAATGAACTTAGTACTATCGAAATAGACTGTTTTGGAATGACATTATATTCGTTGTAGTGCTCATCCAATCACTTAGTCCAACTTATGATTTTATTGTTTTAAAATAAACCTATGAACTCACCAGCGTTTTGCTGACTTTTAGCATGTTTTGTCAGGTAATTAATGTGCAGGAAGGGGACGTGGGATGACATTGGTCATAGATTTTCCAACTGAAGTCTTTTTACCCAAACTATGACTTGTTTATTGGGACCACTTAAATTTATGGGCCATTTTTTCCGCACTTGACATTAATGTAAAACTCTTTTATTTATTAATGAAATTTTAAACGGAGTATGTATTCCGTTCTTTATTACCTTGTGTTGTGAATACCAATTGAGTAACACCTCATGTTGCTTCCGATGTATCATTTTTTGGGGTGTTACACATTGTGTTTGGCAATGGATATTGATAGCTAACTATGCAGAACTAGTAAGGACTGATAGCTAACTATGTAGAACTATTAAGGACTGATAAATATGCATAACTATGCAAAACCAGTGGTATATAATTGATCCCATGTGTTTTGGCAACGGCAGAACTAGTAGAACTATGCATGCAGGAACCAAGTTTATCAATCGCATAATAATCATGTAAGAGAGTTTAGAGAGAGAACTAGAGAGAGAAAGAAATGGAGGAGATAATTCTTATTATTTCACTCACTAACACATTCTCACACTCCTCACAAATGAGGTGGTTTTGGCTACTTATACATCAAACACCCTCTTAGTGGGCTTGATGGGCTTTAGGCTTGGTTTGGACTTGTACTAAGACTAAACTAGATTAACCTTATACAATATTAGGTTATCAAGTCCTAAAGCCCACCATTAATCTATACTTAGCTATTACAAACGTATAAGGTTCTCGACTTATAAATGACCATCACTTCATATAAAATATAAATGCTTACAATCTTCCCCTATGGGGTGGTCATTTGTGAATGATGCCTGATATTGGTCTTTTTTAAGGAGTCAAATATATCAAATAGTATAAAATAATATCAAATACGATAAGCGCGCGAATCGCCGAGTCAACCGTTTAGGAAAAAGGTCAACACGCACAACCCGAAAATACGATATATGATACCGGGCAAGTGACACCTGGGTCGTTTCCCAATGAGGTGTGAATCGAGGATTTCGTTTGAGGTTTGTTATTAAAATGCTTAAAATTCGGGTTTTTTATGATTTTTGGTTGTTTTCTAAATTTAAATTAAGACACGGGAACGTAAATAAGGCAAGAAATGAAAGGAAACTACTAAATAAACAACTAATAAGCACGTAAATGAAGAAACAAAGCTCAATTAAGTCCTAATGCATTTTAAAACAAAAACGAGCAAAACCGGGAACGTCTCGAGCCCTAAAAATTAAAATGATGCAAATTAAACCCTAAAAGTGCAATTCTAATTTTCCTAGGTCCTAAATGACTAAAAATAATTTTAGAAAAAATCTGGATATTTTTTTGACTTTTATATGTTTTATTAATTAAAAACAGATTTAAATAAAGAAATTATTAAAAATAGTAAATGATTATAGAAAATTTCTAAAAAATCAGGGAAAGTAGCTAAAGTGATAAAGGTTATAGGAAAAATAAAACAGTGCAAAAGCTAATGCAAATAAGTTAAAATGAAACTAAGCTTAAAGGGACAAGAGCACTTAAGGAATTAATTGTATAAAGGAATACCAGGACAAGTCCCAAGGGCGCATGGTAATAGGTGTGTTGTGTGAGGCTTTGGTGAAGGGGAGGTCACAGGTTCGATCCCTGTGGCTTCACTTTTTGACAAAACATTTTTTTTTCTTTCTTAAAACTTAATAAGTAGTTGAAAACAAGGATTTTTGAAAAAGGAAAATTTATAGAAATACACAATAAGCTGGGAAAAATAGCAGGCATCATTTGAAATGAAAACTTAAAACCAAACACACCTTATAACTAATCTTAAGCTACAATAAGCTAATGATAAGCATTCCTAAAGGGCAAATATAAACTAAATATCTAAAAATGAGACCTAAGTAAGCTATATTGAATCTAAAGGAACAAGAAAATAAGCTGAAAAGGGAAAAAAGCAGTTAGATTAATATAAAGTAACAAGAATAATGTAAATGGGCTGCTAGGGTAGATAAGCTATAAAAGTACCTAAATAAGCTATAAACTAATGCAACCTACTGTACTAAACCTAATAAGCTGATAAGGATTTAAAACGTACACTTTTAAGAGGTCATTTAAGCCCTTAATCGCCCACTTTTATATCCGTTACTGCTTAATTTCATTCTTTTTCACTTTTTAGGTCTCTTGGAAGTAAAATGCTGGAATGATGCATATTTGGACGAAAAGGAGTGAATATATGAAGCAAATGGCTAAGTCAAGTTCAAAGATACTCAAGCTGCTGAATTTGAAGCTGACGGCGTCACAATCCAAGGGCGACGCCGTCCCTCTATACGTAATTAAATTTTTGACGACTCAGTAGACTTTTTGCTAAAATACACCTGACGGCGTCAGGATTTGAAGAGGAAGGGTGTCACGGAGACTTTTCATCTCAGACGGCCTAGATCCAGAATCAGACGACGTCACTACTGAAGACTGACGGCGTAACAACCACAACGTAACGTCGTCCCAACTATTACTTGGCCAAGACGAAACCATAATGACGGTGATCTGACGGCGTCCCACCTATAAGGCGACGCCGTCGCGAATGTAAAATTATATATAGAAATCGAATTTTCAGAATTTTAGGGGGTAGACTTGTGGAGTAAAAACCTAAAACGAATATAGTCCGGTTTGGACAGTATCTTAGGGTTCTCATACCCTATTTTACATAAAGATAAGTGTTTTACTTCATTGATTTCATTATGTCTTCAATTGTATGTGTGTATGCTTGTGTGTTTAACATGTCCGGCAAAATATTTGTGTGTTTGCATAGATCTATGAAACCTAGTTATTAATTATTGATTGGTTGTCTCTTATCTTAATTGGTTGTCTCTTATCTTAATCTTAGTGAACCTTAGCTTATAAATCACGTAGCGGAATTGTAGGTTAAACATTCAAAGATAACCTTAGAGTTAGTTTATGAAACCTAGAGATTTCGTAGGCAATAACCTTAAGGTAGTCTCAAAGAGTTAGGGATAAAAGCATACCCTACGACCTTAGAAAACACAACGCGTAAAGAATAAGGACGTGACAATTCAACCACCAATAAAAGATAACTAGGGAGTAATAGTATCTAGGTAGACACATTTTTAATCTTCATACGAGCACACATCAATAGACATAAGACTACCCATTAGTTTAGATAATTAGATAGTTGAGTAATCGGTAGAAGTACCAAACCCCCAAATCCAAACCCGAGAATTTACCCTTAGCTTTATAAAAAAATTATAAAAAGATAAAAAATAATCTTCCTTAACCTCAAACTTAGCGTAGTACACTTCTTACTAGCATTCCTATTCCCCTAGAGAATGATATCAATACCCAAGGCTTACCCAATACTACACTACAACGATTAGGTTCACTGCCTAGGGTGTTGAAAAACTTGCTCGACGAAAAGGAAGTTCCTTTGACCCCGAACGCATTATACGCGCATCAAGTTTTTGGTGCCGCTGCCGGGGAATAGAATAGCTAGTTAGATTTCTATCTCGTTTAGGTTCCCTTGCTTGATTCCTATCAAGTAAGATTTTTTCTCATTTTTAGCTTCCTCGTAGTCTATCCTCCTTCTTCGTGAATTTGTTCGTAGCCCCATCACTTTTCAGTATGAAAGGTGATATCCAATCAAATATCAACCCACCACCAAATAAACCACTTCCACTCAAACCACAACCCATTGACCAACACCCCTCTAACAATCGTTGCAACCGATATGTTAGTAGAAACAACGATCTTCAAGATTTTCATAGTGTATTTGAGAGTACAACTAGGGACGCTGTTGAAAAAGCGGTTAGCGCCTCAGTTGTTGGCTCCATGATTAGCAGTAGTTTGGCTAATGATTTAGTGAATGAAAATGTGAATGAGGAAAATAATGCTTACTTCAATCTTTACCCCACTAAGGAAGAAGTTGCTTACCACGAATACACAATCGAAAATCCTCGATCACCCATCATTACGATATGCCCAAAGATTAGGAGAGTGACGCGTTCACCGAGCTTTAAATTTGTAAACAAGAATTACCGGTTAAATAGGAACACATTCGGGCAAGTATACCCTAGTCAAGTTGTAGTATAGGTTTTGGTAAATCAAGGACGTCCCAAGAGACTTGGTTGCACTACAAGTGTCGTTTGTTTGTTTAAGCAAGTAACAAGATCGTGGTTATGATTGTCACGGATCAAACCACTAAGAAAAGTAATAAGAACAAGCACACAAAGAACATACATGTTTAGACAAATGATCATAAGTATATTAGGATGTTTAGTTTGGAAAATATATATTATTAAAGGTAATCTTTCGACCTCTTGAACCAATAATAATAGTTTAGTGTTTTATAAATCAAATATGCATAAGCCTCAATCAAATGGTCATGTCATGAGCCTTATGCCTAAACCAACAACAAAGAGATAATCCTTTCGACCCTTATACTTTGATGTTATTAACCCGTGAAGTTCCATTTACTTGAAAGATAATGAGAACACATATTCAAAAGATTCCTTTCGACCTTAATCCAAATTAAACTTTTACTTGTTATGTTTATTAATTCTCTTGCGCAATCGTCACAAAGTACAAGACCAAAATCTTCGCCAACTAATTAATTGGAACTAACCATTGTTAAGAATACTTTATTCCATTGAACTCAACAATGGTCAACCTAAACAATAAACAAGAACAAGTTCCAATTTAACCAAATATGATGTTATCAACATATTCCAAACAAACACTACAATTATCCAAACATCCTTTTATCACAAGTTCTCATATGAAATTAACAAGTATCAAGACAAGATTCAAAAGACAAGAACACATCACAAGAATAACAAGCAAAATCATATAACTATATTGCGAATACCAAACACTCCATATCAACATCTACATTATTACAAACAAGTATAACCAAACTACTTCATAACAAATTCCATGATCAAACACAAAGGCATAAATTCAGAAACTTAAATGTAAGAAAACATGATTAATGGTCTTACAATGATTGAAACAATATTACAAATGATGTAGTAATGATGCCTCAAGTATTGGTGATGACCTCTTGATGTTTTTACCTCCAAATGATGACTTCTTGGACCTCCAAAGTTTCCTGGAACTTTATGGACGAATTTTAGGCTTTAAGAGAGAGAGAGTAGTGGTGGTAGGAGAGGTGTGAGAGAATTTCTCTCAAGTTGGGATCTAGTTGTATGATGAAAACATACACAATTGAGTCCTATTTATACTACTCTCAAACCCTAGGGTGTTTAATGCTCAACTTGGCCTCCAAAGAGCTTGGAAGGACCTAGAACACACCAAGGGAAGGACCTAGAATCATTTGGATGCAATGGGAAAGCTTAATGATGAAGGAATGGCAGAACCAGGCCTCCCAGCCGAATCAGTTGGGCTCCAGCCGTTTCGGCTGGTCTGAAAACTTTTCTCCAGCCGAAACGGTTGCGGGCTCCTACCGATCGGCTGGAGCCTTTTGACAGAAAATGACAAGAACCAAACTTCTAGATCTTTCTCTTAGCTTTTTGTGTCCGCAAACGGGGGGGTCAAACGGAGTCTGTATGCAAAAGTTATGGCCGAAATAGTGAAGGTGTGTTGGGAACAACGAGGCTTCCAATATTTCTTCGTTTGAGCTTTTTTTCTCATTTCTTTCTAGTTTTCCTTATTGAACTTTATTCTTGAGTCTTTGTACCACTATCTTGGTGACTTTATCTTCTCGAATATACTCCAAAAGTCTTGCTTTTGTCGGGAATTCTTCGTACATGGAGAAATCTTCGTATTTTACTTCTTTTTCCGTCTTTTTCTCCATTTCCTGAACTTGGCTACAAATGAACTAGCATATACACTTTTATACGATTAAGCATCAAAAGCATATGATTATAACCAAATAACATATATAAAAGTATGAATAACGCTACTAAAAACGTGTACAATTTGAGGGTTATCAAATTCCCCCACACTTAACCTTTGCTTGCTCTTAAGCAAATCTAAGAAAAGAAAAATTAAACTACATACCGAAATGACAAAACAAAAGGAAAAATAAATTAAAACTTTCATTTTTATTATTATTATTTTTTTATTTTTTTAACCGAACATAAAAATAAGCGAAAAATGAGCGCAAACTCCCCCACACTTAAAGGTTTGCTTGCCTTCAAGCAAATCTAGAAATTAAGAAAAATAAAACCCACATAGTGCATGAAATATGATTAGAAAAATATGATGCAAATCTACCAAGTACAAGTACAAGATAAGATTCATCGTTTTAAGATTTTAGAGGTGAAAAATCTAGATGTTTGACAATACCCCATGGATTCTCTCGCTTGATAACAAGGCTAAGCACCTCACGAAAAAGGAATGAATTATAATTCACTCAACACTCAGTTTATTTAGTGATGGATAGTATTAAGGAATAGTACACTCATATTGCTCAGTCATGATCTAAATATTACCATAGGCTTGTACAAGAAAAAAAACTCCACCGACGGGCGTAAGCACCAAGTGTAAACATCTAAAGAGGGCTTTTAATTGGGTTAGGCTTAACGGTTAACAAGGCTTATGTTCAAACATTACATACAAGAATATAATAGATCGCTGGCACGAATTCTTAATTAAGTCAAACAACGGATGGTCACTAAAGTATACCTTGGATCGCTGGCGCGTTATTCGCATAACGGATGGTCACAAAAAATATGCACTAGATCGCTGGCGCGTCATTCGATCCTTCAAGAACCGGATGGTCACTAAAAATATTGACACACTTCATATTTTTACAAAGCCAAACGGGAAGGGATAAGGCATGGGAATATTTATGAAATTGGTGTTAAAGAAAAATAAAGTCAAGTCTAATACCCATGTTGCTAGTCACCGAACAATCCACAAACCCGAAAATGATTATAGTTACAATCTTCTCCTCTTCAAATATCAATCACCAAATATATATATCACATCTTAGCACATTGGCTAATCGATATCTCAAACATACTTCATCTTCCTTCATCTACATAATAATATAGCACATTGTCATCACCATATATATATTTTTTTTTCAAATTTTTTTTTCGATGACCTTTTTTTTTTTTTTTTTTTTTTTTACATTTTCTTTTTTGCATACATCACATCTCCCCCACACTTCGTATAAGCATACACCACAAAAATACAAATATGAAGTTGCGCACATTCATATTCGTCGGAATGGCACACACGAATGGCAAAGTGCGGCTAACTCATAATCATAAAAAACAATCCAATCATACCAAGAAACTAGCAACCAACCATTTAGACATTGACAAGGGTAGGGCTAAGGTTTAAAGTGTAAAATATATTTGTATTTTTATGGATTTTAACAAAAATGAAAAGATTGGCTCGGAGGGTGTAACTAAGGGTATCTAGCGTTAAAGATGAGCGCTAACAAATGGGTCAGTGTGGGTGGTTAACTAACCGATGTGGCTAGCTAATATATCATTAGATGTAAACGGAAGGCCTTTTGGTTTTATTCCTAAGGTTGCCTCCTTATCACACGAATACACTTATATCACACGAATATGATCTTACTGCGGTCTGGTAATGATTTACAAGTACAAGTTCTGGAATAAATAAAATCACGGGCACACTCATAACAAAAGATCCAAGCATAAAAGATGTATGCTATATAAGAAATAGGCTCAAATCCTAACAATTTAGTGGAAGGGCTATAATATGTGCAAGCAAATGTCATCGATCCCAAAATGGATTGCAATATTAATCAGGACACATCTCAAGTTTCTCAAAATTTACTGATTTCACCAGTGGGTTGATTAAGTTATTCTAATATATTATCATATAAGCGTGAAAACAACTAGATCAAGAGGGCAAACAAGTTCACAAAATTTAAAATTGGCCCAAAAATTTTGAAAATTTAAAAATGAGTTTCGTTTTTCACAATAATATTTCCCCTCACACTTAAGTTAAGCACATAAAAGAGAAAAAACTTAATGACTAAAAAAATCTGCTATTATATTTTACTACGAGAAATTTTTGAAAAATAATCTAGTTACGACTTTTTTATTATTATTTTTTTTAATTTTTTAATTTTTTTTATTTTTTTTTAAAACCAAACATGACTTATTCTTGTCCCACGAGTTCTCGGTAGCTCCATTGAAACGCACAAAGAAGCGGAGAAGCAGGTCAGCGCGAAGCATATTAAAAACCCAACTTCTTTAGGGAATCAGGGAGACCCGCCTTATACCTCTCACATAGTTTGTTTACAATGGGTGAGCCTTACTTTCGAGGGACTAAAAGAAGTCAATTTATAAAATAATTTACCAAACAAACAAACAAAGGAAAAATAACAAAGAAACAAAATAAAGAAATTGTGAAAAATAAACTACGAAGCATGTAAGATAGGGAAAAACAAAACTATAAGTCTAAGATAAACGAAACTTCCCGGGCTAAACATCACGATCGAACTCCATATGATAAGGTGCTAAGCAAACGCTAGTATATGCGTGTGAGATCAATCGATTTCTCATCCAAACATGTCCAATAAAGAGTGTAAGGTTCACGATCCAACCCATCCTTCCTCCAAGAGCTTATTAAATCTGCAAAAATAAACTAAAGTACAAAAACGCGTAAAATTCTAAAACTCACTATCGTAGGCATCACGGTTGCATTTAGCGTATGCAACAAGCCTTTAAACCCGTCGGTGGCCCAAGTGGACGAGTTATAGTCTCGTGAGGGTTTCCAGTGAACATACCCACAAAGTTCATAACACTTTTTATTTTAAAAACACGTACTTATTTATTTACAATGTACTAATTTAACAAAATTTAAAATGAAAAAACCAAATTAAAATAGAATAAAAGAAATGATACTTTTGCAAAAACAAAAAGACATTTAAACTTATTATATCTAAACACAAACATACACGATTTATTTATTTATTTATTTATTATTTTTTTTACCGATTGGTCCAGCCGATCGGTTGGGATGAACCAAAATGAGACCCAGCCTTCCAGCCGAATAAGTTATGGGGATTCTGACCCGATCGGTTGGAGGAAATTTTTAATTTTTGTTTTTTTTTTCCGAGTCTAAAATGACTTTTGAAAATTATTTACCGAGAGCTCCAACCGATTCGGTTCGAGTGAATTGGACAGTTTTGGTGGTTTTTTCGCAAACGATTTTTTGTTAGCACACTTAGAAAGCAATCATTGAAATGAGCATTTTTAGAACACATGAAACGAAATCCCAACATCAAATACTTGATTTGATGCCAAGATCATTTGAGCAATTATTAGAAATTAGAGATTTTGAAAAGAAAGCGCAAAGGAGCAATTAAGCAAATATCAAGAGCAATCAAACAAGAGCAAAGAAACAATCATTCATGAGCAAGATCAATATAGAATTCGAACAAAATAAAAAAAGAAACAATCAATTCAAGCAAACAATTCAACAAGCAAACAAACACAAGAATACAAACGCAAGTCCCCGGCAGCGGCACCAAAAACTTGATGGTGACGATGCCGGAATTATCATGCAAGCAAACAAACAATCTATCAAACAAGAAAACAATCAAACGAACAAAGAAGTGCAAAACAAATCCCCGGCAACGGCGCCAAAAACTTGATGGGTTCCACCGAGGTTTTAAATTTATATGCAAGAATTACCGGTTAACTAGGAACACATTCGGGCAACTATACCCTAGTCAAGTTGTAGTATAGGTTTTGGTAAATCAAGGTCGTCCCAAGAGACTTGGTTTCACTACAAGTGTCGTTTGTTTGTTTAAGCAAGTAACAAGATCGTGGTTATGATTGTCACGGATCAAACCACTAAGAAAAGTAATAAGAACAAGCACACAAAGAACATACATGTTTAGACAAATGATCACAAGTATATTAGGATGTTTAGTTTGGAAAATATATATTATTAAAGGTAATCTTTCGACCTCTTGAACCAATAATAATAGTTTAGTGTTTTATAAATCAAATATTCATAAGCCTCAATCAAATGGTCATGTCATGAGACTTATGCCTAAACCAACAACAAAGAGATAATCCTTTCGGCCCTTATACTTTGATGTTATTAACCCGTGAAGTTCCATTTACTTGAAAGATAATGAGAACACATATTCAAAATATTCCTTTCGGCCTTAATCCAAATTAAACCTTTACTTGTTATGTTTATTAATTATCTTGCACAATCGTCACAAAGTACAAGACCAAAATCATTCGTCGACTAAAGAATTGGAACTAACCATTGTTAAGAATACTTTTGTCCATTAAACTCAACAATGATCAACCTAAACAATAAACAAGAACAAGTTCCAATTTAACCAAATATGATGTTATCAACATATCCCAAATAAACACTACAATTATCCAAACATCCTTTTATCACAAGTTCTCATATGAAATAAACAAGTATCAAGACAAGATTCACAAGATAAGAACACATCACAAGAATGACAAACAAAATCATTTAACTATATTGCGAATACCAAACACTCCATATCAACATCTACATTATTCCAAACAAGTATAACCAAACTACTTCATAACAAATTCCATGATCAACCAAAAAGGCATAAATTCAGAAACTTGAATGTAAGAAAACATGATTAAAGGTCTTACAATGATTGAAACAAGATTACAAATGATGTAGTAATGATGCCTCAAATATTGATGATGAGTTCTTGATGATTTGACCTCCAAATGATGACTTCTTGGACCTCTAAAGTTTCCTCGAACTTTATGGACGAATTTTAGGCTTTGAGAGAGAGTAGTGGTGGTAGGAGAGGTGTGAGAGAAGTTCTTTCAAGTTGGGATCTAGTTGGATGATGAAAACATACACAATTGAGTCCTATTTATACTACTCTTAAACCCTAGGGTGTTTAATGCTCAACTTGGCCTCCAAGGAGCTTGGAAGGACCTAGAACACACCAAGGGAAGGACCTAGAATCGTTTTGATGTAATGGGGAAGCTTAATAATGAAGGAATGGCAGAACCAGGCCTCCCAGCCGAATCGGTTGGGCTCCAGCCGTTTCGTCTGGTCTGAAAACTTTGCTCCCATTAATGTGATGTCATCAGCAGTTTACAATGACCTAATGAATGAGCGGCTTAAAATTAGGAGAGTGATACGCGTACAATGCGCGTTCGGGGTCAAAGGAAACTTCCTTTTCTTCGAGCAAGTTTTTCAACCACCTAGGCAGTGAACCTAATCGTTGTAGTGTAGTATTAGGGTAAGCCTTGGGATTGATATCGTTCTCAAGGGGAATAGGAATGCTAGTGAGAAATTACTACGCTAATGTTGGGGTTGAGGAAGATTATTTTTTATCTTTTTTATATTTTTTTAGGAAATTAAAAGGTACGAATCCCGGGGTATTGGATTTGGGGGGTGGTATTTCTACCGATTACTCTACTATTCTAATTATCTAATTAACTAAGCTAAGGGGTAGTCTATGTGTAATTGATGTGTGCTCGTATGATGATTAAAGATGTGTTTACCTAGATGCTATTACTCCTTAGTTATCTCCTATTGATGGTTGAATTGTCACGTCCTTATTCTTAACGCGTTGTGTCTTCTAAGGTCGTAGGGTATGCTTTCTTCCCTAACTCTTTGAGACTACCTTAAGGTTATTGCCTACAAAATCTCTAGGATTCATAAACTAACTCTAAGGTTATCTTTGGATTTTTAGCCTACAACAATTCTAGACGATTATAAACTAATGTTCACAAAGATTACTCAAGCATTAAAAACACAACGATGGCCTATTGCAATCCTAGGCCAAGTACAATTAAGATAAGAGACAACCAATCAATATTCAATACCTAGGTTTCATAGATCTAAGAAAACACACAAGTAAATTAGCCGGACATGGTGAACATGCAAGTATACACACATACAATTGAAGACATAATTGAATCAATGAAGTAAATTACTTATCTTGTTGTAAAATAGGGTATGAGAACCCTAAGATACTGCCCAAGACAACCAAAAATCATTATTAGGTTTTACTCCACGAAACTACCTCTCTAAAAGTCTGAAAATTTGAATTCGATATATAGAGTTACAACTGCGACGGATTCACTCTTTAAATGTGACGCCGTCGGATCGCCGCCATTAGGGTTTCGTCTTGACCACGTCAACCTTGTGGTTGTGACGCCGTTGGCTTCATTTTCTAACACCGTCGAAATCTGAATCTAGGTCGTCTGAGTTGTGACGCCCTACTCTTTAAAGCCTGACGCTATCAGGTACAAAATAGCAAATTCACTACTGATCTGTCACAATTTTGGAGCATGTTGCGACGGCGTCGCCCTCTGACGGTGACGCCGTCACCTTCAATTCCAGCAGCTTGAGTATCTCGATCTTGACTTTGACCATTTTCTTCACATATTCACGCCTTTTCGTCCAAAAAAGTGTCATTCGAGCAATTTGCCTTCAAGAGACCTAAAAAATGAAAAGGAACAAAATTAAGCAGTAACGGATATAAAAGTGGTCGATAAAGGGCTAAAATGACCCCTTAAAAGTGTACCTTTTAAATCCTTATCAAATATCCCTACACTTGGTATTTGCTTGTCCTCAAGCAAATGTACTTTTAGCCAATTAATTTATAAGTTAGGGGTTATGAAGCATTAGTTTAGAACAATTCAGAACAAGTATAAGCCTCGCAAAAGTCATAACAAGCACGGAAAATACATACTAGCACCTCACAAGTGGTGTTTGGATACTCTCATCTCTCGGGTGTATATGAAATATATCAAATTGGAAATGGAAGATAAACACTCATTAACCGGTCCTAGTACATAGATTACCATAGGCTTGAGACTAGATCAAACCTCCATCGCTTTGGCGTTAGCACCTATAAAAAACTATCCAAGAGGTCTTTTAAAGGGTTGTAACGTTAGGCTTACGATAGGAAAACAAAGGGTTTGGTTGGATAGGCGATTTAATGGTGGCAAGTAAAAAATCAATATGTTACAAGCATGAGAAAAATGGCGTTGCTAAGCCAAGACTCGACACTCTAAACTCTAGATAACTTTGAAACAAACAAACATAAATTTAAAGATAGATGTAGGATGGTAGCCCGTATGTTTTTTCAATTTTTTTTAATACTATTTTTTTTCAATTTTTTTCGATTTTTTTGTTTCATACACTTTTACTCTACCATCCTCTACGATAACATCAAAATAATAGGGATTTATAGGCACATCCCTACACTTGAGTTTTTATTACTCTAACACTAATTTGACCCGAATTGAAAAGATCAAAACACTTGGAGTACATTATTACTTAAATAAAGGGAATTTGAATTTAACATTCCTTCCCGTCACTTCATAAAATTTAACTTTTCCCATGAGTCCCAATCGTCCCAAAACTGTATACAAAGGATATGACTCGACTTAGAAACTTATGAAAGTAACTAGATAATTCAACTAAGGGTTTAGTATGATAACAATAATGCACTAAAAGTGAGTGCATACAAGGTAGGCTAAGGCGATTTGGGTGTACATTTGGTGGTGGATTGTAAACAATGCCCTTCATTGATATTCCGAAAAACCGAAACATCACGAGAACCGCGAAAAGGATAGGCTCTGAGGGGTTAACTAGGGGTATCGTGTACTAAAGATGAGTACAACGCAAGGGTGTGGGGGAATTACTCAACCGATGTGGAAGAAGTAATTATAATACGGGTATCAAACAAGGGTTATACTAATGCCTCTTATCATTTAGTTATTCCTAACTACACAAGTGTAGTCTCACTAGCGATCTCAGAATGCATCACAAAACAAGTTGTAGAATCTATTATACTACCGGTACACTCTCTAAGTATTAAAGGTGAATGCTTTAATTCCTAAAAATCTAAGGGTGAACCTCACATTTTTGGGGTGAAATCTGAGTAGTAAAGGGTTTTGTGCTAGTCATATAACTTCCTATCCATGAGACGCTTTATTAAGACTAATGGCCCACTCCAACATGTCATTAAAAATTTTAAATTTGGTGCCAAAATTACCCTAACCGATATTTCTCATGGTTTATTACACAAATGAAATTGGACAAGGCAAATACTCAAGGATAAGCATAGTTTCGAAGTTCTCGTTTTATTTTCCCTCCCTACACTTAAACTGAACATTGTCCCCAATGTTCCCCTAAAGTATCAAAGTTATGATAATGGAAGGTAATTAAAAATGAAAGAAACTAATACTCCCCTGATTAGCTCGGTAGGATCCGTGTGAAATAGTGGTTAAATTCTTCTTCAAGAAGAATGTATGCGTGAAAAGCTCCATCCAATCTTATGTATCTTCTTCTTGATAAATAAAACCTGGACACTTTAAGAAAACAAACGAAACCTTCGCGTAAAATCGGCGGTAACACTATATATGACTCTACTAAACTAGGATATAATGCTTGTGGAATGGATGTTTGCAGATTTTCTGGAAAATTAAGACCTAAGAAATTCAAAAAATTTATAAGTAGCATAGAAAACGAGAGAAAAAGATAAGCTATTTCTGCTCCTCCTGACACTGTCAGGTTGCGATCCTGACACCGTCAGGTTATCCTGACAGAAACCGGTCTGCAATTTTCTAGAAAAATTCTGGAAAATTTGTATCTTTAGAATCTGGAAAAATTCCTGCAAAACATCCATTGTGACTCGATACAAGAATTTGACTCTAACAAACACACATGTATATCTTTTCAATAATCGTAATTCTCGTGTTCACGTTCTTTTTGAAAACGTGTGTAATCTTCCCTACACTTATCCCTTTTGTAAAATACCTTTATATGTAATTAAGACGAGGTTAAAGACAAAATAAAGCATTTTTACAAATTCAAACATGAGAATAAACAATCAATAAAAGATATACGACACACAAACAAGCAAACAATTAAGCATGGGTTGCCTCCCACGAAGCGCTTTTCTTTATTTATGAGTCTTGTAGCTAGACTCGAAGTCGTACCCCTACGTGACTTCATTACCGTCACCTTCTTCCTCATGACGGTCTCTATTGGGGTTTTCCATGTTATAGTAATGCCCTATTATGCATCTTTCTAAGAAGTCATCTTCTCCCCAATCGGTTCTATATTCCGGTCCTAGTTTCAAGCAATCCTTATAGAAACCGAAAATCTTATCCATCACATAATCTACTCCCTTCTCCTTATCCTCCTCATTCCTATAGTAGACCGATAGCTTAAGTTCTTTTTCATCATTGGATAATGATGAAAATTTCTCAATCTTGAAGGGCATTTGGTAAGCTACATCATCGGTCTCATACTTGAATCTCACTATTCCTAACGACGGATCATAAGTCATCCCGGTGTTTTCTATGAAAGGCTTTCCTAGAATAACATGAGACAAGCTAGGATCTATTGCCGTACTAATATCATTCACAATTATGAAATCCGTAGGATACGTGAAACTTCCTACATAAACAGGAAATCCCTTAACTCTACCAAGAAAATTACAACTAACCCTAGGATTATCGGGATCTTGCCTAGTTGGGATAGGCTTCTTCGTTACCCAATTATAGTAGGTACTAGTCATGATATTTATCGGGGACTTGCGATCAATGTAGGTCTTTGCCACAAAAAGATGTCCTATGCAACATGGTATGTTAATATTCCAAGGGTTCCCAAACTTGATCCTAGGGCTTCTCCTAACATACATGTGACGGAGGTCGCGTACTAAGTGTGGGTGGCGAGAGAGTTCTTCTTCCGTAGGAAACTTATTGAAATAGTCATTGCCTACTTCATCTACTTCCTCGGTTGTTTCATTCCTAGGGGTTTCACTAACCTCAAGTACCGTCTCATGGTTCGCTTCGTCATTTGTCCTATTAGGTTTCATTAAGGCGGTGGTATTGACGAATTAAACGTGATTGGTTAACTTAATTGGGTCCTTAATTTCTACACCGGAAGCTTCGGGAGAATGAGTTGAGATGGGATTAACTTTCCTATCACTATTGGTCATGGCTTTCAAAAGGTTATCTATCTTTCTATCCATCTCGGTTTGTTGTTGGTTAAAGCGGTCCGAGAGCTTAGCTATTTGAGCTTCTTGGGATGTAACTAGGTGTTGCAACATCCCTTCTATGTTTTGTTGGCTAGGGCCGTGAGAGGGGGGCCATGAGAAATCATTAGAGGTGAATTCTTTGGTTTGTTCAAAATAGAAGTTGGTTTTGCCCTTCCATGCATCTCAAGCATCATTGAAAGTCCTAGGTCCGGGTGTTGTAGGGAATCTTCCTCCCGTTCCATTGGTACGCGAGGATGCATAGTCAACGAAAGCTTGTTCAGGGAGTCTTGTACAAGTGCGAGTGTCATGAGGACCACTACATAGCTCACACAAGGAAGAAACTTTGTTCACATGGCGTAAAGACTTAGGATTTTCGTAGGAGCTCATTAGGAATTTGACTTGATCTTCAAGCTCGAGCATCCTACGGTCGGAAGGTTGTGAGTCAATGGGAGGCAAGGAGATTTCCTTTACGGTTTTGGGCAACTCACGGGGTTCATTCCAACTTTCGTTGTCATAGAGAGCAAGGTCCTCTATTATACCCCATGATTCTTCCGCGGTGAGATCACTAAGTTTACCACCGGCCGCTTGGTCGATGGATCGCTTAGTTGGGAAGTTGTCATGATCATAAAAGAGTTGGACTTGAAGCCAAAGATCAATGTCGTGATGAGGGACTTTATGGAGTAAGTCCTTGAATCGAGTCCATGCTTCGTAGAGAGACTCACCTTGACGTTGTTGGAACATCAAGATTTCATTCCTAAGCTTAGTAGTTCTCCCCGGAGGGAAAAATTGGGCAAGGAAATGAGAAGTGAGATCATCCCAACTTGATATGGAGCCGACGGGAAGTCGCTCAAGCCAATTACTAGCTTGGTCCTGTAGAGAGAATTGGAAGAGAATTGGGCAAGCATCGAGGTCGATGGAATCGATGATTTTAAGGAAATCCTTAAGATGTTGATTAGCATATACGGAACGAAGTCCATGGAATGCACATCCATTTTGCACCAACCGGATGGTGTCGGATCGAACAGCCGTAGTTTGGGCTTAGTCGGGAAGCTCAACGGTGTTCCTATAGCCTAGGTGGCTTGGTCTTGAGTATTCACCAAGAGTATGGCCTCTTGGCGGGTCATTTGGTGGTGGGTTGATGAGTGGTGGTTGGTTATCACCTTCCATGATGAAAAGTGATAGGGTTACTAACAAAGGTCACGAAGAAGGGGGATAGACTACGAGGAAGCTAAAAATAGGAAAAAAGCTTACTTGATAGGAATAAAGCAAGGGAACCTAAACAAGATAGACTCCTAACTAGCTATTCTATTCCCCGGCAGCGGCGCCAAAAACTTGATACGCATACAACGCGCGTTCAGGGTCAAAGGAAACTTCCTTTTCTTCGAGCAAGTTTTTCAACCACCTAGGCAGTGAACCTAATCGTTGTAATGTAGTATTAGGGTAAGCCTCAGGATTGATATCGTTCTATAGGGGAATAGGAATGCTAGTGAGAAATTACTACGCTAAGGTTGGGGTCGAGGAAGATTATTTTTTACCTTTTTTATATTTTTTTAGGAAATTGAAAGGTACGAATCACGGGGTATTGGATTTGGGGGGCGGTATTTCTACTGATTACTCTACTATTCTAATTATCTAATTAACTAAGCTAAGGGGTAGTTTATTTCTAATTGATGTGTGCTCGTATGATGATTAAAGATGTGTTTACCTAGATGCTATTACTCCCTAGTTATCTCCTATTGATGGTGGAATTGTCACGTCCTTATTCTTAACGCGTTGTGTCTTCTAAGGTTGTAGGGTATGCTTTCTTCCCTAACTCTTTGAGACTACCTTAAGCTTATTGCCTACAAAATCTCTAGGATTCATAAACTAACTCTAAGGGTATCTTTGGATTTTTAGCCTACAGCAACTCTAGGCGATTATAAACTAATGTTCACAAAGATTACTCAAGAATTAAAAACACATCGATGACCTATTGCAATCCTAGGCCAAGTACAATTAAGATAAGAGACAACCAATCAATATTCAATACCTGGGTTTCATAGATCTAAGAAAACACACAAGTAAATTAGCCAGACATGGTGAACATACAAGCATACACACATACAATTGAAGACATAATTGAATCAATGAAGTAAATTACTTATCTTGTTGTAAAATAGGGTATGAGAACCCTGAGATACTGCCCAAGACAGCCAAAAATCGTTATTAGGTTTTACTCCACAAAACTACCTCTCTAAAAGTCTGAAAATTCAAATTCTATATATAGAGTTACAACTGTGACAACGTCACTCTTTAAATGTGACGCCGTCGGATTGCCGCAATTAGGGTTTCGTCCTGACCACATCAACCTTGTGACGGCGTCACCTTGTGGTTGTGACGTCGTTGGCTTCATCTTCTGACGTCGTCAGAATCTGAATCTAGGTCGTCTGAGTTGTGACGCCCTACTAATTAAAGCCTGACGCCGTCAGGTACATAATAGCAAATTCGCTACTGAGCCGTCACAATTTTGGAGCATGTTGCGATGGCGTCGCCCTCTGACTATGACACCGTCACCTACAATTCCAGTAGTTTGAGTGTCTCAATCTTGACTTTGGCCATTTTCTTCACATATTCATGCCTTTTCGTCCAAATAAGTGTCATTCCAGCAATTTGCCTTCAACTGACCTAAAAAGTGAAAAGGAACGAAATTAAGCAGTAATGGATATAAAAGTGGTCGATTAAAGGCTAAAATGACCCCTCAAAAGTGTACCTTTTAAATCCTTGTCAGAGAGACCCTAAGTATCCTGGTGAGGTTTGCAATTTTGTGGGAAGAGTCAAGGATGTACACGTCTTTATAGAAAACTTCACCTACTTAGTCGATTTTATGGTCCTGGAAGACATAGGGTGTGTCATTGACTATAGCTTGTCCCAAGTTGTGTTAGAAAAACCGTTTGTTGAAAAGTCTAAAATGAGCTATAACAAATCCGAAGGAACGGTTAGGTTTGTGGAAGGGGGGATGAGATCACTTATAGGATGCCTTGGAAGATGAATGGATATGGCCCTTTATCCCTTTATGAACGAGATAACATTAGAGCTTTTGAGGAAAAGAGCGAAGACGATGTTGAAAAAGGTTTGAACTTCATATGGGAGAAAAGAGCGGAGACTTTTGAGGAAAAGAGCGGAGACTTTACTATGGGGATTGTTTGACCCTCGGACCTAGGTATAGAGTAGATGAGAATTTTGTCAATATGATAGAGTTTTCATTGAGGATGAAAAATGAGACCACGTAGGAGCACGACTTTGAGTCTAGCTACAAGACTATAAATAAAAAAAGCGCTTCGCGGGAGACAACCCATGCTTAACAGTTTGCTTATTTGTGTGTCATATATCTTTTCATTATTACATGTTCTCATGTTTAAAATTGTGAAAATGCTTTATTTTGTCTTTAATCTCGTCTTAATTACATATAAAGGTATTTTACAAAAAGGATAGGTGTAGGGAGGATTACACACGTTTTTAAAAGAACGTGAACATGAGAACTACGATTATTGAAAATGATATATATGTGTGTTTTTTAGAGTCGAATGCTTGTATCGAGTCATAATAGATGTTTGCAGGAATTTTTCCAGATTTTAAAGGTGTAATTTTTCCAGAAAAACGCAGCAGACCTGTTTCTGTCAGGATAACCTGACGGCGTCAGGATCATAACCTGACGACGTCAGGGGAGCATAAACAGCTTATAAAACTTTCTCTCGTTTTCTGTGCTAATTATAAATTTTTGAAAATTCTCAGGTCTTAATTTTATAGAAAATCTGCAAACATCCATTCCACAAGCATTATATCCTAGTGTAGTAGTGTCATATATAGTTTTACCGCCAATTTTACGCGAAGGTTTCGTCTATTTTCTTAAAGTGTGCAGGTTTTATTTATCAAGAAAAAGAAACATAATATTGGATGAAGCTTATCACGCATACATTCTTCTTGGAAAGAATTTAACCACTACTTCACACGAATCCTACCGAGCTAATCAGGGGAGTACTAGTTTCTTTCTCTTTTAATTACCTTCCATTATCATAACTTTGATACTTTCGCGGAACATTGGGGACAATGTTCAGTTTAAGTGTAGGGAGGGAGAATAAAACGGGAACTTTGAAACTATGCTTATCCTTGATCATTTGTCTTGTCCTATTTCATTTGTGTAATAAACCATGAGAAATATGTGTTAGGGGAAATTTAGCTCCAAATTTAAAAATTTTCATGACATGTACAAGTGGGACTTTAGTCTTAATAAAGCGTCTCATGGATATGAGTTATATGACTAGCACAAAAACCTTTTACCACTCAAATTCCACCCCAAAAATGTGAGGTTCGCTCCTAGATCTATGGGAATTAAAGAATTCACCTTTAATGCTTCGAGAGTGTACCGGTAGTATAATAGATTCTAGAACTTGTTTTGTGATGCATCCCGAGATCGCTAGTGAGACTACACTTGTGTAGTTAGGAATAACTAAATGATAAGAGGCATTAGGATAACCCTTGTTTGATACCCGTATTATAATTCCTTCTTTCACATCGGTTTAGTAATTCCCCCACACCCTTGCGATGTACTCATCTTTAGTACACGATACCCCTAGTTAACCCCTCAGAGCCTATTCTTTTCGCGGTTCTCGTGATGTTTCGGTTTTCTGGAATATCAATGAAGAGCACTGTTTACAATCCACCCCCAAATGTACACCCAAATTGCCTTAGCCTACCTTGTATGCACTCACCTTTAGTGCATTATTGTTATCATACTAAACCCTTAATTCAATTATCTAGTTACTTGCATGGTTGCTAAGTCAAGTCATATCTTTTGTACACAGTTTTGGGACGATTGGGACTCATGGGTAAAGTAAAATTTTATGGAGTGACGGGAAAGAACGTTAAATTCAATTTCCCCTTTTTTACGTAATAAAGTACTCCAAGTGTTTTGATCTTTTCGAATCGGGTCAAATTAGTGTTAGAGTAAAAAAAACTCAAGTGTATGGATGCTCCTATAAATCTCTTATATTTTGATGTTATCGTAGAGGATGGTAGAGTAAAAGTGTATGCCAAAAAAAAATCAAAAAAATAGTGTTGAAAAAAAAAAAAAAACATATGGGCACCATCCTACATCTGTCTTTATATTTATGTTTGTTTGTTTCAAAGTTATCTAGAGTTTAGAGAGTCGAGTCTTGGCTTAGCAACGCCATTCTTTTCATGCTTGTAACATAATATTTTTGACTTGCCACCAGTAAATCGCCTATCCAACCAAACCCTTTGTTTCCCTACCGTAAGCCTAACGTTACAACCCTTTAAAAGACCTCTTTGATAGTTGTTCCTAGGTACTTACGCCAAAGCGATGGAGGTTTGATGTAGTCTTAAGCCTATGGTAATCTATGTACTATGACCGGTTAATGAGTGTTTATCTTACATTTCCATTTACTATATTTCATATACACCCGAGAGATGAGAGAATCCAAACACCCCTTGTGAGGTGCTAGTATATAATTTCCGTGCTTGTTATGACTATTGCGGTGCTTTTACTTGTTGTGACTTATGTTAAACCAATGCTTCATGCCCCCTAACTTATAAATTGATTGGCTAAAAGTACATTTCCTTGAGGACAAGCAATTACCAAGTGTAAGGATATTTGATAAGGATTTAAAACGTACGCTTTTAAGGGGTCATTTAAGCCCTTAATCGCCCACTTTTATATCCGTTACTGCTTAATTTCGTTCCTTTTCACTTTTTAGGTCTCTTGGAAGCAAAATCTTTGGAATGATGCATATTTGGACGAAAAGGAGTGAATATATGAAGAAAATGACTAAGTCAAGATCAAAGACACTCAAGCTGTTGAATTTGAAGCTGACGGCGTCACAATCCAAGGGCGACGGCGTCCCTCTATACGTAATTAAATTTGTGACGACTCAGTAGACTTTTTGCTAAAATACACCTGACGGCGTCAGGCTTTGAAGAGGAAGGGCGTCACGAAGACTTTTCATCTTAGATGACCTGGATCCAGAATCAGACGACGTCACTACTGAAGATTGACGGCATCACAACCACAACGGGACGTCGTCCCAACTATTACTTGGCCAAGACGAAACCCTAATGATGGCGATCTGACGGCGTCCCACCTATAAGGCGACGCCGTCTCGAATGTAAAAATATATATAGAAATCGAATTTTCAGAATTTTACGTGGTAGACTTGTGGAGTAAAAACCTGAAACGATTATAGTCCGGATTGGACAGTATCTTAGGGTTCTCATACCCTATTTTACATCAAGATAAATGTTTTACTTCATTGATTTCATTATGTCTTCAATTTTATGTTTGTATCCTTGCGTGTTTAACATGTCCGGCTAAATTTCTTGTGTGTTTGCTTAAATCTATGAAACCTAGTTATTAATTATTGATTGGTTGTCTCTTATCTTAATTGTAATTGGCTTAGGAGTGCATTAGGCCATCGTTGTGTTTGAATGCTTGAGTAATCTTAGTGAACCTTAGCTTATAAATCACGTAACGGAATTGTAGGTTAAACATCCAAAGATAACCTTAGAGTTAGTTTATGAAACCTAGAGATTTTGTTGGCAATAACCTTAAGGTAGTCTCAAAGAGTTATGGATAAAAGCATACCCTTTGACATTAGAAAACACAATGCGTTAAGAATAAGGACGTGACAATTCAACCACCAATAAAAGATAACTAGGGAGTAATAGTATCTAGGTAGACACATTTTTAATCATCATACGAGCACACATTAATAGACATAAGACTACCCATTAGTTTAGATAATTAGATAGTTGAGTAATCGGTAGAAGTACCAAACCCCCAAATCTAAACCCCGAGATTTTACCCTTAGCTTTATAAAAAAAATATAAAAAGATAAAAAATAATCTTCCTCAACCTCAACCTTAGTGTAGTACACTTCTTACTAGCATTCCTGTTCCGCTAGAGAACGATATCAATACCTGAGTCTTACTAAATACTACACTACAATGATTAGGTTCACTGCCTAGGGTGTTGAAAAACTTGCTCGACGAAAAGGAAGTTCCTTTGACTACGAACGCGTTATACGTGCATCATAAGCATTGGGGGTCCTAAAATAAGGGAAGGTGATAAGCTAAAAGGCCTAAAAATATAACTCTAACCTACTGGTGCACCAACAACTAAAACAACCTAAAGGAGGTTTTTGAGCTAAGCAAAAAACACTCAAACCTAAAAAAGCCTAAACAAATTTAGTTTACCTTCTAATAATTCTATAAAGTCACTTTTTAAGCTTAATGGGGACCTAAATAAGCTAAAAAAATAGCTGTGAAAGCAATGGGTTGGACATATCAATTTTGACCCTATATGCATTTGTGAACCTCCTACTTTAAGCTGATTTTAAGCAAGCTAAGGTCAAGGAAAATCCACAAAAACTAAAAATAGATAAAGTGTTACCACTAGAGAGCATAAAAAAAGCAAAGATCAATAAATTTTGAACACAAATATGCTCTAAAAATCAACAGCACAGCTTGGCAGCTGGACAGTTTATTAGGTTTTGACTTTTTTAGAAAACTTGAAAAATGCAATATTGACTCTAAACTACTAACTCTAAGTGAATGAAATGATAAGACAGACATATTTTGACACAATTTAGACACTTAAATCAGACTTAAGGGAACCCTAACCTATAAAGCTAAATAAACTGATATAGACCATGAATTTAGGAAACTATTGTAAAAAGCTATAAATCAAACTAAAAAAGCTTAAATTGACTCTTAAACTGCAAATAAAACCAAATCAAACTATTTTAGTTAAGCTAAATGACCAAAACACCTTAAATTAACTAATGCCAAACACCCCTTAACGGGACAATTTTGATTTTTAAAACTGTCTTAAGCCAAAAGGCTTTAAGACTTTTGTTAAAAACTGATTTCTAATACTACATGAAGGTTTACAAGCAGATTTCAAACAAAGTGAAACACTTAAACATGAATTTGAACAAGGTAGCTGATGAACATAAAAAAATTGAAAATTTGATTAACTCATAAAAAAAATATACAAGGTTGAAATTTAAAATACCAAACTGAAATTAAACTTTAAATTAAAACAATACAAAAAATTTAAAAGACATAAAATAAAACTAGACTAGATAAAAAACCTAGACAACCCTATTTATACTAAATAATTAGGGTTTCTTCCTCTCTCTCTCTCTTGTGCTTTCTTTCTGAGTGGGAAAAGCTAAGTTAGCATTTGTACTTATTTTTGTGAATCTTGAGCCCTTGGATTGAACTTGAAGACCACTTCTCAAATCATAGCCGTTTATCTCTTTTTTTTCTACCAATGGGGATGATGTGGATTGCCAACGTGGATGGTAACTTGTGAGCTTTGTTTGTCTTCATCCATGAAAGTGATGGGGAGGGAGAAGATCCATAGGGATTTTGGGGCATTTTTATTATTTGACTTGAGTTTTGGGTGAGTTAAAAACCGGGTAAAAGGGGTAAGTTGGGTCAAGTGTAAAAGGGTTGTGTCAATTTGGCTTGGGTAGGATTGGTTTTTTTTGGGCTTGGTGAGTTAAATGGATAGGTTTTAAAATAATCTGGGTAGGTGTAAGTTTTTAAGGTTTAGTGTAATAATTTTGTATTTTAGGTTTAGGGGGTGGGTCATTAGGGTTTAGGATAATTAGAGTTTAGGGTTTAGGTTTCGGGTTCGGTTTTCCATGCTCATTCCAAAAATGCATCCCGTGGTTGACTTTGACTCCGTTTCACTTGATTAAATGCACAACCTTGTCGAGTCGATCCAAAAATATCCGTTTCCGCTTCGTTTTTAATCCTTTTTGTACCTATAAGACATAAAACACAATCCAATGATTTTTGAAACATAATTAGATATATTTGATTGTTTTAGTCATTTTTTTGGGTTTTACGAGTCTAAAATGATGAGCGAATGAGCACTCATCTATGCCTCTTAAGACTTGAACTTGAATCTTTGATCTTTAGTACTTGCATCTTGAGTCTTTCAACTTGGATCTTTGATCTTCAGTACTTGTGTCTTGATCTTGAACCTTGTTTGCAATAGACTTGATAGATTTCTTCATTCTGTTCATGCATGTGATCTTTTGTCTTGTCTCCAACATCTTCGCTTGATAAGTTGTTGTGTCCTTTCAGACATACTCATACTACTTGTAGATTATACTATTTAAATATTTACTCTTATGATATTCCTCAGATATTCTCTTGACTTTGATGTGTTCTTGACTTTGAATTTGAATCTTTTTATCTTGAACTTGTTGAGGATTGATCACTTGAGTATGAGTTTGTGGAACTTGAAGATGTTGATGTATATGGTAGTAACGGTCTTTCTTCAAGGGACTATCATCATTAACTTCATAATTAATGATAGTTGTAAATACCAATCGATCACGGTGAACTTTTCTTAGAGAATAGATCCACTACGATTGTTTCTTGATGAATGTCTTGATTCCATTCATCTTGTTCGGGCAGATCAGCTGTCCGAATTCCGTTAAGGACAGTTATCAATACATTGGATAAATCCAGTAAAGACCAACGTCTTCAGGACTCGATTCATGAAAGGAATCTCTTGGGCGGGATTTCCAGCACTTACAAGTTTGGATGCCGAGAGTATTTACAACATAGTATGCAAACACTTTTTGGATCGTCACAAGGTCTATTCCTGAATTGGATACCCTCAATAAGGCTTACAACAAAACAGATGAGCCGTTGGAGTATACCGAAGTATCACTTCACAACTGTAGATCATTTGAGACATAACACCATAATGAATATTTGACAAGATTAAAAAGTTCTTGCTGAGGAATCTCTTACAACTTGTGTTCTTATTGGTAAACACAAGTGTATAAATTTGGAAATTGTGTCCTAAGAGATATTTAATTGAATCTCTTGCTCTAGACTCGATAAGTGCATTTTGGTTTTAGTGAGCGGAGGCTGGGGCAGACTGCCACCTTTTCAATACCAACACATATCAGAATGAGAGGTCGATAGATTACGTGCTTTAGTCTCCGTGAGAAATGAAACAAGAACCTTTTGAGAGGAACTTGAGTAGCTGGGAGGGGTTGTGCAACGCGTCACCGGGTACATGATGTCTTGTCTTCAATATCGGTTTCATCCTTGTGATAACCGATAGCAGATGTATTGACCCGGTTTCTGTCCTAAGTATATGGAGGGTTCATTTCTTTTCACCCTCACATAACTTTAATTTTTTCATTCTTCAACCCATTCATACCCCTTTTCTCATTCTTCTCCATTTACCTAAGTAATTCTAATCTATCTATTTGGAATGTCGCTGGGTAGGTCCTTCTGGCTCTAGCTGAACCATAGGACTATACCTACTTTCTAACCGCCTTATATCTTCTCTTGGATATTTGGTTCATAATTTTGATCGTAGCCTTAAAATCATTTGAAAAATCAATAAAAGTGTATGTATGAAATTGTTTTAATCACGCTTCGAAAGTTTCTTTTTTCATATATACTCCCCCTACACTGTGTTCATATGTTTTTGAGAAAAATTTGCATATTGAGGAAAGAGTTTGCACTTTTTGAATTGATCAACTCTCAGTAGACGAGACCTTTGCGAGACACGTTTACATCACTGGTTAAACTAGCTTGAAATTATTACCCGTCCAGGTGTAAGTCTAAGGAGAGCTTCTCGAGAAGGTACTTTCAGCATAAATACTGATTTAATGATAAATCTACATTGACAAGTCCTTTGCAAGACACGTTTACATCACTGGTTAAACCAACTTGAAATTATTACTTGTCTAGGAACAAGTCTTTTCGAATTTTCTCATTGTTTTCATGTCAAATCTTTGCTCATATCTGAGTCGAACCCTTTGAGATAACATAACAATCACATTTTCTCCCCTTTAAAATTAGCATATCCATGGTATTTTTGATACTTATTTGATTAAAATCATTGTTTTCAAAGATTAGAGGGAGAAACGAATTTTATTGCAAGAACATTTTTGGAAAACTTTCTTTTGAAATACTCCCCTGTCGAACTTGCATTGGTTTTGAGAATTTTAAACTTTTTCTAAAGTTAGACGGTTGGAGTCTTCTTGAAGCAAAATTTTGAAAGATTTTGAAAATACAGTCTGAAAATTCTTGAACAAATTCTGCTTTAGGTTTCTAAAACCTCATGTAAGATATGGAATTGCAGCACAAGAATAACAGGGTCCTTTCTTTGAAAACCGGGTTATACACTCATATGTGTGCATAAGCCATAAACAAAATTGTAGAGACGAAATTTTTGAAAACATTTAATGAAATCTCGCGCAAGCATCTTTATATTTCTGTATCATTGTGGAATGAAATTTCTAGAAGTGCAAAGACTATTGATTATACGAGAGACATGCCGTAGAAGGGAATTTTTGTATTTTTTTTTATAATTTTATATTTTGCTTTTATATGTTTTGTACTTTTGTATTTTGTTTTTATTGGTTTTTCAAATTTTGTATTTGGTTTTTTGAAAAATATTTACATGCGAAGCTTTGTTTTCAAAAATTTTCAAGAAAGTTCGACTAGAAAGTCTAACTGCTCGGGAGGTAGGCTTTGCATTCTAATTATGTCGACCAAGTACTCAAACCTTTCTTTCAAAAGAGCTTTTGTATATAAGTCGGCCAACTGATAATCCATCTTGACGAATTATAGCTCAATTGTACCATTTTCCACGTGCTCTTTGATGAAATGGTATCGAACTGCGATATGCTTTGTACATGAATGTTGAACTGGGTTGCACGAGATGGCTATGGTACCTCTCACTCGATAAGTGCATTTTGGTTTTAGTGAGCGGAGGCTGGGGCAGACTGCCACCATTTCAATACCAACACATATCAGAATGAGAGGTCGATAGATTACGTGCTTTAGTCTCCGTGAGAAATGAAACAAGAACCTTTTGAGAGGAACTTGAGTAGTTTGGGAGGGGTTGTGCACGCGTCCACCGGGTACATGATGTCTTGTCTTCAATATCGGTTTCATCCTTGTGATACTTACCGAAAGCAGATGTATTGACCCGGTTTCTGTCCTAAGTATATGGAGGGTTCATTTCTTTTCACCCTCACATAACTTTAATTTTTTCATTCTTCAACCCATTCATACCCCTTTTCTCATTCTTCTCCATTTACCTAAGTAATTCTAATCTATCTATTTGGAATGTCGCTTGGGTAGGTCCTTCGCTCTAGCTGAACCATAGGACTATACCTACTTTCTAACCGCCTTATATCTTCTCTTGGATATTTGGTTCATAATTTTGATCGTAGCCTTAAAATCATTTGAAAAATCAATAAAAGTGTATGTATGAAATTGTTTTAATCACACTTCGAAAGTTTCTTTTTTCATATATACTCCCCCTACACTGTGTTCATATGTTTTTGAGAAAAATTTGCATATTGAGGAAAGAGTTTGCACTTTTTGAATTGATCAACTCTCAGTAGACGAGACCTTTGCACACGTTTACATCACTGGTTAAACTAGCTTGAAATTGTGCCAGATCGGTGTAAGTCTAAGGAGAGCTTCTCGAGAAGGTACTTTCAGCATAAATACTGATTTAATGATAAATCTACATTGACAAGTCCTTTGCAAGATACGTTTACATCACTGGTTAAACCAACTTGAAACTATTACTTGTCTAGGAACAAGTCTTTTCGAATTTTCTCATTGTTTTCATGTCAAATCTTTGCTCATTTCTGAGTCGAACCCTTTGAGATAACATAACAATCACATTTTCTCCCCTTTAAAATTAGCATATCCATGGTATTTTTGATACTTATTTGATTAAAATCATTGTTTTCAAAGATTAGAGGGAGAAACGAATTTTATTGCAAGAACATTTTTGGAAAACTTTCTTTTGAAATACTCCCCTGTCGAACTTGCATTGGTTTTGAGAATTTTAAACTTTTTCTAAAGTTAGACGGTTGGAGTCTTCTTGAAGCAAAATTTTGAAAGATTTTGAAAATACAGTCTGAAAATTCTTGAACAAATTCTGCTTTAGGTTTCTAAAACCTCATGTAAGATATGGAATTGCAGCACAAGAATAACAGGGTCCTTTCTTTGAAAACCGGGTTATACACTCATATGTGTGCATAAGCCATAAACAAAATTGTAGAGACGAAATTTTTGAAAACATTTAATGAAATCTCGCGCAAGCATCTTTATATTTCTGTATCATTGTGGAATGAAATTTCTAGAAGTGCAAAGACTATTGATTATACGAGAGACATGCCGTAGAAGGGAATTTTTTGTATTTTTTATAATTTTATATTTTGCTTTTATATGTTTTGTACTTTTGTATTTTGTTTTTATTGGTTTTTCAAATTTTGTATTTGGTTTTTTGAAAAATATTTACATGCGAAGCTTTGTTTTCAAAATTTTTCAAGAAAGTTCGACTAGAAAGTCTACTTTCGGGAGGTAGGCTTTGCATTCTAATTATGTCGACCAAGTACTCAAACCTTTCTTTCAAAAGAGCTTTTGTATATAAGTTGGTTAACCTGATAATCCGTCTTGACAAAATATAGCTCAACTATACCCTTTTCTATGTGCTCTTTGATGAAATGGTATCGAGCTGCTATATGCTTGGTACGTGAATGTTGGCGGGTTGCGAGATGGCTATGGTACCTCTCACTCGATAAGTGCATTTTGGTTTTAGTGAGCGGAGGCTGGGGCAGACTGCCACCATTTCAATACCAACACATATCAGAATGAGAGGTCGATAGATTACGTGCTTTAGTCTCCGTGAGAAATGAAACAAGAACCTTTTGAGAGGAACTTGAGTAGGCTGGAGGGTTGGCGCGTCCACCGGGTACATGATGTCTTGTCTTCAATATCGGTTTCATCCTTGTGATAACCGATAGCAGATGTATTGACCCGGTTTCTGTCCTAAGTATATGGAGGGTTCATTTCTTTTCACCCTCACATAACTTTAATTTTTTCATTCTTCAACCCATTCATACCCCTTTTCTCATTCTTCTCCATTTACCTAAGTAATTCTAATCTATCTATTTGGAATGTCGCTGGGTAGGTCCTTCTGGCTCTAGCTGAACCATAGGACTATACCTACTTTCTAACCGCCTTATATCTTCTCTTGGATATTTGGTTCATAATTTTGATCGTAGCCTTAAAATCATTTGAAAAATCAATAAAAGTGTATGTATGAAATTGTTTTAATCACGCTTCGAAAGTTTCTTTTTTCATATATACTCCCCCTACACTGTGTTCATATGTTTTTGAGAAAAATTTGCATATTGAGGAAAGAGTTTGCACTTTTTGAATTGATCAACTCTATGGCGAGAGACCTTCAACTGAGACACGTTTACATCAACGGTTAAACTAGCTTGAAATTATTACCCGTCCAGGTGTAAGTCTAAGGAGAGCTTCTCGAGAAGGTACTTTCAAAGGCATCCGATTTAATGATAAATCTACATTGACAAGTCCTTTGCAAGACACGTTTACATCACTGGTTAAACCAACTTGAAATTATTACTTGTCTAGGAACAAGTCTTTTCGAATTTTCTCATTGTTTTCATGTCAAATCTTTGCTCATATCTGAGTCGAACCCTTTGAGATAACATAACAATCACATTTTCTCCCCTTTAAAATTAGCATATCCATGGTATTTTTGATACTTATTTGATTAAAATCATTGTTTTCAAAGATTAGAGGGAGAAACGAATTTTATTGCAAGAACATTTTTGGAAAACTTTCTTTTGAAATACTCCCCCGTCGAACTTGCATTGGTTTTGAGAATTTTAAACTTTTTCTAAAGTTAGACGGTTGGAGTCTTCTTGAAGCAAAATTTTGAAAGATTTTGAAAATACAGTCTGAAAATTCTTGAACAAATTCTGCTTTAGGTTTCTAAAACCTCATGTAAGATATGGAATTGCAGCACAAGAATAACAGGGTCCTTTCTTTGAAAACCGGGTTATACACTCATATGTGTGCATAAGCCATAAACAAAATTGTAGAGACGAAATTTTTGAAAACATTTAATGAAATCTCGCGCAAGCATCTTTATATTTCTGTATCATTGTGGAATGAAATTTCTAGAAGTGCAAAGACTATTGATTATACGAGAGACATGCCGTAGAAGGGAATTTTTGTATTTTTTTTTATAATTTTATATTTTGCTTTTATATGTTTTGTACTTTTGTATTTTGTTTTTATTGGTTTTTCAAATTTTGTATTTGGTTTTTTGAAAAATATTTACATGCGAAGCTTTGTTTTCAAAAATTTTCAAGAAAGTTCGACTAGAAAGTCTAACTGCTCGGGAGGTAGGCTTTGCATTCTAATTATGTCGACCAAGTACTCAAACCTTTCTTTCAAAAGAGCTTTTGTATATAAGTCGGCCAACTGATAATCCGTCTTGACGAATTATAGCTCAATTGTACCATTTTCCACGTGCTCTTTGATGAAATGGTATCGAACTGCGATATGCTTTGTACATGAATGTTGAACTGGGTTGCACGAGATGGCTATGGTACTCTTTGAATCGAAATAAATTTGGATTTAGTTAAAGAGAAAGCCATAATTCACTAGTGTTCAGCAGGACACTTCGGATATCAAGTCCATGGTATCTGAAATCTATCAAGCATTCAAGGGCCAATCAACTCCCTCAACTTCAGTGCCTGAGCCAACTCTTGCTCTCACTGAGTTCTAAGCAATAGTTGAGGGGGGAAAAGTCACTGAAGAACCAAATCCTTCTCACACTGAAGGGGAGCCAACTCCAGCTGTTCCAGTCTCACAGGTCCAACCTACTACAACAACACCATCATCATCATCAGTCCCCCTCTAGATAAAGGCAAAGACATCCTTACAATGCCTGAGCCTGAGCAACAAAACCTATTGGTACCTGCCTCTAAAACTGTCAGACTGGACCCTGATGAACCTATCAGGATCCCCTATGAAATTAATGGCAAAATATATTATCATACTGCGGAACAAATGAGTGTTTATCTTGAAAACGAGGAACATGCAAAGAAGGTAGCCGAGGAAGAAAAGATAAGTAAATCTGCACTGGTCAAGGTTTTTCATGAAGAAGCTGAAAAACTTGGCATTGATCCTAAAACACTGGCAGGTGAACAAGCAGGTGAAAATTTCAAGAAATCTCAGGATGTTGAACTGCTTGCCCTCAGAAAGAAAAAGGATGAAAGAGAAAAGAGGATGGCTGGAATAAGATAGAAAAGGATTAATCATTAAAATTTGGTAATGATAAGCAGAAAAATTCCTGAAACTATTTTTGATATCAGGATTCATCCCAACACCAAACCTATAGTCCCCAGTATCTATAGAGGGCCTGACAAAAGAGTTTGAGGGTCATGATCCTTTTAAGTTATCTAACTTTGGAATCATAGAACTGGTTGAGCTAGGTCCCATCATAGAGAAGAAGAATAATATAATTGTCAAAAATGTCATGGACTTACTGAGCAATAGATATGACCAGTAAATCAACCTTCTCCCTCTCAGTCCTCTAAGAGAAAGAGGAAGACCCTGGAGCGTGAACCATAAGTCAAGATTCATGGCTTAGACTGCAACCGAGCCCTACCAGAATGAGTCAGATTTGTTAACATCTAGCCATAGAACAACCTAAGAGAGGTCTATTCTTCACTGATGAATTTGGAGAGCCTGTTTTCCAAAGGCGGAGTGACATAGACAAAGCAGGAATTGAAGAAATAGATGGCTTCCTGGGTGATGGCCACCCAAATTCAAAGTCCAGAGAACAAAAGGTTCAGTCATGACCTAACAAGATTAGTGCACACCATGATCATGAGAAGCTGAAACACAAGAAACCAAATCTTGAAGCCCTTGGATACCAGTTGGACTAGAACATCTGCTACAACACCTGTAACATATTGGATTTCACAAACACATCAAACCATGATCAATATGAGGCGTATAATATTAGGTTTTAGAGAGAGAAAGAGTTATAGGTTTGGGAACTTTAGTAAGAGAAAGTAAAATTATTATTATGAGCTACAACCCTCTACCTTGGGAGGTAAAGGGTATTTATAGTTTCTTACATAAACGCCACCTACGGGCTGTGGATTAGGCATACAGTGGGTAAAGACCCGTGCGTCATCCACGGTGTTACTTAACTAAATACTTCCTAACATTAAATAACTACGAATACGAGCTTTCTAACGATTACATATACTTGAGGTGACCGACACTTTAATAACTGGATTTACTAAATCCTAACAATCTCCCCCTAAGGGAGGTCACCTCAAATTACATTGAATACAAACAGATATTACATTAAGATTGTTCTTGGATTCTTGTTAATGTTCTTTGCTATGAAGCCCGTAGTCATTAATTCTTCATTTTTGCATGTTTGGTTAATCCAAGTGGAGGTTTTTAACTAATCCACGTGATAATGAGTTTTGAGCTAACATTGAGATCATCAGCATAACATGAATCTCTGACTCTTTCATTGTGGTGTTGTGACTTTTGGACCAACATGCTCACATTATGGATCATGATATCTTCTCATCAGAGTAGCGGAAGCTTTAGTTGATTCATGATATTTGCAGCAGCGTAGCAGAAGCATGGAGTGAAAATATCATAGTCGTTGATTCACTTATCATGATTTCTTTAGAAATGAATGTGTGGTGTGAGCATGCGGCTATGGATTGACCTCTCCATTCTGATCAGCTACATACGTCGGGCGTACCTGCATACAACAGTTAGCAATAAAGCACACGAAAGTGTCATTGATCACTTTCGTTGAATTGAGGTACACGCCCACGGTTGCCCGATTTGATCAGTACAAGTACTCTTCCGTGATCGGTATAATTCTTGAAGAATCTCCTTGACAGGTTTTCGCACTGCTCTAGTCGTTCTCAAACCAGAACGTCTCAAAGAAGACAACACGGAGTGAGTGAACCAGCGAATTAAGATTCACCGATTGATGAAAACAGATTTGAAAAACAATCGAGTTATGCTCAATAAAGTGTTTTTGCAATACAACGAGGGTTTTTGAGTAAAATCAATTATCAATCATAAACACCTTTTATATTTGGAATATTAATACACAGTCGATGTGCTAAAGAAAAGAATTTTTAGGCACAACGACCGGTTTTTCAAAGGTATCTGTCAATCCATAACCTGAACCAGGATTGATTCAAAAGTTTAAATCGCCCCATTGTTTCTGTTCAGTTGTCACATGGTTGATCAATTGGATAGATCTCACATGCCACCTACCAAGAGCTAGTTTGATGTTGTCTCTAGAAGGCTTTCCATCTTCATTGTGAATATGTTTGCATATCACTCAGATGTTCTGGCAATACCACAAGGATAATGCGTGGGACTCTTAAGATATAATCTCTCTTTCTACATTGTGTGAAACAGAGAGTCTTCATTGATAGTGTCCTAAAGAGATATTATGGATGATCTCTTGGCTCTAGACTCAATAGTGCACATTTGGTTCCTATGCCGAAAACTAGGGAGAGGTTCTCCTTCTTTAATATCAACAATCTCTAAGAGAAAGTCGATAGATTATGTCGGTTCCCTGTGAGAATGAAACAAGTTCCTTTTAAGAGAAACTTGAGTAGCTTGGGAAGTTGTAGTGCAGTTCGTCACTGGGTCCATGACGTCTTGTCTTCAATACCGGTGTTACATTAGTAACAACCAGTAGCATATGTATTGAACCCGGCTTCTGCCCTAAGGTTGAATAATTTGAGGGCTATTTATTTTCACCTTTTTCTCATTTAATTCTTTTTCATTCTTCAACCCTTTCAGTGCTTACCGAGATTTCATAACTAGAACCTTGTTGGGTTTATTCCAGTTCTAGCTCTATCTCAGTCCGCACTCTTCCCATATCTCACTTTTCTCCTTTTTTCATCATACCTAAGGACTCTACACTATCTAGTGGATTGTCCCTGGGTAGATCCCTCCGGCTCTGGCGAGATCGTGGGAACGAATACCTAACCTAACCATCCTTATATCACCATACATAAAGTAAATTTGGTCGGTCTATTTTGTATTGTTCATCTGCCATTGGAACCAATTGAAAACCATTTGAAAATCAATCCAGATACTTGTGATATATTATCAAAGCATTTTGTACCGAATTGTTTTGTTATTTTAGAAAAAGAGCTCCCCCTCAACATGTGTATCATGTATTTGAAATCGTTTTGGCACACGGAGGCAAGAGGAAGGATTCACTTCTTTGATTACCATTTTCTAAAAGATACCAACATCACTTTCCTGATCAAAATTAGCATTTTCATACTTTGTTAAGGATAATTTTTTTGGAAAGAATGTGGTTTTCAAAAAAAATGCCCCCCCTCAATATGTGCATCGAGATTTGAAAGTGTTTTGCACATATTAGGAAAACACACATTGAAACAAATTAAACACGTTTCAATCCTTTTTGGTTTGAAATAGATGCTCCCCCTCAACATGTGCATGGAAAATTTGAAATCTTTTGGCACATGTGGGGAGGAGAGCTTGTAAATCATTATAAAATCATTTATCGAATTATCAATTTAAATCTAATTTAAATCACAAATTCTCCCCCGATCACAATTTTCAAATCATTTGAGATTTGTGATCTCTGTAGATTTAAATTGATTTTGAAAGCTTTTGAGAAGAATTGTGACTTGCTTATGAAAACATTTAACCGATAAGGATCAAAGCTGAGACTTTAAACTCCAAAAACATGCTTGAGTATCTTTTGAAAACATGACATAAACCGTGGTCTGAACCAGTTGTATGACAAATAACCTTTTGATTGAAATGAAATCATTCTCCCCCTCAATCAATGACATAAGTTGTTGATTGAGAAATAGAGATTTTGACCAATGTCAAGTCCAGATGATTTTCAAAAATTAAGACGAGTTATTTTTATTAGTTTTCAATTAGATAACAAATATTTTTCCGAAGAATTTTTAGAAGGAAAAATACTTGTGAAGGAAACATTTGTCGTTTTAGTGACAAACATTTGTTTTAAGAATCAGAGCACGAGTTGTGAAAAATAAGATAAACCATGGCTCTGTTCTTTCTTTAAAAAAACGGGTTATAGACTGAAACGACTATAAGCCTTTGTTTCACTTTCTCTCAAAACATTTTTTTTTAAAACAAATTATGTACATTCGAAGAACATCAAAAAACCCGTGACATTCTTTGACTGTCAACACAAAGTTCGTAGATGATATCGAATAAGGAAAACATGACAAAATAACAATATTTTTGGGATTTTTCAAGATTTTCTAATTTTTATGGATTTTGAAAATTTTATATTTTTTCTATTTTCTTTTTGTTGGTTTTGAAATTTTGTATTCTGCTTTTTGAATAACTATTTACAAGAGATGGATGACGAAAAACCTTTTACTCCTCTTCTTCCTCTTGAAGATGTTTAAGTGTTTCCGGTTGTAGACTCTTTAGACCAAGTCGTGGGAGGATAAACTCAAAACTTTCTCTAGGAAGAGCTTTGGTGAAGATGTCTGCTAACTGGTATTTAGTCCTCACAAAATAAAGTTCCACCACACCGTTTTCCACTTGCTCCTTGATGAAATGATGTCGAATGTCGATATGTTTTTCTCTTGAGTATTGTACGTTGTTGCATGAGAGAGCAATGGCACTTTTGTTATCACAATACAGAGGGATTTTGTTGAATTCAAAGCCATAGTTAGATAATTGGGATCTCATCCATAGGATTTGTGCACAACAAGATGACATGGCTATGTATTCAGCCTCTGTAGAGGATATAGAAGTACTCATTTGTTTCTTAGAAGACCAGCTCACAAGCTTATCACCCAAAAACTAAGCACCTCCAGACGTACTTTGACGTATATCTTGACATCCTGCATGATCGAGCATCTGCATAGGTACATTAGTGACATACCGGAGTCTTTCGGGTACCAAAGTCCCATATTGATGGTTCCTTGGAGATACCGAAAGACCCGTTTAACCGCTTCAAGGTGCTTTTTGGTAGGCTTAGCACGGTATCTAGCACACATGCATATAGCGAATATACGGTCTGCTCCATCGGCTGTGAGGTACATCGGGGATCCAATCATACTGCGATATTTCGTTTGATCTACCATGATCCCTGAGTGGTCCTCATCCAGTTTAGTACGCTCTATCATAGGAGTGTCAACAAGGTCACAAGAATCGAATCCAAATTTCTTTAGAATCTCATTTGCATATTTAGATTGATTTATAAAAATGCCTCCGGGACTTTGTGAAATTTGTAATCCCAATAAAAATGACATTTGTCCCGTCATTGACATTTGAAATTTGGAGCCCATCTCCTTAGAAAAATGATCACATTCATTGGGGTCAGTCGAGGCAAAAATAATATCATCAACATAAATTTGAACGCGTGAATTAAATGTTTGCACGACTTTCTGGTGAACAATGTCTGATCAACTGCTCCTTTTCAGAATCCAGTAGATAGAAGAAACTTTGATAGCGTATCATACCATGCCCTTAGAGCTTGTTTCAAACCATAAAGAGCCTTCTTCAAGCGATAGACATGAGTAGGATGCTCTGTATTCACAAAACCTTCAGGTTGGCTGACATATACGACTTCTTTAAGATCTCCGTTAAGAAAAGCCGTCTTTACATCCATCTGATAGACTACCATGTTCTTACTTGCAGCATTAGCCAAGAAGATTCTGATTGCCTCGATACGAGCAACTGGAGCAAATGATTCTTCAAAGTCAATACCCTCATCTTGACGGTATCCTTTTGCAACCAATCGAGCCTTGTTCTTTAAAACATCACCATGCTCATCAATTTTTACTTTGCAGATCCACTTTAGAGCAATGATCATACGGTCGAGCAGCGGTACTAATTCCCATACATCTAGTCGATCAAAGTCATGAATTTCTTCTTGCATGGCATTGAACCAGCTGTATTCATTCATGGCAGTTTTAACATCTTTTGATTCGACCTTGGAGAGTACGGAGTTGAAGAAGCACCATAAGGCATCAGTTTCAAGTTGTTTACGAGTGGATACTGAACGAGATGGATTTCCAATGATGTTGTCCAATGGATGATCGTGTGTCCATTTTCTAAGGTGTTCGTGTGGTTGTTGTTGAGGAACTGAAGTAGCAGAGTCGATTTCTCCCGATGAAGATGGTTCTGATGATGATTCAGGAGCAAATATGTTTTCAAAGGGGCATCTTCAGGAGTAGCAAAGGGATTATCTCCTTCATAGGTGCCAGATACAATTCCATGATGTACACTCAATGATTGATGATTTGTTGATGAGACAGAGTGATCGCACAGCGCTTTTGACTTAATGACATAAAGACTGAAGGTTTAACTTCATTGACAGGATAGGAGCACCTGTTGATGGAATTGATGATTATTAGCAATTGGCTCATAGTGTTCATCAAACATTAGATCAAACAATTTATTTAAATCATCTTCCGAAAGAGGTACATAATGAGTTGCTGGTGAGGGATTTAGTGCAAGAGTAGAACTGATGGGACTACTTGATGAAGGTTGAGATGCGGGTCCAGAACTGGATTGTCCTGGAGCCATTTGCCTGGACAGCTCATCGAACTTGGCGTGAATAGTTTCTATGATATCTCGAGTTCTTTTGTTATAGATTCGGTAACCCTTCTTGTTTGATGCATAACCTACAAAAACTCCAATGTCCGCCTTAGCTCCTAATTTACCTAAATCTTGACCGTCATTCGTTGGATAACACAACGCACCAAACACACGAAGGTAGGAGAGATCAGGTTTTCATTTATGGACAAGTTCGTATGGAGTTTTTCCATGAGAAGTGTGTATGAGGGAACGATTTTGGGTGTAGCAAGCAGTGGAAATGGCTTCAGCCCAGAGAAACATCGAAACCTTTGAATAAATTAGCATTGTTCTTGCGGCTTCCACAAGAGTTCGATTTCGTCTTTCAACTACACAGTTCTGTTGAGGAGTTCGTGGAACACTTCTTTGATGACTGATTCCAACACTTTCATAAAATTGACTTAAGTCTTTGTTAACGAACTATGTGCCATTGTGCGTTGAACAATTCTAACCGTATTGTTAGGTCGAACCTGAAGCTGCTTGATAAGTTTGATGATGACATCTGGAGTTTCATCCTTTGTCCTCAAAAACTTTACCCAAGTAAATCGAGAGTGGTCATCAACTACGACTAAAATATATTTCTTCCCATTTATTGTTTTCACTATCATTGGTCCGCACAAATCCATATGAAGGGTATGCAGAACTTCTATTACTGAGTTTATGGGTTTGGGTTTATGGGCATATTTCTTGCTTTTTCCCAATTGGCATCTTTGAACAAAGATGATATTTTTCATACTTTAGTATGGGTAAGCCTCTTACAAGATCCTTTTTCGAAAGATTATTAATGGTGCCGAAGTTCAAGTGATTGAGACGACGATGCCGTAACCATGATTTTTTTTTGAAGCCTTTGACAATAAGCAGATTGGAGAAGACTTCATCATGTCTTCGATAGAGATGGTGTATAGATTTGAACCATGAGTTCCTCTTAACAGTTCCACACCATCAAGTTCTCTAACGAAACAAGTATGTTTTCTAAATGCCACTTCTAGATCGAATCACGAAATTGACCAACAAAAACAAGTTATGACCAAGACCTTCAACATAATATACCATGGAGATTACACTATTGCCAACAACATAGTCTCCATAACCCATAATTGCTCCAAAATGGTGCTTCCGAATCTAACAATCCCGATGAATTTACTCACGAAGTTCATGAGCATGCGGCGATCTCTAGTCATATGCTTGGAATAGCCTGAGTCCAGGTACCACAGAACGATTTGAGCGATCTGCAGTTGAACACAGACAACAATGGATAACTGGATAATTGGGATCCCCATGCAAGAATGGGTTCCATTTGGTTAATAACAGTGATTGGAACACCCACATCCGAAGTAGAACCAATGGAATCATCAGGAATAGATGCAGTGCTAGTGTCCGTAATTGACCTATTCAAAGTATGTTCACTTCTTAAAGGAATAGTTCTACCAGTAGGCATCCATTTTCTAATGGGCATTGACTTAGCAAATTTAGGGTAAAACTCATTTGGATTAAAGTTACTGCCAGTAGGTATCCATTGATAACCTATATTACTAAATTTTCTTCCTGTGGGTTTCCAATATTTTCTAACTTTCTTTCGCCTTTGCCTTTTAGCCTTCTTAGCTTGATTTTTGACATTAACAATTTTGACTGGGCATTTAACAGAATAAAGCAAATCATGCACACCACATTCATGATCGATAACAGAAATCAGCGAGTCATCATTACATGGTTTTGAGATAGTAGCGAATTCGAATTAATTTCAGTACGCTTATAGCTAATACTAGAATCAACACGATTCGTTTTATTCAACTCAAACTTAGTGTTCCTAGGGTGGTCTTCTACTCTCTCCCAATGCACATTCTTAGCTTGCGAGGTCCTATGTTGCTTTGTATTACCTGGAGGCTTTGACCCGCTTGCTTTTATGTCACTTATTACTCCTGTAGAGGGAATTGTGGGAACATTAGTTGGTTGGGCTACGTTTTGCATTCCTGAACTAGACGTGCATGGATCAGAACTACTTGAAGGCACTTTAGAGTTCACTTTCTTAATACTGGGCATAGAATGGGTTGCATACTTGGGCGGGCATAGAACAAGGCATCATGAGTTTATCATTCGCACCTAAGGATTTAGGACATGTTACTATTAAACATTCTAACAACTCCTGAGATCGTTTGGCCTAAATGCAAGCAAACCTAATTTCTCTATCAAGTGGCTTATTTATGAAATCCTCTTCTACAATCTCACGAGACACTCTAGACTATCCTTAAGGTGAGCGAAATAGTTATGAAACACAAGTTCGTTGTTTCTAAGATGAGGAGGAATGTATTTAACTTGATCACAGTATATTGCGGTCTGCAGACGACTTTGATACAACATTCTCATTAAAGACAAGTGGCATTTTCCCTTTTTCCTGACTCTTCTGATTCTCAATTTCCTTTTGTAAAGACGTTATTTTTCGTTGTTCTTGTCACGAGTGACTTTCATTGAATCATATAACTCTTTAAAGTGTCGTTTAACTTTTTCATTTTCTTCTAGAAAACTCTCATTTTCCTTTTGTAAAACATTAACCAAGTTTTGAAGATGAAAAGTTTAAGAACACTGAGAATCTAAATGAGGAGGCATTTAGGAGCCATTCATGTTGTTATTTTCACCCTTTAATTGTGAAATTTGGGCTTTCAACTTTCTGACCGTGTTACCATGAGCTTGAATACATAGCTCG